>JASDDO010000029.1:73143783-73712586 GCA_030015575.1 Agapanthus africanus | reverse complement strand
AATACCGCCGCGGAACCGCCGCAGAAGGCATGCTTATGCCGCTGTTCCGCGGCGGTTTAGATGAATCAGGATCTCGTTTTGCACCATAATTCTTAGATCTTCCTGCTGAAATTTTTAAGAATTTTTAATCTGGAAAAAACCCAGTTTTTGAAAAAAGTCCAGAGAGCAAATTTGTGTTAGGGTTTCGGTTCGATCGGACTTCTAACTCCGTCTACGCATCACCTAAGGCTCTAGCTAGGCTCTGATACCACTGTAGGGTTCCTTGGCACACTAATGAAGTCTCACAAGTGATCAAACATGCCCAATTAAAAATTTTCATGTGCCTACAAACCCTAATACGGATCGTTAACTAGATAATGAGGCGATGCAATGCGAGTAAACGAATTTAATGCTAAAGTAAAGGGGCTACAACCTTTGTAGATCTGGTCCTCCACCTCCATAGCTCCATGATGAAGTCTCCTCGCTTCGATCATCGGATCCCGGGCTCTAGCGTCGGCTTAATCGGAGAAATGGGCGGGCTTGGTCGTCGGCTTCGATGCCGAAGATGATCTACGTCGAGGCATCACAAGATCAAGCTCCAACTTCACCAAGTCATGAAACTTGTGAAGAAAACACCCTATACTACTTGGAAAGAGGTAGAGGATGAAGAAATAGGAAGTGGGTTCACTTTGGAATTGGATTTCTCACTTGGAATCAACACTTGATAAAATTCAAGAAAGCTTTTCTTTCTTCATCAAGAAGAAGAAGAAGAAGAAAAGAATGAAAATGAATTAATTCTCATTGAATAATCAAGTGATGGTTATCATAATGTAACCATGGTAAAGTGTAGAGAATAAACTAGGGTTAGGTGAATGGTTAGGTTTAGTGGTAAAAACAAAATGGAAGACTTTTCAAAGATGCTTTGAAGCTTCAAGAAGCTTTTAGCAAAGAACAAATAAATCCACCATTTTATTTTGCCAAAAATGATTAAATAAATAAACAAATAAATAAAATCAAAACCCTAACCATTACACAACCATGGTTTAATCATACACTTAACCAAGTTAGCATGTATCATCAAACATGATACAATCTTGTGCACAAAAGTATATCACATATACAACTTGTGAAAATTCAAGTGAGAAAATCCATTTAAGTGAACCAATACTAGTTAATGCAAAGTAATATATCAAATATATAATTATGCATTAAATCATTAAATCAATACTTGATTTAACGATCCGGTCATATCGCATATAACCGACTAATATCCAATGTATCGGCTTATCGAATCAATCCTTGATTCGATAACTAGGTTATATCGCATACTACCATTCGATACATTCATCGCGAGAATGGAATACGGTATCACATACACGCATTATTCTCGGTCCCGCACATATCTCATATGCGCTCCTATTTCGTTTCGCTTGAGCCAGGAAACCTCTGTGCAGGACTCTAAAGACTCGTCAATACGCCGGCAGCAGATGATGATCATATAAAACACCCACAAGCCGCAAGCGGTCTGCTAAACGTAACGGCCACCCAGGTATTGAGCGATCAGAAGATCGACGAGAAAGCCCGCTCACACTCCTATGAATCCAACCAGTAACACTTACCGTACAGTCCGGTCTGTTCGTCTGATATGTCGCATATCTCGCCTAGGAGTGGTAAACGTCAGACCCCAATAGCTTGATAAGTCATGCCGACGCAGGGTCCATAACATTCGTGAAACTCTGATAACTCTTACCAGTATATCACTGCAACCCTCGCCAGGGATTTCCTGTTATGGCCAGTCGAGCATAGCGCAACATCAACCCCCAATACCGGGAGAGACGAATCCCCTCCTATCGCTCATTGCCTCCATGTGAATCGGGACTGTACCCAAAAACCACCTGTTTGCACGTCTCAGTAGAGCCGTGGTAAGGTGGAAATCAAAGCACAGTGGGAGACACACAAGACTCTATGACGATCTCGGTCAACAGACTAAGCTGTACCAGTGTCACCAGAGAACTGCCATCTGACGTGAGGTATAATACCATCTGGGAGTTCTCGGCGAGTCCGTTCAGTGTACCCAGTCTCCACTGAGCACCCGCATACCATCTCTGATGTCAAACACCAATGGATATGGGATAATCCATCGCCCATCACATGGGTCGAGAAGATATACGCTAGTCTACTCTGGAATATCGATGCCCCGTCTCGATATTCCCATGACTAGGAACATTGAAGGATGTACTCATGGACTACCCAGGCCCCACTAGTATGATCTGCATCATAGTCCTGGAAGTCGAGTACACATCCTAAGGCTTTATCAACAAGTAACAGAGTGACAGAAAGTATACCTGTTAAGATAAAGAACAACCAGATAGCGTACTATCATGTCGAGCAAGAAAGTCCTACCTATATATGACCCAGCATCCACTACAATATACATCCAATGTACAATAATGGCCTCTAGGGCATACATATAACTAACACTAGTACCGCTGACGGCTTGTGGGTGCTTGATGTTGTCATCACCTCTGCCGGCGTATTGACGAGTCTTTAGTGTCCTACATAGAGGTTTTACTGGCTCAGGCAAAACTGTCACGTCCCGAAAGAGCACGTGACTGGCCTTTGAACCATATGAAGTCTATAGGACTCCATCTGATCCAAGTAAGCCAAAATCCCAGAAATCTAAAACCATATTAAGGATAAATAAACGACAAGCAATATATTATACAACGCCGAATGGCGAGGATCAAAATTCAAAAGAAACCTAGATAAGCATGAAAACTGCAACACTACTAAGCGCGACTCTAAGGTCGAAATAATACATCACTAGTGTCTGAGTCTGAAACAATATACAAGTTTTGGTTGATGGAATTTCTAGATATAATGAATAATACATGTACAATGGCGGTTCTGATACAAGGAACCCACCTACCAATCAATTTACCCGCAAAGGAAAGCAGTGTGCCAGAAATGCCGCTATGGAACCTGTACGGCAAACCTGAAAGAACTGTGGCACAACGGGGGTGAGTTGCCAACTCGTGAATAGAAAATATCTACAAGCAGAAATCGAAAGCAAGACATAATCCTAGGTCAATACGATCAGTATATAATATAACCCTCAAATGAATAAGTCTGAAGCATAGTAAAGTAGCAATGTAACATCTAAACATAAGTGTAGTGCCAAGAACTCGCACCAGTGCCTCACGTAATAACATATCATAAATATGATGTATGTATGCGGTAAAATGAAAACAAAAGATATCATGAATGAAGTCATCAGGAAATCAATGTCGAGCATCGACGCAAACTATATATCACAATATCAAGTGAATCCCATCTATCGTATATCCGATATGTATGCAACATGCATGAAGGTACACTAATACATGATGCAATGCATATAAAATAAATGTAAGGTAGGGAAGATATAATATACCATCGGCCATAAAGGCTCCTCTCATATCGAGCACATAGGCTCCTTTCATATATCGGGCATCCGTCAGTCCGGGTTAGCCCCCTCTCAATATATCGGGCATCCGTCAGTCCGGGTCAGCCCTCTCTCAATATATCGGGTATCCGTCAGTCCGGGTCAGCCCTCTCTCAATATATCAGGCATCCGTCAGTCCGGATCAGCCCTCTCTCAATATATCGAAATGCATATATAAGTTTGCATAGATCATCATATTGATGATATAATAAGTAGGTGTATATATATATATATCGGCGTCCCATACCACTAATATATATATATACTATGGGTATACATATATATTTCAGCGTCCCATACCACTGATATATATACGCAGGAGTAAGACAATCCAGAATCATCATATGCAACCATATCACAGTGCGAAATCCATGAATTATAACACATGTAACATGAAGCACTAATATGAGCATGGAACTTTGTAAAGGCATATGCACAAAGGAATATGAATCAATAACATATAAGCATGCAATGCAATGCGAGCCCGTAGAGTGAATAGTAAATGAATAGTAATGCAGCTTGCCATTTGAAATAAGTATGACTCGGGTCTAGTCTAACATCTACTATGCAAACTACAGATCTAAGTATCAAGTCAATCGGGAGGGGTATGGAAACCTCCTAAATCTGAGTCGATATACAAATATATATATACAATAGTCGGTGATCTTGCCTCAATAGTATCACATACGATACGGTATATCATTTAACATCCTCGAGTCATGAGTGCGGATCTAACATCAATAGAAAGCTCCTACGGTAAATCATCATACGGCATCCCAATAGCTGGGTACGGGTCAGTATCACACTCCTCTCATCAAATATCAGGTATCATTATCATCATATCATATAATCTGGGGTACAAATCTAAGTCTAGTACAAATCAATACCATCTATATAAGTATGAAAGCGGGGGGTAAAACACATGCCCAACGGCCCGCTAAGATCATATGTCGTATCGCAAGTACGAATCACATCACATCACCGATCTCACGGCACAATGCCCAAAATCATCGACTCATCTCCAATGTCATCCAATATCCTCATCAACACTGTGTAAAAATAGTGAATATGCAAGGGTGCGCGTGTGGTGTAAACCTATTCTAGGGTTCGCGACTATGAACTATACTAGTTTACTTATAACCCTAAGCTATCCATAATACACCTAACACCATATCCATGACACACTATAACTATCAAGCATAATATATAGTATACCAACTACTGACTGCGGGGGTGCTATATGCCATCGACCCGACTTCCCCCAGTAGATATAATCTACTCACCTTGCGTCTTCATTTGTCGACGTCTCCACGCGCTTTACTTGATGTCCCGAAGTCTTCATGGGGTACCTATACATCAAAGTATCGTATATGCGTATTAAAACCAAATCAAAGCTAACACGGCACACGAAACCCAAAACGATACGATAAGGGGCCTATAGGTTAGAACCTATGAGCACGCCTTCAAAACCATCAACAAATCCTCGATATCGTCGTATAAACGCCAAATAGTCGAGGTAAAACACCAAACACAAATTCAGAATTAAGAATACGGAATACGGAAACACGAATCCAAAACAGCAACATAGGACATATGTTCCATATTTCACCCCAGGTCAAATTGGACAAATCTATATATACCAGGGGTCTAATCTATGCATGTAGGGGCTACAGAACCAAAACGAGAAGGTTTGGTGCAGGTATGGCCGCAAATTGCGGGCAATTTGAATAAATCTGCGGCCGGCTTGATGAGTTAGGGGTTGGGGTCTTGGTGGTAGCTTTCTGGGTGCCTGCACATGTCACAGTCCAATCAATTTTAATTTAGGATGTCTCGGGTGATAGCAGATTCAATATACCCTTCACAGATTCCACAATTTCTCCGATATCGGTTTCTAAATCCGTATTTCGGGTTTCAACTCTCAGGTTGGGGTCTCAATTCATGCTCTACGGTGTTGGTGTAGCCTCTACTGAACTCAATTTCACATCACAACTCATAATTTCCTCAAACCCTAACTAGGTTTTCCTTAACTCCACAATATCAAACAATATCGGTTCAATCTAAACATGGGGGTATAAGTAATGCTAAAACTAAGTTAATGATCCAGAAAATACCTCATTTGGCAACTCAAGAAAATTCTTGAGTTACCCCTAGTGGCCAAAATCCTTGCTTTCTTGGTCCAATGTGTAGATCTTGAGCTTGTGCACACTTTTAATGAAATGAGAGTGGGGTTTTGGAGTTGTTTTAGAGGTGATTTGAGGAGTTGAAGAGGGGAGGGAGGTGAGAGGAGCAGGAGCGAGAGCAGCAACAAGAGGGAGAGGGAGAGAAATGAGTGAAGGTTGAAGAGGAAATGGCTAAGTCTTTAGTCAAAGAAGCCCATACCTCTCTTTCTTACCAAACATCATTCTTTATTCTTTTCCCATTTCTTTTCCTTTTCTTTTTCTTATTCTCTCAAAATCCTTCTCCCAAGAATAGTAAACCCAATGTGAACCATGGCAAGAAAATGCACAAGTGTGAAAAAGTGATATGTGCATGTTTTGCACAAAAAAGCTAAAACCGATTAGCGATTTTTAATCACGATTAGCACTAATTTAGCATATAACTAATCAATAAAACTTAGAAACGGCATAATCTCTAATTTACCCTATTTTAGAATTTTCCATAATTTTTCCCCATTTATTTGTATTTAATTATACCGAATTATTAAAATATTCAATAAAATAATATTAAATTATGAATTTCCCAAAAATAATATTTTTATTATTTCGAAATGTTTACAATCTACCCCCCTTAAATAAATTCGGTCCCCGATTTAAATTTAAACCCCCAACTACTAAAACATTCAGTAACAATCCAAGTTGTCGGATACGTGATAATCGAATCACAAAATCACAAATTATAAATACTGTCGTCGGTAGTTCCTCCTTCAAGGTCGAGAAGGAGTCGGTGCATCCAATGCTAGTAGTGCAAGATATCTACTTGCCTCTTGCTCACGGTCTGGCGTCCTCTGACTCTGGGTCCTTATCTTCTCCGCGGATTACCTATCTCGCAGTCAATCGGCTCACCGGCCCGGTCAGGTGTGCTAACGGGGACGATTCCGTTCTGGCACTTCTCTGGTCATCTCTCGGTCAATCCTTACGACCACTCGTAAAGCAGCATGTCACTGGCGTCGGCCTCTGGCTCTCTGAATGCACATCACACATCTGATCCTGGGTGCAAATATCATTGCAGCAATGTCCTGGAAGGAATCCTGCTCAAGGTCTCTTCCGATCTTGCCTATGCCGAACTGTACGGAGGCTGGCTCTCTTGCATAATCTCTTCTCACTCGATAGACATCTGTGTCCTCAGCACAATATTTTCTCGGAAATTGGTCGCATCCCAACGCCTCTGTAAGCATATCAGGTCTCTAGTCTCGACGGGAAGTAATGACAGCTCGTCAGCGTCTCGCACGAACCTCTGGTTCCACTTGTCTCTATCGTCGTCACTATGACGTCACGCCAAGCTATCTATGCACTGCACTGTTCTCGGCCACAGTCAATCCGAAGTCTCTCGTACGGACTTGAAATCGCGTACTCTGTAGCTTCACCATTCTATAGAAGATGTCTGGCCGAACAGGTCCTCGGGAACGCGTCCCAACCATCGGAGGAATGCTCAATACTCTTTCGTCCTCGATCAATTTACAACGCATCTGGGTGAGGTCCTTTATCCGAACCTGGGTCAACTACCTTGTCGACGATGCCGAACTCTGGCCTGCTGGGTGTGCGCAATATGACCACCCCTGGGTCTAGGTCTTCTCGTATCGTATTCTAGAAAGGTCCTGTCGAGGTTTCTCTCTCAAATCTCATTCCTGCCGGATTGCCCGGAAGTCATCATCCATTGCTGAAGCAAATTCTTATTCCGGAACGGCTGCATACTTATCGCGCCTCTTTCTGGGAAGATATATCTATATACAACGCCTCTCGGTGCGTATCACATCTCTGATGTCAGCGGAGTGGGACGTCATCTCGTCGAAATCTCTTGCGAACTCTTTTCTTCACTCTGCTTCAATGTCGACTGATTCGGACTCGTCTCATAGTGGCTGCATGAACTGTGCTCCAATGGCTATACTCATATCTGGAGTCTCCCAAGCAAAGCATCCCATCACATGATATCAAAAGATGTCTAATCATTCGATCGACTCGTCAGAGCCTTATAATCCCCCAAGAGATCAACATCTTGAGTACAGTTTAATAGTATCGAGTATATGCCACAGCGTCGGTGGTCCAGCCGTAGAAGGGCAAACCCAAGCCTCACCAATAGCGCCACAGAACTGCCGCAAACCTAAGGTTCAAAGGATTTCACACGGTCATTAAGTCGAGTTAGGGTTTCATTCTTCTAGAAGGTCCATAGAATCACCTGCATGTCTTTCCGTATACTTTAAACTTGGAAAATGGGCTCCTGACATTCGATCGTCTCTATCGACTCTCAACGAACCTGCGTGAAGTCGTCTCTAGCTGGAAACAATCTATCTGATGACCTCGCATCGGTAAACGAACGAACCACATGTCCTAGTCATTCATCCTCAGGTGACTAGCGACCGTCCATCATATCTCTAAGTATATGCTCCTGCTGCAGTAGCTCCAACCATCTGGGCGATATCTCGTCATTTGCAGTAGCAACTGGCTCATTCGCCTGTACGCCGAACAACGCCTCAATCCTCCAGGAAAGGCGATACATTGGCGGTCATCTCTGAATCGGTCTGCTCTAGATCTGAGTAAGACTCTCCACACTGGAAATCTTCAACTCAACTAGGCCCGCTCCGGCGCATAAATCGGGGCGAATCACCTTCGTCTCTCAAATCGGGTAGACTAGCTATCATTTGTCTCATATCTGCCTGGAAGCTCCGGCAATCTCAGCTCGTAAGCTCCGGAAGCGACATCCTGTCGATCTCAGCAACAGCTGGTCCATCTGTCTGCGCGGTAGGCGACATCAAAATCTCTGAGGTATGCTGTACATCAACAGTCCTCTCTCAACTGGCAGCTCTAACAATGGCCCGATCATCCGGTGCAAGACCAAGCACTCGCCTCCACTAGAGGTCACAGTCACCAATACTAACTCGAGACGTTCGCATGTCACCAGAAACACAATGGTCGGCCCTCGTACCAGACGAGCTCGCACTGACCGTAACCCTAGCAGCAGCCCAAACTGCGCTCAACATGGCGACAGGAACCTCAATCGAGTATCGAAGAGAGCAGATCAATGGCAAGAAAGAGAACAGCAGATCCAGAGTGGATACATGATCATAAGAAGGAACAACATCAATAAAGGTATGATCATGAAACTAATAGAATCGGGGATCTCAAATGGATGTATAATCATGGATATGAAGAGAATCACTGATCTCGAAAATATGTACATCCTAAGGTTCCTTAAGCGGAGTGGCGTGTCGTAAGTATGCCGCGGAACATACCCACGGTACGTCACTCTACTTTAGTCACCTATTCCATCAACCAAGAGTCATCCTACGCGACAAAAGCTCGGGTCTAATACCCCCTCGACTAAGTCTAAGTT
This sequence comes from Agapanthus africanus, assembly GCA_030015575.1. NCBI lineage: Eukaryota > Viridiplantae > Streptophyta > Magnoliopsida > Asparagales > Amaryllidaceae > Agapanthus > Agapanthus africanus. Next base: position 73,703,576 of record JASDDO010000029.1, on the reverse strand, counting down.
CCGTAAGGTCAAGCCTAAGTTCCGTATATATATAGACGCCCTAGGCTCCACATAGTCAAACTAAGACTCGAACCAAGGTCAACCTAGCGCTCTGATACCAACTTTGTCACGTCCCGAAAGAGCACGTGACTGGCCCTTGAACCATATGAAGTCTATAGGACTCCATCTGATCCAAGTAAGCCAAAATCCCAGAAATCTAAAACCATATTAAGGATAAATAAACGACAAGAAATATACTATACAACGCCGAAATGGCGAGGATCAAAATTCAAAAGAAACCTAGATAAGCATGAAAACTGCAACACTACTAAGCGCGACTCTAAGGTCGAAATAATAAATCACTAGTGTCTGAGTCTGAAACAATATACAAGTTTTGGTTGATGGAATTTCTAGATACAATGAATAATACATGTACAATGGCGGTTCTGATACAAGGAACCCACCTACCAATCAAATCACCCGCAAAGGAAAGCAGTGTGCCAGAAATGCCGCTATGGAACCTGTACGGCAAACCTGAAAGAACTGTGCCACAACGGGGGTGAGTTGCCAACTCATGAATAGAAAATATCTACAAGCAGAAATCGAAAGCAAGACATAATCCTAGGTCAATACGATCAGTATATAATATAACCCTCAAATGAATAAGTCTGAAGCATAGTAAAGTAGCAATGTAACATCTAAACATAAGTGTAGTGCCAAGAACTCGCGCCAGTGCCTCACGTAATAACATATCATAAATATGATGTATGTATGCGGTAAAATGAAAACAAAAGATATCATGAATGAAGTCATCCGGAAATCAATGTCGAGCATCGACGCAAACTATATATCTCAATATCAAGTGAATCCCATCTATCGTGTATCCGATATGTATGCAACATGCATGAAGGGTACTCTAATACATGATGCAATGCATATAAAATAAATGTGGGGTAGGGGGAGAATAATATACCATCGGCCATAAAGGCTCCTCATATCGAGCACATAGGCTCCTTTCATATATCGGGCATCCGTCAGTCCGGGTCAGCCCTCTCTCAATATATCGGGCATCCGTCAGTCCGGGTCAGCCCTCTCTCAATATATCGGGCATCCGTCAGTCCGTGTCAGCCCTCTCTCAATATATCGGGCATCCGTCAGTCCGGGTCAGCCCTCTCTCAATATATCGGGCATCCGTCAGTCCGGGTCAGCCCTCTCTCAATATATCGGGCATCCGTCAGTCCAGGTTAGCCCTCTCTCAATATATCGGGCATCCGTCAGTCCGGGTCAGCCCTCTCTCAATATATCGAAATGCATATATAAGTTTGCATAGATCATCATGATGATATATTAAGTAGGTGGTATATATATATCGGCGTCCCATACCACTAATATATATATATACTATGGGTATACATATATATTTCAGCGTCCCATACCACTGATATATATACGCAGGAGTAAGACAATCCAGAATCATCATATGCAACCATATCACAGTGCGAAATCCATGAATTATAATACATGTAACATGAAGCACTAATATGAGCATGGAACTTTGTAAAGGCATATGCACAAAGGAATATGAATCAATAACATATAAGCATGCAATGCAATGCGAGCCGTAGAGTGAATAGTAAATGAATAGTAATGCAGCTTGCCATTTGAAATAAGTATGACTCGGGTCTAATCTAACATCTACTATGCAAACTACAGATCTAAGTATCAAGTCAATCGGGAGGGGGTATGGAAACCTCCTAAATCTGAGTCGATATACAAATATATATATACAATAGTCGGTGATCTCGTCTCAATAGTATCACGTACGATACGGTATATCATTTAACATCCTCGAGTCATGAGTGCGGATCTAACATCAATAGAAAGCTCGTACGGTAAATCGTCGACGGCATCCCAATAGCTGGGTACGGGTCAGTATCACACTCCTCTCATCAAATATCAGGTATCATTATCATCATATCACATAATCTGGGGTATAGATCTAAGTCTAGTACAAATCAATACCATCTATATAAGTATGAAAGCGGGGGTAAAACACATGCCCAACGGCCCGCTAAGATCACATGTCGTATCGCAAGTACGAATCACATCACATCACCGATCTCACGGCACAATGCCCAAAATCATCGACTCATCACCAATGTCATCCAATATCCTCATCAACACTGCGTAAAAATAGTGAATATGCAAGGGTGCGCGTGTGGTGTAAACCTATTCTAGGGTTCGCGACTATGAACTATACTAGTTTACTTCTAACCCTAAGCTATCCATAATACACCTAACACCATATCCATGACACACTATAACTATCAAGCATAATATATAGTATACCAACTACTGACTGCGGGGGTGCTATATGCCATCGACCCGACTTCCCCCAGTAGATATAATCTACTCACCTTGCGTCTTCATTTGTCGACGTCTCCACGCGCTTTACTTGATGTCCCGAAGTCTTCATGGGGTACCTATACATCAAAGTATCGTATATGCGTATTAAAACCAAATCAAAGCTAACACGGCACACGAAACCCAAAACGATACGATAAGGGGCCTATAGGTTAGAACCTATGAGCACGCCTTCAAAACCATCAACAAATCCTCGATATCGTCGTATAAACGCCAAATAGTCGAGGTAAAACACCAAACACAAATTCAGAATTAAGAATACGGAATACGGAAATACGAATCCAAAACAGCAACTTAGGAAATATGTTCCAGATTTCACCCCAGGTCAAATTGGACAAATCTATATATACCAGGGGTCTAATCTATGCATGTAGGGGCTACAGAACCAAAACGAGAAGGTTTGGTGCAGGTATGGCCGCAAATTGCGGCCAATTTGAATAAATCTGCGGCCGGCTTGATGAGTTAGGGGTTGGGGTCTTGGTGGTAGCTACCTGGGTGCCTGCACATGTCACTGTCCAATCAATTTTAATTTAGGATGTCTCGGGTGATAGCAGATTCAATATACCCTTCACAGATTCCACAATTTCTCTGATATCGGTTTCTAAATCCGTATTTCGGGTTTCAACTCTCAGGTTGGGGTCTCAATTCATGCACTAGGGTGTTGGTGTAGCCTCTACTGAACTCAATTTCACATCACAACTCATAATTTCCTCAAACCCTAACTAGGTTTTCCTTAACTCCACAATATCAAACAATATCGGTTCAATCTAAACATGGGGGTATAAGTAATGCTAAAACTAAGTTAATGATCTAGAAAATACCTCATTTGGCAACTCAAGAAAATTCTTGAGTTGCCCCTAGTGGCCAAAATCCTTGCTTTCTTGGTCCAATGTGTAGATCTTGAGCTTGTGCACACTTTTAATGAAATGAGAGTGGGGTTTTGGAGTTGTTTTAGATGTGATTTGAGAAGTTGAAGAGGGGAGGGATGTGAGGAGCAGGAGCAGCAGCAGCAACAAGAGGGAGAGGGGGAGAAATGAGTGAAGGTTGAAGAGGAAATGGCTAAGTCTTTAGTCAAAGAAGCCCATACCTCTCTTTCTCACCAAACCTCATTCTTTATTCTTTTCCCATTTTCTTTTCCTTTTCTTTTTCTTATTCTCTCAAAATCCTTCTCCCAAGAATAGTAAACCCAATGTGAACCATGGCAAGAAAATGCACAAGTGTGAAAAAGTGATATGTGCATGTTTTGCACAAAAAAGCTAAAAACCGATTAGCGATTTTTAATCGCGATTAGAACTAATTTAGCATATAACTAATCAATTAAACTTAGAAACGGCATAATTCTCTAATTTACCCTATTTTAGAATTTTCCATAATTTTTCCCCATTTATTTGTATTTAATTATACCGAATTATTAAAATATTCAATAAAATAATATTAAATTATGAATTTCCCAAAAATAATATTTTTATTATTTCGAAATGTTACAAAAACGAAATAGAAGCGCATATGTGATATGTGCAGAACCGAGAATAATGCGTGTATGTGATACCGTATTCTATTCTCGTGACATTTTGTATCGATCGGTTGTATATGATATAGCCGGGTTATCGAATCAAGTGTTGATTCGATTAGTCGATACATTGGATGTTAGTCGGTTATATGTGATATGACCGGATTATTAAGTCAAGTGTTGATTTAATAATTTATTGTATAATTGTATATTTGATATACTAGTTTACGTTAACTAACACTTGTTCACTTAGGGTTTTTTCTCACATGTACACATCTTTACTATATATATAATATATATTAAAATGTGTTATATTATTGTATCATGGTTGATGATACATCATCCATGGGTGTATGAGACTTACACTATGCTAATTTTTAGTTTGGGTTTCTAATATTTAAAGTAATTACAAAATCAAGTAGAGGATTAGAAAATGCATGAAGCTTGTGGAAGCTTGTGGATGCATTGACTAATTCAACTTGAGTTTGTTTTTACTATGGATTTTTATTAACCCAACCATAACAATTAGCCTAGGGTTAAGTTTCTACAAGAGTTAGTATATGATACTCACTCACCATGGTTAGCCTACTCACTTGATCATTATCCTCATCTCTTTCATTTTTCTTCTTCTTCTTCATTGCTAAAAAGAAAAAACTTGCTAGGGTTTGATCAAAAGTGAGATAGATTTTGAGAAACAAAATTCTAAAGAGAACCCACTTCCTATTTCTCCATCCTCTACAAGACTAGCACTTTAGTTTAGGGTGTTTGCTTCACTAATTCTCTAGTTAGTGAAGTAGGAGCTTGAGTTGGCATCCCCTCGACGTAGATCATCTTCGGCCTCGAAGACTTCAAGCAAGGACGCGTCTTTTGCCTCGTGAAGCCATGCAAGGGTCCGGGAGAACCACAATCGTAGTGAAGGGACTTCAACAAGGAGCAATAGAAGTGAAGGACCGATCTACAAAGGTTGTATTTCGCGTACCCTTAGTCGTAAAGTTGTTTACTTGCTACTTTCTTCGCCTAAACTCTAGTATACAATCTTGCTTAGTGTTATTCGGCACATAAAAATTTAATTTTGGCATGGTCAATGCCTTGTAGAGCCTTGTTAGTGTGCCTAGTAACCCTACAGTGGTATCAGAGCCTAGCTAGAACATTAGGCGATGTGTTAACGAAGTTAAAACCCCGATCGAACCCAAAAACGTCAAATTATACCCCTCTCTGGACATTTTTTAAAATCTGTGATTTTTCTGAATTAAAAATACCTAAAAAAATCAGCAGGTAAATATAAATATTATTGTAGAAAACGAACCCATGAACAGTAATATCCACCGCGGAACCGCGGCCATACCTCTCTTGGGCCGCGGATCCGCGGTCGTACTGTAGCAATGGGCCTTTAATTTTCTACAGTAATGTATATTTCTGTGTGTATATCTTTCTGGGTATTTTTTATTCTGACTCAAGTGTTGAGTATTTTGGGGTTTATTTTGTAATCGTCGATTCGATCGGAGAATTTAATTTTGTTATGTTATTCCAGATAATTTAGAAAGTATTAAAATGTTCGAACGAATATCATTAACTCAATTTTTCCCGGCACGAAAAACATTCAAGTGTTGAATTTTTCTCGGGTTTAAATCTTTCGGAAATACGTGTATGTGATGCGATGGACCCTCTAGAAGACAACAAACCTTAACTCGATTATGTGACCGTCTTAAACTGCCCTTTGAACCTTAGGGTTTGGGGCAGTACGGCGTGCCACATGTGAAGCGTTGGCTTGACCCTTCTACGGCTGGACCGTTGCTACTGTGACGTTTTCTGAAATTTTTGAACTCCGCTCAAGTGTTGAGCTATTATGGAAATCTTGGGTATTTGATTATTCGATCGGAAAGTTTAATACTGTCTATTTATCTGGAATGTGATACAATATGTGGAATTCATACAGTTAGGCATGAAATGCGAAATACGTGATATTTCGGATTTACGATGTCTAAAGAGATTGTGGATTCCAAATGTTGTAGTTTTACACTTTCTTTTCTGTGACCGTAAATGTAATATGTGATATCGCCGGTTTTGTTGCTATATGTCAACGACAATTGGGATGCGCATATTTACTTACGTTGATGACATGTGATATTATGTGTTGCTGGATATGTTATATTGGATCGTCGCGTTCTGAATAGCCGGGGGGTTTTATGTGAGATGAGAGTTTTCATTTTCATTCATGTAAAATTAAAATGTATGTAATATTCTTTTATTGGGGCACTTCCGAGATGAGGTTGATGTCACCTTTTGTATATTATTTACTTTTCCGCACTAGGATAGACCCAAGGAGGAGAGCACAAGTAATCGGGTTTTGGAGTCCAGTGGGAGACCAACTCGAGGAGTCGAGTCCGGGTCTCCTAACTCTAGAATCGGTAGGGTTGCTTGCCGCTCTCGTAGGGGTCTAGGAGTGTGGGTTTTGGCTATTCATCGTGACCGTGGAATCCGTGTTTTATAGAGGCTCAAAATAAAACACGGACGTCCTAGTATATCCAATGTTTCATATGTATCTTCTGCTGCGATATCTGTGATGTGATCATTTGATGTGCTATGATAAATACTGCATATAGTATATATGATATATTATATAGGCGTTACTTATGTTTTACACCCGCGCTAGCCCTGCCCTGCTCTGCCGTTAGTTACCTAACCTAACGGTGCACGAGGGGACATCGAGGCGAATGCGGATGGCATAAGTGTACGTCGTATTTATCTGTGATGTTTAGGTGACTTAAATGATGGGACTTCATTAATGTGATTAATGAAAGAAAAGAAACCTAAAAGATGTTGTAGAATCAAATTTTTTAAAAAAGGGTAGCTACAGTTTTGCTTTGCATAGAGATATATATGATATATCCCGCACCTTATTCGATGAGGAAAGAGCCGAGATCCCTTCACCGGGAGTGACCTCTTTAGCAAAACTGGCAGATGCTACAACACTCGGTTTGCTTTTGACTTCTTTTGGAGTTTTGCTTTGCATAGTGATGTATACGATATATCCTGCACCTTATTCCATAAGGAAAGAGCCGAGATCCCTTCACCGGGAGTGACCTCTTTAGCAAAACTAATAAAAGCCTCAAAATCACTCCATTTCAAAATTCACATGATTCTACGACGATATCAAGTTCATTACGCAATAGGTTTTCAGAAAAACCTGACGTAGCCCTCCGTCATTTCAGATAAGTCCTACTTAGTATTCATGCTGTGTTTGTTGACCTCCGTTAAGGCGTAGTGTGCAGTAGCTAACTAGTATTTATCTGCTTATGCATATGATGCAGATTGGATTAAGGTAGTCGTGCGACCTTGTTGACCTCCGTCAAGGGTCGTGCGGGTGGGTTTGATTCAATCAAGAAATGACGGGTTGAACTTGACTTGCACCCTATGGTTTGTTGACCTCCGTCAAGGTCATGGGATGCTTGGGGCAAAATATTATCGGGAATTTCAAGTGTTGAAATTTGCAATTAGATTGCATACCTTCTATGAGATAGTTGGATCCCGACACCTACTGCGAGTAATTGTTACTCCCGGGAGAGTTTTACACAGGACAATTAGCCGATCAAGTAGGTGTCTAGAAAGGTGTCAACGGGGTTATGCATCTGGGAAAACGAGGTTTACTTAATTAGGTCCATGCGAAAGAACGGGGAACCTCCCTCAAAGTACCGACACTGGCCTGGCTGAAAGATTGGCAAAATTGTAGGGTGTAATTAATCCCGGCTAGTCTTTCCTTTTAGGGTTTGAAGGAAGATTTGATAAAAACAGTGGGAGCCATCCTGATTAGATAAAATAATAACCAATTTGATCTTGCAAGAGCATACGCTAAAGTATTTTCTTCTCTCTCTCTCCAGGTAGCGACCATATCATACCTTAATCAAGATAATAATATGGATGTATTGACCGAACCCGCATGTTATACTGTGCTGGGGAACGTTGGTTCCGTTCTTTCTTATAAGAGTTATAAGACTGAACAGGATATAGGGGAATACCAGGATTCCCATGCCACCCGAATGAAGAAAGTACATGTTGATACATTTTCTTCGGGTGTGTTCGTTACAGAGAACTGTTTCTCCATTTCCTCTACGTCCTGGGTATTAGATACCGGGTCAGGATCCCATATATGTAATCAGTTACATGGGCTTAGAAAAGGTAGAGAACTTGGAGAAGGTGATAAAGACATAAGGGTTGGAAATGGTGCAATTGTTGCAGCTAAAACCGTCGGGGAATATCACCCAGTATTGCCAACTGGTAATACATTGATTCTGAACGAATGCTATTACATACCGAACCTGATATGCAACATTATATCGGTTTCTTTGTTGAGTAAAGAGGGATATAATTTTGTATTACAGGATAATGTTATGAACATTTTCCTTAACCAAAAGTTGGTTGGATCAGGCACGATGTGCAATGGCATTTATGTTCTAAATCAATCAACAGTTCTGAGCATAACAAACACACACAAGAGGAAGAGTCCAGAAATGAACGAATCCTTCTTGTGGCATTGTAGACTGGGTCACATCAATGCGACACGACTAGCTAAGTTGCATAAGGATGGATATTTAAATCCGTTTGAATTTTCATCTTATGACATTTGCCAGTCATGTCTCAAAGGCAAGATGACCAAAACTCCGTTTACGGGACATGGAGAGAGAGTTGCCGAACTATTGGGACTGATATATAGTGATGTATGCGGTCCCATGTCTACACATGCCAGGGATGGTTCTTCGTACTTCATTACATTCACTGACGATCTCTCTAGATTCGGATATGTGTTCCTGATGAAACACAAATCAGAAGCTTTTAAGAAATTTAGAGAATATAAACAAGAAGTCGAGAACCAAACTGGGAAAAGCATTAAAATCCTTCGATCTGATCGAGGAGGTGAATACTTGAGCAATGAATTCCTGGACTTCCTAAAAGAGAATGGGATTCTCTCTCAGCTAACTCCTCCATATACACCACAACACAATGGTGTATCGGAACGGAGGAACCGCACCCTATTAGATATGGTGCGCTCGATGATGAGTATAGCTGAGTTACCTATTTCCATCTGGGGATATGCACTGGAGACAGCAGCATACCTACTGAATAGGGTTCCTACCAAATCTGTGCCTACCACCCCATATGAGATATGGGAGGGGAAGAGACCATATCTTAATTTTATTAAGATATGGGGTTGCCCGGCCTATGTCAAAAGACAAAAACCGGACAAACTCGAGGCAATGTCTGTTTTGTGTAAGTTTGTTCGATATCCCAAGCATTCGCGAGGGTATATCTTCTACCACGGTGAGGAACAAAGGGTGTTTGTTGCTCAACACGCCACCTTTTTAGAAAAGGAATTTCTTGCAAAAGAGATTAGTGGCTCTAAGGTAGAACTGGAAGATGTTCCAACTATACAAACCACAACAGAAGATTTGGTAGAACCAGAGGATTCGGTAGTTCCCGATGAACCCCAGCCACTCCGCCGATCTAGTAGGGTTCCTCACCCACCCGAGAGATACTACGGTTTTCTCATGGACGGTGGGAGCGAGGATTGCATCATGGTTGATGATGACCCAACTAGCTTCGAGCAGGCCATCACGAGTGGGGACTCAGTTAAATGGCTGGATGCAATGCGGTCCGAGATGGAATCCATGTACACCAACAAAGTATGGACTTTGGAAGATGCTCCTGAAGGGGTAAAACCCATTGGGAGCAAGTGGATCTTCAAGAAAAAACTTGGTGTAGATGGGAAAGTAGAGACTTTCAAAGCTAGACTTGTTGCAAAAGGTTTTCGTCAAAGACCAGGTGTGGACTATGACGAAACCTTTTCTCCAGTGGCTATGCTTAAATCCATCCGGATCATGCTTGCCATCGCTGCATATCATGACTACGAAATCTGGCAAATGGATGTTAAGACCGCCTTTCTAAACGGTGATTTAGAAGAGTGCGTGTACATGACTCAGCCAGAGGGCTTCGTAGATAGTGGGAGCAGCGGGAAGGTGTGCAAGCTGCTTAAATCCATTTATGGATTAAAGCAAGCATCGCGGAGTTGGAACATCTGCTTTGATGTCGTTATCAAAGAGTTTGATTTCGTCAAAAACGTAGATGAACCTTGTATTTACAAGAAGATGGCAGAGAGTAAGGTTGTCTTCCTCGTATTGTACGTGGACGACATACTCTTGATAGGAAATGACATTCCTATGCTGCAATCGGTCAAGCTCTTCTTATCATAAAGATTCTCAATGAAAGATCTTGGTGATGCCTCCTGCATATTGGGAATTAGGATCTATAGAGATAGATCTAAAAGGATATTGGGATTGTCCCAATCCAGGTACATTGACACCATACTAAAGAGGTTTAGTATGGAAGAGTCCAAATGTGGGTTTTTACCCACGATCTCAGGGCTCACTCTCTACAAAGAGATGTCTCTCAAGACTGATTTGGAGAGAGCTCGCATGCACGGGATACCCTATGCTTCGGCAGTAGGCTCTATCATGTACGCGATGATATGTACCAGACCCGATGTAGCATACTCACTAAGTGTAGTGAGTAGGTATCAAGCTGATCCTGGAGAGAGTCATTGGACAGCTTCCAGTGAAGAGCATTCTCAAGTACTTGCGAAGAACTAAAGAGATGCTCTTGGTGTATGGTAATGGAGAACTCCAAGTGGAGTTCTTTACCGATTCGAGCTTCCAGAATGATAAGGACGACTCTAAGTCGCAGTCGGGATTTGTCTTTACCCTTTATGGAGGGGCGGTTAGCTGGAAGAGTTCCAAGCAGGAAACCGTGGCAGACTCGACGATGGAGGCTGAATACATCGCTGCCAACGATGCTGCCAAAGAGGCTATCTAGATCAAAAAGTTGATTACTGAACTTGGAGTGGTTCCATCCATTGAGCATCCAATACCTTTGTATTGCGATAACAATGGAGCGGTAGCTTTGGCCAAGGAACCCAGGTCCCATCAGCGATCCAGGCATATTCTGAGGCGGTATCACCTGATCCGGGAGATAGTTGATCGCCGGGAGATCGAGGTCAGGAGGGTTGACACGAAGAACAACACTACGGATCCACTCACGAAGGCCATTCCCCAGATACAGTTTGAGAGACTCTTCGGGATGCTCGGTATGCGATACTACAGCAGCTGGCCCTAGTGCAAGTGGGAGATTGTTAGTTGTATGTATGCCCTAAAGGCCAGTATTGTACAGATGATGTATATTATATTGGATGCTTGGACATATATAGAGAGGATTTTCTTGCTCGATATGATAGTATGCTATCTGGTTGCTCTTTATCTTAACATGTGTACTTGTCTCTTTATACTGTCTTATCGTTACATGTTGGTAAAGCCCTTAGGATGTGTACTTGACTACCTGGACTATAATGCGGATCATACTGGTGGGGACATGGTAGTCTTCAAGGTCCCTAGTCGTGGGTGTATCGAGACGGGGCATCGATATACCAGAGTAGACTAGCGTATACGCTTCTCGACCCATGTGATGGGCAATGGATGATCTCATATCCATTGGTGTTTGACATCAGAGATGGTATACGGGTGCTCAGTGGAGACTGGGTACACTGGACGGACTCACCGAGAACTCCCAGATAGCATTATACCTCACGTCAGATGGCAGTTCTCTGGTGACACTTGTGCAGGATAGTCTGTAGACCCGAGATCGTCATAGAGTCTTGTGTGATTCCCACTGTGCTTTGATTTCCACCTTACCACGTCCATGAGGGCATGCAAAACGGTGGTTATTGGGTACAGTCCCGAGTCACATAGAGGCCATGAGCGATAGGAGGGGTTTCGTCTCTCCCGGTATTGGGAGTTGATGTTGCGCAGTGCTCGATTGGCCGTAACAGGGAAGTCCGTGGCCAGGGCTGATTTAGAGATTTACAGGTAAGTGTTACCAGTAGTTTCTCGACCCGTTATGAGTCTCACATCGGCACGACTTATCGGTTATTAGAGTCTGACGTTTACCACCCCTAGACTTGATATGCGACATATCAGATGAGGAGACCGGACTGTACGGGAAGTGTTACCGGCAGGCTTTTACAGGAGTTGGAGCGGGCTTGCTTGCTGATCTTCTGATCGCTCAATACCCAGGTAGCCGTTACGTCCAGCTAGTACCGCTGACGGCTTGTGGGTGCTTGATGTGATCATCACCTACTGTCGGCGTATTGACGAGTCTTTAGAGTCCTACATAGAGGTTTTACTGGCTCAGGCAAAACGAAATAGGAGCGCATATGTGATATGTGCAGGACCGAGAATAATGCGTGTATGTGATACCGTATTCTATTCTCGTGACTTTTTGTATCGATCGGTTGTATATGATATAGCCGGGTTATCGAATCAAGTGTTGATTCGATAAGTCGATACATTGGATGTTAGTCAGTTATATGTGATATGACCAGATTATTAAGTCAAGTGTTGATTTAATAATTTATTGTATAATTGTATATTTGATATACTAGTTTACATTAACTAACACTTGTTCACTTAGGGTTTTTTCTCATATGTACACATCTTTACTATATATATGATATATATTAAAATGTGTTGTATTATTGTATCATGGTTGATGATACATCATCCATGGGTGTATGAGACTTACACTATGCTAATTTTAGTTTGGGTTTTTAATATTGAAAGTAATTACAAAATCAAGTGGAGGATTAGAAAATGCATGAAGCTTGTGGAAGCTTGTGGATGCATTGACTAATTCAACTTAAGTTTGTTTTTACTATGGATTTTTATTAACCCAACCATAACAATTAGCCTAGGGTTAAGTCTCTACAAGAGTTGGTATATGATACTCACTCACCATGGTTAGCCTACTCACTTGATCATTATCCTCATCTCTTTCATTTTTCTTCTTCTTCTTCATTGCTAAAAAGAAAAAGCTTGCTAGGGTTTGATCAAAAGTGAGATAGATTGTGAGAAACAAAATTCTAAAGAGAACCCACTTCCTATTTCTCCGTCCTCTACTAGACTAGCACTTTAGTTTAGGGTGTTTGCTTCACTAATTCTCTAGTTAGTGAAGTAGGAGCTTGAGTTAGCATCCCCTCGACGTAGATCATCTTCGGCCTCGAAGACTTCAAGCAAGGACGCGTCTTTTGCCTCGTGAAGCCATGCAAGGGTCCGGGAGAACCACGATCGCAGCGAAGGAACTTCAACAAGGAGCAATAGAAGTGAAGGACCGATCTACAAAGGTTGTATTTCGCGTACCCTTAGTCGTAAAGTTGTTTACTTGCTACTTTCTTCGCCTAAACTCTAGTATACGATCTTGCTTAGTGTTATTCGGCACATAAAAATTTAATTTTGGCATGGTCGATGCCTTGTAAAGCCTTGTTAGTGTGCCTAGTAACCCTACAAGAAGTTCATTACTGAACTTGGTGTGGTTCCATCCATTGAGCATCCAATACCTGTATATTGTGATAACAATGGAGCTATGGTTTTGGCCAAGGAACCCCGGTCCCATCAGCGATCCAGACATATTCTTAGGCGGTATCACCTGATCCGGGAGATAGTAGATCGACGGGAGATCGAAGTCAGAAGAATTGACACGAAGGACAACACAGCGGATCCATTCATGAAGGCCCTCCCCCAGACGCAATTCGAGAGACTATTTGGGATGTTGGGTGTGAGATACTATATCAACTAGTCTTAATGAAAGTGGGAGATTGTAGGAATATGTATACCCTAGAGGCCATTATTGTACATTGTTGTATATTATAATGGATGCTTAGACATATATATAGAGGACTTTCTTGCTCAACATGATAGTATGCTATCTGGTTGCCTTTATCTTAACATGTAGACTGGTATTCTTATACTGTCTCTCTCTCACATGTTGGTAAAGCCCTTAGGATGTAGCTTGACTACCAGGACTATGATGGAGATCATACTGCTGGGACTTGTGTAGTCTAAAAGCATATTCTTTAATTGTTCCTAGTTGAGGGAATATCGAGATAGGGCATCAATATTCCAAAGTAGACTAGTGTGTACGTTTCTTGACCCTGTATAGGGTGATGGTTGGTCCCATAGCCATTGGTGTTTGACATCAAAGATTGTACACATGTTCTCATTAGAGAATGGGTACACCGAACAGGACTCGCCGAGGACTCCTAGTTGATAGTATACCTATTGTCAGATAGCAGTCCTCTGATGACACTGGTACAGGTTAGTCTGTAGACCCAAGATCGCCATAGAGTCTTGTGTAGCTCGCACTGTGCTTTGATTTCCTCCCTACCACGTCTCAAAGGAGTCGTGCAAACAGGTGGATTTTGGGTACAGTCCCGAGTCACATGGAGGCAATGAGCGATAGGAGGGGTTTCGTCTCTTCCGGTATTGGGGGTTGATATTGCGCTATGCTCGATTGACTATAACTGGAAGTCCCTAGCCAGGGCTGCTACTGAGATTTATTGATAAAAGTTATCAGTAGTTTCTTGAACCGTTATAGGCCAGACATCGGCATAACTTATCACGTTACTAGGGTCTGACGATTTCCACCCCTAGACATGATATGCGACATATCAGACGAAGGGACCAGACTGTACAGTAAGTGTTACTGTAATGTTTTAGAAATCGTTTAGGCGAATTTTCCGATAATAGGTAAAATAAATTGTGTTTTCCGTAAAATCCTAGAAGTGATCAATTTTCTGTATAGACTTAACTGCACCTAGTTTAACTAGGAAATTGCTAGTATGCGGTATTTAGTTAGTCGCTTGTAAATTTTAGTTCACTTAAATATTTTTCCTAAATTAAAATATTATTATAAGTTTTTAATTATGCACTTAATTAGTGGTAATTACAAATTTGATTGGGTTTATTATACTAATGTGAATCCATGCTAACTTAATAACAAGATTAAACTTTTGTCTTCATTTTAAAAATATCTTGGAAATATCTAGATATTTTGATGGAATTAAAGAAAAGTTTAAATAAAGAATTAAGAGGTGGCATGATGGGAGGTGCATTAATTAAGCTTTAATGGTGTTTTAACCTAGATTTTTCCACACAATTCCACAACCTTCCCTTTTCTTCTAGCTTGGTCGCCCCCCCCTGCTGCCCCATTTCTTTTCTCACTCCATTTCCACTTCTTAAAGCTTCAAAAATTCATCAAAAATCAACAAATAATCCCACAAACTGTAAAACAAATCCATACCCATTATTTTTAGCCTTATCCAAGCTTGGATCTTGATGAAAGTTAGCACTTTGGAGGCTATGGTGGAAATCTAGTTGCATATTTGTGAATCTAGTGTGAGGTATAAAATCCTAACCCTAAGCTTTAGTTGTTGTTTAAATACCTTAATCTAGTTATTAGATGTTTAAATAAAGCTTTAATTAGCATGTTTTGGATTTCTAGAAAGAGTTATGAAGATCAAGTTAGGGTTTTGATTGTTTGAAATAGTTAATTGAGAAGTTTAGACTTAGAAAACTTAACCTAGCTGTGAGATTGTTAATTGTTATTTTCCTAATTGTCTAATTAAGCTTAATTGCAAGCTAACTTTTACTAAATCTTATATGGGTGAGATTAAAATTGTAGTAAAGGTTTGTGTGACTTCATTAAGCTACTATGTGATGATTGTGATCGCTAGAATTGTTTAAACTTCTAGATTTGAGCTAAAATGATTAAAAGATGCTTACTAGGTTTTCGGTAAAAATTAGGCGTGGATTTAAATTGATGTTGTGATGGCTTATATATTGACTTCTACGATATATATTGTGTTGTGAATGCGCGATCGGTACGATCGGGGTCTAGGCTTGGTGGATGTGCCGTTTACATTCCTAACTAAGCTTGTGCCGATATCGTACGCGTTTTGTGCACTAAGTGCACAGTGTGTATATCTTATGGACGTTATCCTTGCGTTTCATTGTCTTTGTGTCGGCGCAGAATATTTAGTCTTATGTGTTGTGTTTGTGAAATTTTAGGATCGCAGGCGGGGAATTCGTACGCTGCGAAGAAAGAGAAGCGGGTGGTCGGATTTTCTTAGCTCGAGATCATCTGTGGGTAGATTTAACATCTACGGGGAAATCTCCCGTATGGCGTTATGCGTCAGGGCTGGATAAGATATCATAGCTGCATATTTATACGCATATGAGTTGATTGTGCATGAGCATCATTGCAATATTATTACTTGTGGTACCTATTGGACACTGCACCATTACTGACGGTCCATGTTGCACGAGCACTAAATTATATGCTACACCCACACCGTTGGTAATTGCCATGACACGCGCAACACATACCTTGCTATAGCTATGTGTTCATCATGCATACATACTTACATGTACACCCACATACCTTGCTATAGTTACATATATCGCTATGTGGTATTGTATTGTCATTGACATTGAGACGTGATTATTATGCTATTGCGCATATGAAATGCATCATACATACATGCTTACATGTAGATACACATATCTTGCTATAGTTACATGTACACCTCATATGATACTGCACTTGATTTCGGAGGAATTGGGAACCGCGTGATATATTTTAAAACTAGATTCATTTAAAACAGCGGTTTTCCCTTACTATGCTCATATTGCTGTTTTATGTTGCATATATCAGATTTCATGGATTTATGCATTGAGATATGGATTTCATGTGATTTATGGATTGGAGAACCGTGGGGATATTTCAAGAAATTACGTGTTGTTTTGAAAACCCGGTTTCTCTTGATATGATATTTCGATGCATCCACCATGAGTTTTCTCGGTTCTGAGACTTGTGTTAGATACCCGATTCAAGGAGTGAGGGAGAACCATCTGCGGGTACATGGTGGACCAGGTGAGGTATCCTGGGGCAAGAAGACTCGTTTTGTTAGGCAGTGAGCCTGGCAGGGGAGCACTAGCTACCGGTGATTGGTTGGACCTGGCGGTTATCCGGAGGATACCGACCTGAGTCGAGAGATGGATATGGGCCGATCCGGATTGATGGAGCCCGAGGGCCGATCCGGACTGACGGAGCCCGTGGGCCGATTCGGACTGACGGAGCCCGTAGGCCGATCCGGACTAACGGAGCCCGATATATGTGTATTTATGTATCGATGCTGGACACGAGTATTTCATGATGTTTCGAGTGTCGATGTTGGACACTCAGGTTCCATGAGATTTACAGACATGAGGGCCAATCAGGGTGACGGCGCCTGAGGTATTGGGATTTGGGGTGTCGTTGATGGACACCAGGATTTTTCCACGATGATGATTCATTGATGGTGTTATTTTTATCCCATACTCAGCATTTATTTGATATGCATTACTTCATGTATTTGTAGTACTTGATAGAGTACCTTTCATGATTATTACATATACATATTGCCATATTATACTATCAATTTCATGTGATAGATTATCGCAGTACGTGCATACCTGCGATTACCTGCATGATGTTATTTACTATTCACGAGTTGGAAACTCACCCCCGTTGTGCCACAGTGTTTTGCAGGTTGTCCCTCTGAGTAGTCGCGGCTGGGCTTCTCATACTGTATCTTTTCCGGTGGATACCGTTATGGTTGGCTTGAGCCTTTACTATAGGTGGGTTCGCGGTTATCCGTTTATGTACATTGTATATCTTTTGTTGGATCTAGTACTCTCCATCTACCACCTTCATGTATTTGACTTAGAGACGAGTTGTGAGGATCGATGTTGTATTATTTTATGACTCTGGGTGCCGTGCTCGTTGGAGCCGGCCTTGTTATGAATTTTTACCTCCTTATATTGTTTTCATTTATATTTCTTCGCTACGACATCGTATATTATGCTTGTGGTGTTTGTTTCCGTCGTTGGCGTGATTTGCTCCCGTTTGGGGATACTTTATTTATATTCTATGTTGTACCCGTTTCGGGGCTAGTTTTTACAAAGGAGGTGATGCCGAAATTTTTAAGAAAGAAACTTAAGTTAAAGATTTTTACTTGAGATTCCCAAAAGTTTTTAACAATGTACTTATCACTTACTACTTTTGATGGTTTAGATTTCTGGGTTTTCGGCTTACTTGAATTGCGTTACGCCTGTAAACGCTACGTGGTTTAAGTGCTGTCACGTGCCAAATTTCGGGTCGTGACAAAGTTGGTATCAGAGCGCTAAGTTTTACCTTTCGGAGTGTAGGAAGACCTTAGTATGATGGAGTAGGTAACTTAAGTACGGTGACGTAACGTGTGTATGTCCGCGGCATACTTACAACACGGTACTCCGCCTAAGTGACCTTAGGACTTATTGCTTGAAATTCCTTCCATGATTATATATATCCTTGTGATTCGATTTCCGTGTTCTTATCAAATCCTATTTCCATTTCTAGCCTTTATGCTGCCGAGGACTACGAGGGCACAAGGAGAAGCAGCGAGAGCCGAGGTCAGAGTTGGCTCGTCTGAGATGAGGACTGACCAGGACGGTACGCTTGCTGTAAAGGAGTAAATTGATCCGCCTTCGATAGATCGTATCGCTAGGCTCGAGGCAGATATGCAGGATTTGCGCCAGATGATGGGATCGTTGGTTGAGGCTAGTCGAGCGCAGCGACAGGAGGTTGCGACTCCTGTTACCCAGTTATTCCTCGCTATCAGCACACAGCATTGTGTCACGTATACAACAACAGTGGACGCAACCCTACTAGTTGAGGAGCGTCTTTTCGAGACTTTGGAAGTTCCGGAACCGAGGAAGGCTCGTACAGGTGTATCAGCCCAGAGACAGATGTTTAGACGCCGCGACAAATTTCGTTCAGGTCGCGGGAGTAGCAGAGGCTTAGGACGAGATCAGTTGTTTAGCTCTTATCCTCAGGAGGGTCAGCAGTCATCGTCTAGATGTTTCCGGTGCGGGAGTTTCCATCTCCTCGTCAGGAATTGTATGGTGGTACACCAGAGAAAGGCAGCCGTACCATATGTTACATTACCACCTTCACCTCAGGGAGCGTTGCCTTTTACGCCTGTTGTTGATCCGCGTCAGACTTATGTTCAGAGTGGTCATGGTCACAGAGTGTTTGTTCAGAGAGGACAGGGTGGCAGAGGAGGAGGACAGGCACGAGCTTTTGCTTTGACTCATCAGGACGCGCAGGCGTCCAATGCAGAGTTTTCAGGTATTCTTTTCGTATGTTCTTTTGATGCACACGTTTTGTTTAATCCGGGATCTATGCACTCGTTTGTGTCTACACACTTCGTGCCGAGGTTGGTCTGAGAGTTGTGTTTGCTAGATCAGTCGTTTGTTGTGATTACTCCTGTTGGCGATTCTTTTGTTGCACGATATGTATTTCGGTCATGTGCCAATCGGATAGGAGATAGAGATTCGTCCGTCGATTTGATCCTTCTAGATATGTTGAACTTTGACGTTCTCCTAGGCACGGACTAGTTAGCTACGTGCTATGCGTCGGTGGACTGCCGCGAAAAGACAGTCAGGTTTTGTTTTCCCGGCGAGTCAGTTCTTGTTGTGCAAGGGGACCGTGGTGCCGCCCCTCACAACTTGATTTCAACCCTTTGCGCTAGTCAGCTTTTGAGAAGAGGATGTCGGGGATTCTTGGCTTTCATTCGTGCTACTGGAGCCACAATAGAGTCGTTGGACCGGGTTCCTATCGTGCGAGAGTTTCTCGACGTTTTTCTCGATGAGTTACCTGGTTTGCCGCCAAAGCGCGATATTGAGTTTTGCATTGATCTGATTCCCGGCACGGGGCCTATTTCTATACCGCCTTACCGGATCGCCCCGGCGGAACTTAGAGAGTTTAAAAATCAATTGCAAGAGTTTCTTGATGGGGGACTTGTACGTCCAAGCGTTTCGCCTTGGGGAGCTCATGTTCTGTTCGTCAAGAAGAAGGACGGCAGTTTGAGGTTGTGTATTGATTATCGTCAATTGAACCGAGTTACGGTGCGGAATAGATATCCTTTAACTCGTATTGACGATTTGTTTGATCAACTCCAGGGTGCGAAACATTTTTCTAGGATTAATTTGCGTTCGGGTTATCATCAGTTGCGGGTTCGGAAGGATGACATTTTTGACTGCTTTTCGTACACGCTACGGGCATTATGAGTTTTTGGTGATGTCGTTCGGACTCACCAATGCCCCAGCAGCGTTCATGGATTTGATGAACCAGATTTTCAGACCATTCCTCGACCAGTTTATTATTGTGTTTATTGATGACATTCTGGTCTACTCTAGGAGTCGAGAGGAGAATGAGCAGCACTTGAGGATTGCTTTGCAGACATTGAGAGAGCACCAGCTGTATGTTAAATTCTCAAAATGCGCATTTTGTCTTGATAGTGTTGACTTCCTAGGTCATGTGGTTACGGGAGACGGTATTCATATGGACCCAAGGAAGATCGAGGCCGTACAGTTTTGGCCCAGACCTGTATCAGTGACTGAGGTCCGCAGCTTTTGGGCCTAGCCGGTTTTTTACCGCTGTTTCGTGTAGGACTTCTCGAGTATCGCTGCACCGCTGACCGGACTAACCAGGAAGGGGTTTCCTTTTTTTGGACTGAGGCATGCGAGCTGAGTTTTCAGCAGTTGAAGACTCGGTTGACGACTGCACCAGTTCTATCTTTATCTTCTGGATCGGACGACTTTGTCATTTACTGTGATGTTTCGAGAGTGGGGCTCGATTGTGTGTCGATGCAGCATGATAGAGTTATCGCTTATGCTTTCCGAAAGTTGAAGGAGCACGGGCAGAATTATCCCACTCATAATCTTGAGATGGTCGCGGTAGTCTTGCGCTGAAAATTTGGAGACACTATTTGTACGGGAAGTCGTGTCAGATTTTTACGGACCACCAGAGCTTAATGTACATCTTCCTGCAGCGGGATCTGATTTTGAGACAGCGCCGTTGGATGGATCTTGTGAAGGATTACGATTGCGAGATCCTTTATCACCTGGGCAAGGCGAATGTGGTAGCTGATACTTTGAGTCATAGGCCCGGGGGTAGCTTGTCCCAGTTGAGCGCAGTTCAGCGACAGTCTTCTGCAGATTGGCAGATCTTGTGCGATGGTAGAGTACAGTTTGAGTTCACTTCGACTGGGGGACAGCTTGCTCATGTCCGCGCCCGTCCACTTTTACTTAATCGTTTTCGTGAGGCACAGCCCGCCGATGCCCATTTATCTGAGATTCTTGAGCATGTTCGGCAGGGTAGAAATTCAGAGTTTTTGATTGATGACCAGGGTGTGCTACGTTACGGGACTCGCTTGTGTGTACCTAATACCGTTGGGTAGGGACGCGAGATCCTAGAGCAGGCACGTCAGTCGGCTTTTAGTGTTCACCCAAGTTCCACTAAGATGTAACGTAACTTGAGAGATAGTTATGGGTGGGCAGGGATGAAGAGTGATGTTTCGGATTTTGTTTCCAGGTGCCTGACTTGTCAGCGAGCTAAGGTTGAGCATTTGAGACCGGCAGGAGAGTTGCAACCTTTAACCGTTCCAGAGTAGGAATGGGAGCAAATCTCCATGGATTTCATTGTGGGCTCTACCTAGGTCTAGTCAAGGGTATGACTCCATTTGGGTGATTTTTTTGTCTGGTAAACAAAAGTGGCTCACTTCCTTCCAGTGAAGACCACTTTCAATTATGCTCAGTTTGCTCAGTTGTACATCGTTAAGTTTGTGCGTTTGCACGGAGTTCCTTCATGCATTGTATCCAATTGAGACACCCAGTTCACTAGCCGTCTTTGGCAGAAGCTTCAGAAAGCCTTGGGTACCTGGTTGAGCTTTAGCACCGCTTTCCATCCGTAGACCGATGGTCATTCAGAGCGGACTATACAGACTCTGGAGGATATGCTTCGTGCATGCGTGCTTAATTTTGTTGGCAGTTGTGATCGTCACTTGCCATTGATGGAGTTCTCCTACAATAACAGTTATCAGGAGACGATTCAGATGGAAACTTTTTAGGCTTTGTATGGTAGATTGTGTCGATCGCTAGTCTGTTAGATCAACTCAGCCAAAGCAGGATTTTTGGACCCCAGCTAGTTCAAGAGACTACGGAAAGATCCAGCTGATTCAGGACAGGATGAGAGCAGCCCAGTGCAGACAAAAGTCTTATACCGACCGTCGTCGTCGCAGACTTGAGTTCGCAGTGGGGGATCATGTATTCCTACGGATTTCTCTGATGAAGGGCGTAATGAGATTTGGGAAGAAGGGGAAACTCAGTCCCAGATTTGTCGGTCCTTTCGAGATACTTGAGCGAGTTGGTGTCGTTGCCTATCGTTTGGCACTTCTGCCCAGTTTTCCGGATGTTCACCCTGTTTTCCTTGTATCGGTACATCGAAAATACCTTCATGACCCTTCTCACATGATTCGACACCAGACCATTCAGTTAGAGCGCGATCTTTTGTTCACCGAGCAGCCGGTAGTTATATTGGATCGGCAGATGAAGAAACTTCGGTCAAAAGTCTTGCCATCTGTGAGGGTTCTTTAGCATGGCCCTACTAGTGAAGAGATCACTTGGGAGGCCGAGAGTGAGATGCGGAAGAAATTCCCTCATCTTTTTGAAGGTACACACATAGTAAAAATTTTAAATTCGGGGACCGAATTTCTTTAAGGGAGGAAGATTGTAACGTTTTAGAAATCGTTTAAGCGAATTTTTCGATAATAGGTAAAATAAATTGTGTTTTCCGTAAAAACTTAGAAGTGATCATTTTTCTGTATAGACTTAACTGCACCTAGTTTAACTAGGAAATTGCTAGTATGCGGTATTTAGTTAGCCGCTTGTAAATTTTAGTTCACTTAAATATTTTTCCTAAATTAAAATATTATTATAAGCTTTTAATTATGCACTTAATTAGTGATAATTACAAATTTGATTGGGTTAATTATGCTAATCTGAATCCATGCTAACTTAATCACAAGATTAAGCTTTTGTCTTCATATCAAAAATATCTTGGAAATATCTAGATATTTTGATGGAATTAAAGAAAGGTTTAAATAAAGAATTAAGAGGTGGCATGATGGGAGGTGCATTAATTAAGCTTTAATGGTGTTTTAACCGAGATTTTTCCACACAATTCCATAACCTTCCCTTTTCTTCTAGCTTGGCCGAACCCACCCCACCCCCCTTGCTGCCCCATTTCTTTTCTCACTCCATTTCCACTTCTTAAAGTTTCAAAAATTCATCAAAAATCAACAAATAATCCTACAAACTCTAAAAAAAATCCATACCCATTATTCTTTAGCCTTAACCAAGCTTGGATCTTGATGAAAGTTAGCACTTTGGAGGCTATGTTGGAAATCTAGTTGCATGTTTGTGAATCTAGTGTGAGGTATAAAATCCTAACCCTAAGCTTTAGTTGTTGTTTAAATACCTTAATCTAATTATTAGATATTTAAATAAAGCTTTAATTAGCATGTTTTGGATTTCTAGAAAGAGTTATGAAAATCAAGTTAGGGTTTTGATTGTTTGAAATGGTTAATTGAGAAGTTTAGACTTAGAAAACTTAACCTAGTTGTGAGATTGTTAATTGTTATTTTTCTAATTTTCTAATTAAGCTTAATTGCAAACTAAGTTTTACTAAATCTTATATGGGTGAGATTAAAATTGTAGTAAAGGTTTGCGTGACTTAATTAAGCTACTATGTGATGATTATGATCGCTAGATTTGTTTAAACTTCTAGATTTGAGCTAAAATGATTAAAAGATGCTTACTAGGTTTTCGGTAAAAATTAGGAGTGGATTTCAATTGACGTTGTGATGGTTTATATATTGACTTCTATGATATATATTGTGTTGTGAATGCGCGATCGGTACGATCGGGGTCTAGGCTTGGTGGATGTGTCGTTTAGCGTTCCTAGCTAAGGTTGTGCCGATGTCGTACGTGTTTTGTGCACTAAGTGCACAGTGTGTATATCTTGTGGACGTTATCCTTGCGTTTCGTTGTCTTTGTGTCGGTGCAGGATATTTAGTCTTATGTGTTGTGTTTTTGAAATTTTAGGATCGCAGGCGGGGACTTCGAACACTGCGAAGAAAGGGAAGCAGGTGGTCGGATTTTCTTAGCTCGAGATCATCTTGAGCCTTTACTATAGGTGGGTTCGCGGTTATCCGTTTATGTACATTGTATATCTTTTGTTGGATCTAGTACTCTCCATCTACCCCCTTCATGTATTTGACTACAGACAAGTTGTGAGAATCGATGTTGTATTATTTTGTGACTCTAGGTGCCGTGCTCGTGGGAGCCGGCCTTGTTATGAAGTTTTACCTCCTTATGCTGTTTTCATTTATATTTCTTCGCTATGGCATCGTATATTATGCTTGTGGTGTTTGTTTCCGCCGGTGGGCGTAATTTGCTCCCGTTTGGGGATACTATATTTATATTCTATGTTGTACCTGTTTCGGGGCTAGTTTTAAAAAAGGAAGTGAAGCCGAAATTTTTAAGAAAGAAACTTAAGTTAAAGATTTTTACTTGAGATTCCCAAAAGTTTTTAACAATGTTCTTATCATTTACTACTTTTGATGGTTTAGATTTCTGGGTTTTCGGCTTACTTGAATTGCGTTACGCCTGTAGACGTTACGTTGTTTAAGTGTCGTCACGTGCCAAATTTCAGACCGTGATAGTTACTTATAGACTTCATGGAAAGTAAGCACAATTTTGCTTGTTGATCTTCTAATCGTTCTATACCTGGGTAGTCGTTACGTCCAGCTAGTACCGCTGACGGCTTGTAGGTACTGATGTGATCATCTCCTACTGCTGGCGTATTGACGAGTCTTTAGTGTCCCACACAGAAGTTTCCTGGTTCAAGCGAAACGAAATAGGGCACATATGCTGATATGTACCGGGGGCCTGATTAAATACGAGTATGTGATACCGTATTATAATCTGGCAGTTATCTGTTATCGGTCAAGTTATATGAGATATAACCGGATTATCGAATCAAGTGTTGATTTGATAATTTGATATACAGATAAATAATATTTGTCGGTTATATATGATATAACCGGATTATTAAATCAAGTGTTGATTTAATAATTTGATATATATTATATTTGATATAATTATATATTAACTAATATTATTAGCTCACTAATTATTTTTCATAATGTATATATATATTATATGAAACATGGTAGGATTTTCTATTTTGCGAAAATAGAAAATGAAATGTAAAATGGGGAGACTTTGGAGGGATGGACAAAGCATGGTTTTTATCTATATTTTATTCCAATGGCTGTAGTATCTGTTGCATGTTTCAGCTTTAGTAAATTCACCTAGTATTGCCTAGGTATCTTTTGCACCATCTCGTCTAAATCCTTCCGGAATAGACGCTTAGTAGCGTCATCAAGACCTATCTGTGGTGCATAAGCACAAATAACATTAAGAATCTCCCTATCTAGAATAAGCTTAACTAGTAAAACTTTTTCACTTTTTCTCCTAATCTTAACTACATTCTCAAGCAACCGTCTATCTATGATTACACCTATCCTATTACGATTTTTATCTCTTCCCGTATACCAAACCTTATAATCCCAAGGCTCTATGACTCTACCCTTTTCACCTACCCACTTAGTTTCTTGCAGATACATAATACAAACTCTCCTCCTAATCATCACCTCTATTAATTCTGTTAGTCTACCCGTAAGAAAACCTATATTCCAAGAAACAAGACAGATCCTATGAAACCCTTACATATTTGTCACTACACCAGGGGTCCGATGTAGCGCGTTGTTTCTGGACAACGACCTAGAAGCCCTTGCATACTTAACACTACACCCGGAATCCGATGTAGCGCGTCACTGAGTAGGAGACTCCCCAACGATATTTTTATTATGGTTTGTCATAGAATGTGACAAAGTTTTACGTTGGCTGTCACAAGCCTAACACAACCCTCACCCTTTCTCGTCTGAACTTGGGACCGGCAACGGCAGGTTTTGATGCAACATATATAATAGATACCCAAAAATTCCAAAATCTCGTATATAACATATATTAATTTTATTTTCCGAAATGTCAAACGGGGCATGTGCCCTCTTTACCTCCTTAGTGGATCCTTGCTTCATTACTGGTCGGGTCCATTACCAACGTTATCTAAAAACCAATAACCTAAATAAAATTAGGAAAATATCATTGGACAGATATGTTATATCGGGGTATATTACGATATATCGGCCGATATTTACCCAAAACTAAAAATATATAAATTCAACCCATCGTATCCCTTTCCCTCCAAAACCGATATATCGGCCGATATAAGAGATATGTCGGCCGGTATAGGAGATATATCGGCGATATTTAGAACACCAGATACGAAAAGATATGGATGCCAAATGCCTTAATGAAAGTATATTATTCGATAGGAGTGAGTGGAGGAGGAGGATTCATGCGCTCGACCCGGCGTGATTCTCATGTTGGTTCTTATAGCCTACCCCATATGCTTGGGATAAAAGGTTCAGTTGTTTTTTGTTGTGGACTCGGTAGGATATGATCCCTCATCTTGTCTTGTAACTGCTCCTCTCAACCCGCTAATCTTTCTTAAATTGATCATTATTCTTGTTGCATAAATGTTTGACTTGCTACATGTGTGCCTTAGGGTTGAAGTTGAACATAATTTCACATAACAAATATATCATCTTTTTCTCTTTTTAGACTTGTAGGGTTTTTCTTAGCACCACTACAAGGGTTTGGTAGCATCACACATACCATATTTAAAAATTAGAAGGTGCTAAAGAAACTAACCTAGTGATCAAACTAGAAAACTAGGGTAACACAAAAACTAACACATACCACAAGTAGTTTAGTACTAGGTAAAGAGAATACACCCTTTGTAGCTCCCTTTGCTTGACTCCTTGGCTACTTGGAAGTTGGAAGAGGCTTGCTTGAGATCCTCCAAGTTCACGATAATCTACCCGGAGTCCTCTTTGTCCAAGCTCAAAGCTCCACTTGATCAAGAGATGAAGTTGAAGCTAACACTCTAAACTAATGGGGAAGAGTGGTATAGAATGATGATGTGGTTTGTTTTCTCACTTTAAAACCCTAACTTGATCACCATCTTACTCACTAATGAAAGCTAGAGAGCAAGAGAGAGGAGGAAGAAGATGATGGCAAATGAGAGCTCAAGATAATGAAAAGATAATGATAAAAATGAGAATAGAAATTATATATAATTTCCACTCTCATTCTTAACTCAAGTTAATAAATATCTAGATATTTATTTTGGAGCTCTAATGGCCATGGAAAGATAACTCATGGTTAACTTAAGGTTTAGTGAAGGAATAAAATAATCAACCATGAATAATTATCCATTTCCATTAATCTCAAAAATAAATACAAATATATTTACTAACATGTGAGTCTTATATTGCCACCATCTAGTGTATCAACAACCATGACACACATGTGTATGCATGTATGTGTGCATGCACATCTATATGTGCATCAATGTAAACATGTGCATACATGCATGCATACAACAAAAGACAAAAGGGTCTAAGTGAAAAAGCTAATGGTCGATGTTAAATCAACACTTGATTTAACAAACCGGTCATATCACATATGACCCGACCAATAGTAAACCGCCCGATTACTATACGGTATCACATACGCGCATTTAATCGGGTCCCCGCGCATATCTCATATGAGCACCACATCGTTTCGCCTGGGCTAGGTAACTCCTTTGTGGGACTCTAAGACTCGTCAATACGCCGGCAGTGGGTGATGATCATATCAAACACCCCTAAGCCGCAAGAGGTCGGCTAAACGTAATGGCCACCCGGGTATTGAACGATCAGAAGAAAACAAGCAAGCCTGTCAAAACTCCCGTCGAGCCAACCGGCAACACTACCGTACAGTCCGGTCTCTTCGTCAGATATGCTACATATCGAGTCTAGGGATCTTAACGTCGACCCCAATAACTCAATAAGTCATGCCGATGAATCGTCTATAACAGATCGAGAAACTACTGATAACACTTATCGGTAAATCTCAACAGCCCTGGCCAGGCACTTACTGATATAGCCAATCGAGCACTGCACAACATCAACCCCAATACCGGGAGAGAAGAAACCCCTCCTATAGCTCATCGTCCCCATGTGTCTCGGGACTGTACCCAAAAGCCACCTGTTTGCATGACTCAGTAGAGCCGAGGTAGGGTGGCAATCAAAGTACAGTGGGAAAACACACAAACCTGTAACATTTCAAAAAAATAAAATATTATTTTTGGGGAATTTTTATAATTTAATATTAATTTTAATGAATATTTTAATATTTTGGTATAATTAAATACCGATAAATGGGGGAAAATTTGGAAAATTATAGAATTACCAAAAAGAGGGTGTTTTATGTGAATTATGCAAATTTTATGTTTTTATGATTAGTTTGTCACTAATTTAGTGCTAATCGCGATTAAAAATCGCTAATCGCGCTTTAAACGTATTTTGTGCAAAACATGCACCATATCATTTTACACTTGTTACATATGTTTTCCATGGCTTTCCTTCATGTTTTAAAGCATGGTTGTTGATTTATAGGAAAATAGAAGAGGAAAAGAAAAGAAAAGAAAAAGATGAATAGAATATTAGGTATGGGTGAGAGAGAGAAGGTGAGGGGTTATCTTTGACTTGCATCTCACCATTTCCATCATTTTCCTCTCCCCTCTCTTTACTTGCTGCTGCTGCCGCCGCCGCCTCCTCCACCCTCTTCAACCCTCTCAAATCATCACAATAAACACCTCAAAACCCATTACCCTTTTCATTAAAAAGATGCACAAGCTCAAGGGAAGCACATTGGACCAAGAAAGCAAGGATTTTGGCCACTTGGGGAAACTCAAGAATTTTCTTGAGTTTCCAAATGAGGTATTTTCTGAACCTTTAGCTTAGTTTTTCCATTACTTTTACCCCCATGTTAGATTAGAACCGATATCGGGTGGTTTAGGTGAAGTTTGAAAACTCTAGTTAGGGTTATTGGAAATTGAAAGTTGTGTTGGGTAATTGAGCTCAGTAGAGGCCTCACAAACCCCTTAGTGCTAGAATTAAGACCTAAACCAGTGACCAGAACCCCGGAATATGGATTTAGAAAAGCCGATATCGGGAAATTGTGAATTCTGTGGATGTAAAATGGAATCTGCTATCACCTCGAGACTCTGAAAATTAGTTTGCAAGGGCAATGATACATGCAGGCAAGTAGGAAGCTACCACCAAAACCCTAGCCCCTAATTCCCCAAACTGGCCACAGATTTAATCCACTTGGCCGCAAATTGCGGCCTGGGTCCCACCATTTTAGCTCGTGTTGGTTCTGAAGCTTTATTTCATGTACACTAGACCCTTGGTATATGCAAAATTGTCTAATTTGACCTAGGGTGAAATCTGGGACCCTTTTCTATAGTTGTTGTTTTGATTCGTGTTTTCGTATTGCGTATTTTAAATTCTGGATTTGTATAATTGCGTTTTACCTCGATTACTTGGCGTTTATACGACAATATCGAGGATTGTTTGATGGTTTTGAAAGCGTAGTCCATAGGTTCTAACCTATAAGCTTTTAAGCGTATTGTTTTGGTTTTCGTGTGTCGTTTAATTTTGATTTGGTTTTAATGCGATACGATACGTGTGACATGTAGGTACCCCCACGGTGATCCGAGGCGATGAAGATGATGGTGGAAACATCGACACCGACACGCAGGATGCAAGGTGAGTAGATTATATCTACGGGGGAAGTCTGGTGGATGGCGTATAGCACCCCCGCAGTTCGATATTTAGTATACTATATATATGCTATATATATAAGTATGATGGTGTTAAGTGTGATATGGATATTTTAGATGTGTTTAGGTGTACTATGGATAGATTAGGGTTTAGAAGTGAACTAGTATAGTTTCCTAGTTGCGAACCCTAGAGTAGGTTTATACCCACACACACGCGTTGTTTGTTATACTTATACCTGAATGATGAGGGAAGTGTATGATATTTGGAGATGAGTCGATGAGATTGGGCATAGTGCCGTGAGATCGGTGATATATGTGATTCGTATTTGGGATACGATATGAGATTTTAGCGGGCCTTTGGACGTGTGTTTCACACATGCATTTATATTTTTATAGATGGTATCGATTTGTAATAGACTTAGATCAGTACCCCAGATCATGAGATATGATGATAAGGATACCAGATAATTGATGAGATGAATGTGATATTGACCCGTACCCAGCTTTTGGGATGCCGCACGATGATTTACCGTACGAGCTTTATATTGATGATAGATCCGCACTCATGACTCGAGGATGTCATATGATATTGTATCGTACGCGGTACCTTTGAGGCGGGATCACCGACTATTAAATATATATATATATATATATATATCGACCTAGATTTAGGTGGTTTCCATACCCCTCCCGAATGACTTGTTAGTCATAACTGTAGTTTTGCTAGTAGATGTTAGGCTAGGCCGATGTCATACCTATTTCAAAAACTAACGAATCGAGAGTATTTTAAAGACAGGCAAAGGGATTCTACGGATATTTTCAAAAGACACATCTTCTCATAAAAACACCGTAGCCCTTATTTTCCTAAAAACCCCGATTCGTCTTCTTTCAAATGGCAAAACAGTATGACATGGATACACTGATGTAGATTTTACACTGTTGTGTTATTATTCATTTGCCGCATATTCTTACTGTTGCATTCAGGATATGATCCCTTGCATGGCATACCAGAGCACCCATATATTGATATCTTCATACTTGCGCACATGCACACTGTATATTCATACCAGTGCACACATATATTGATATCTTCATACTTGCGCACATGGACACTGTATATTCATACCAGTGCACATATATATTGATATCTTCATACTTGCGCACATGCACACTGTATATTCATACCAGTGCACACATATATTGATATCTTCATACTTGCGCACATGCACACTGTATATTCATACCAGTGCATATATATATTGATATATCCCTACTTGCACACATGCACACTGTATTTTTCATAGTAGTGCTACACTCATATTCGCGTATATATCCAT
This sequence comes from Agapanthus africanus, assembly GCA_030015575.1. Taxonomy (NCBI): domain Eukaryota; kingdom Viridiplantae; phylum Streptophyta; class Magnoliopsida; order Asparagales; family Amaryllidaceae; genus Agapanthus; species Agapanthus africanus. The sequence goes on along the minus strand of JASDDO010000029.1, from coordinate 73,672,727 downwards.
TTGCACATCCATACCTACATACATACACATGTTACATACATGGATGATATTGACTTGATTTCAAGAAAATAGGGACCGTATGAGATATTTTCAAAACTGTATTCTTTTAAAAGAGCGGTTTTCCCTTTTTACTCTTAGTGTCATACGACACATTGCATGGATTTACGCATTGAGTTGGATTTATAGGAATTCTGGATTTGAGAACCATGGTATTATTTTAAGAAAATACGCACTATTTTAAAAACCCGGTTTCTCTTGATATGATATTTCAGTGCGTCCACCATGAGTTTTCTCGGTTCCTGAGAGCTTGTGTGAGTATACCCGATTCGAGGAGTGGTAAGCACCGATTGCGGGTACATGGTGGACCCGGTGAGGTACCCCGGGGCAAGAAGACTCGTATATGTTAGACGGTGAGCCTGGCAGGGGAGTACTACCTACCGGTGATTGTTTGAGCTCGTCGGATATCTGGGGGATACCGACCGGAGTTGAGAGATAAGACGGGCCGATCCGGACTGACGGAGCCCTTTGTATATGAGGATTTACGTGCCAATGTTAGGCACAGGATTCATGATGTTTTCGAGTGTCGATGCTTGACACTCAGGTTCCATGATTTTGATATGTCACGAGCGACATATGTTGAGTTACATTCTCATACTTCCATGCATATGTTTATGATATTTACATGCATGATGCTTATTGTCATTGGATGACACGTCGACGATTTCCACATACATATATTGACATTGATGACATTGATCACATAGTTGGATGATATCCACATATTCATAGACTTCATGATATAGTCAACATTGATCATACCTCATATTTATGATATGTTATTACCTGAGGCACTGGCACGAGCACTTGGCACTACACTCATGTATAGATGTTGCATTGCCACCTTATCATGCTTCAGACTTATTCATTTGAGGTTTATATATATATCTGATCGTATTGACCTAGGATTGTGTCATACATACGATTTCTGCTCTGTGATATTTTCTATTCACGAATTGGCAACTCACCCGCGTTGTGCCACAGTTCTTGCAGGTTTTGCCGTACATATTCCATTGCGGCTTTTCTGGCACACTGCTTCCTTTTTGGGTGATTGCTTTGGTAGGTGGGTTCACTCGCATCGTGACCACCCTTGTATTTATTTTTATCAGTTGTTTCTAGTAATTCCATCAACCAAACTTGTATATTGTTTCAGACTTAGAAAACCAGTTATGTATTAATTCGACCTTAGAGTCGCGCGTTGTAGTATTATGGTTTTCATGCTGATTTTGAGTTTTCCTTTGAGTTTTGATCATTGCCCTTCGGCGTTGTATATTAAACTGCTTGCGTGGTTGTGACCGTCGATTGACGAAGAGCTAGCTCCCGCTTGGGGATGCCTTTTATCATTGTATATATATTATTTGTAGGGTTACTAGGCACTCTGACAAGGTTCTACAAGGCATCAACCATGCCCGATTAAAATTTTAGCCGTGCCGAACAACCCTAAACAAGATCTTTGCTAGATTATTAGGGTTTCACATGCAAGTAAATATCATTTACGACTAAGTGAATACGAAATACAACCTTTATAGATTGGTCCTTCACTTCATATGCCCCTTGTAGTAGTCCCTTCGCTGCGATCATCGTGCTCCCGGACTCTCGGACGGCTCTATGAGAAGATAGCAACGGTATTGCTTGAAGTCTTCGAAGCCGAAGATGATCTACGTCGAGGAAATATGAACTCAAGCTTCTACTTCACTAACTAGAGAATTAGTGAAGCAAACACCCTAAACTAAAGTGCTAGTCTAGTAGAGGATGATGAAATAGAAAATGGGTACACTTTAAAATTTCTTTTCTCACTATATTTCTCTCTCTTTATCAAACCCTAGCAAGCATTTGAAGGAGGAAGAAGATGAGCTCAAAAATGAGAATGAAAAACTAATCAAGAGAGAGAGAGAGAGCTAACCATGGGTGAGTGGGTATCATATACTAACTCATGTAGAGACATAACCATGGCTAATTATAGTGGTTAGGTTTATAAATATCCTAAGTAAAACAAAACTAGTGGACTTTGGTCAATGCACTCACAAGCTTCATGAAGCTTCATGCACTTGAACAATTATCCACTAATGTTGTATTTACTTTGTATATTAAAACCCCACCAATATAATTATAATGGTATATGTCTCATACACCCATGTAGAGTGTATCAACAACCATGATACAAAATGAACACAAATAAATATATATCACATATATATTAAGTTGTGCACAAGTGAGAAAAACAAATGCTTAAGTGAACTAATGTTAGTTAATGTAAATTAGTATATCTAATATAAAATTATACACTAAATTATTAAATCAACACTTGACTTAATAATCCAGTCATATCTCATATAATCGACTAACATCCAATATATCGACTTATCGAATCAACCCTTGATTCGATAACCTGGTTATATCATATATAACCGATCGATACAAACATCGCGAGAATAGAATACGGTATCACATACACGCATTATTCTCGGTCCCGCACATATCACATATGCGCTCCTATTTCGTTTTGCCTGAGCCAGTAAAACATCTATGTAGGACTCTAAAGACTCGTCAATACGCCGGCAGTAGGTGATGATCATATCAAGCACCCACAAGCCATCAGCGGTACTAGCTGGACGTAACGGCTACCCGGGTATTGAGCGATCAGAAGATCAGCAAGCAAGCCCGTTCCAACTCCTGCAAAAAGCCTAACAGTGATACTACCGTACAGTCCGGTCTCCTCGTCTGATATGTCGCATATCAAGTCTAGGGGTGGTAAACGTCAGACCCCAATAACCGATTAGTCATGCCGATACGAGGCTCATAACGGGTCGAGAAACTACTGGTAACACTTACCAGTAAATCTCTAAACCAGCCCTGGCCAGGGACTTCCCTGTTATGGCCAATCGAGCATAGCGCAACATCAATCCCCAATACCGGGAGAGACGAAACCCCTCCTATCGCTCATTGCCTCCATGTGACTTGGGACTGTACCCAAAAACCACCGTTTTGCATGCCCTCTTGGACGTGGTAAGGTGAAAATCAAAGCACAGTGGGAATCACATAAGACTCTATGACGATCTCGGGTCTACAGACTAACCTGCACCAGTGTCACCAGAGAACTGCCATCTGACGTGAGGTATAATACCATCTGGGAGTTCTCGGCGAGTCCGTCCAATGTACCCAGTCTCCACTGAGCACCCGTATATCATCTCTAATGTCAAACACCAATGGATATAGGATTATCCTTCGCCCATCTATATGGGTCGAGAAAGTATACGCTAGTCTACTCTGGTATATCGATGCCCCGTCTCGATACACCCACGACTAGGGATCTTGAAGGATGTACTTATGGACTACCATGTCCCCACTAGTATGATCCGCATCATAGTCTAGGTAGTCAAGTACACATCCTAAAGGGTTTACCAACATGTAACAGAGAGACAATCAGTGTACACGTTAAGGTAAAGAGTGACCAGATAGCATACTATCATGTCGAGCAAGAAAGTCCTCCCTATATATGTCCAAGCATTTACTGCAATATACATCTCATGTATAGTAATGGCCTCTAGGTCATACATATAACTAACAATCTCCCACTTGCACTAGGGCTATCTGATAACAGTGGTTGTAGTATCTCATACTCAACCATCCCATAAAAGTCTCTCTCTGGGAAAAGGCCTTTGTGAGTGGATCCGCTGTGTAGCCCTCTGAGTCTTCTCTCCTAACCTCGATCCCCTGGAGATCTACCATCTCCATGATCAGGTGATACTTCCTTAGAATATGTCTGGATCACTGATGGGACGGGCGTTCCTTGGCATAAGCCACAACTCCATTGTCACACAATGGAAGGAACGAAGTTCATCTCATGAACTAATATACACCCAGACTGCCTCTTTGGTAGCATCTTTGGTAGCGATGTATCTAGCCTTTATCGTCTAGTAAGTCACGGTATCTAGCTTGGAACTCTTCCAACATATTGTCCCTCCACTGAGGGTAAAGACAATGCCTGCGACTGACATTCAGTCGTCCTTATCACCCTGAAACCTTTCCAGTGATTCTCCCCAGGATCAATTGATACCATCTCACTACAACTAGTGAGTATCCTAACATCCAATTAGATCTATCTCATAGATCCAAAACCCAGGATTTAGTAGGTATCACTTTGATCCTATATGTAGAATCCTTGTGATAAGCGGAGATTGACCGAGCGTAGCATAAGAAACTCCTTTCCTATCAAGAGTATGTTATCCACATACTCTACGAGGATCTTCACCATACTCTCTACTACCTTTTTGTATATACAAGGTTCATCTACCATTTTGATGATGTCAAACTCTTTGACTAACTCATCAAAACAGATGTTCCAACTCCGCGATGCCTGCTTTATCACATAAAACATTTTGCACACGTTTTCGCTGCTCCCATTGTTTACGAAGCCCTCTAGCTATGTACTTATAGACGCTCTCTTCTAAATCAACATTTAGAAAAGCAGTCATGACACCCAACCGCCAGATATCGTAGTCATGGTATGTAGTTGTGGCAAGTAGGATCTGGATGGACTTAAGCATAGCTTTGAAAGTTTTAACTTTTCCATGTACACCAAGTAATCTTCTCAAGATTTACTTGCTCCTGATGGGGATATAACCCTTCAAATAAGGCAACCAAAGTCCATACTTTGTTGGTGTATAAGGATTCCATGTCAGATCGTTAAGCATCCAGCCATTCTTACAGAGTCCCACTCCTGATGGCCAGCTCAAAACTAGTTGGGTCATCATCTCATGATGCAATTCTCGTTCCCACTGTCATAGAGAAACTGAAGTATCTCTCAGGTGGGTGAGGAATACTACTAGATCGGCGGAGAGGTTGAGGTTCGTTAGAATCTATTGAATCCTTTGGTTCTACCAAATTATCTGCTGCAGTTTGTATAGCTGGAACTCTTTCCAGTTCTACCTCATGTCCACTAATTTCTTCACAAGAAATTCCCTTTCACAAAGGTGGCATGCTGAGAAATAAAACATCTTTTGTTCCTCGGTTTGGTAGAAGATATTCCCTTACGAATGCTTGGGATATCCAACAAACTTCTACAGAACTGACTTTGTCTCGAGCTTGTCCAGATTATGCTTTTAGACATAGGCTGGACAACCCCAAATCTTAACAAACTTAAGATATGGGCTCTTCCCAATCCATACCTCATATGAAGTGGTAGGCAACTGATTTGATCGGAACCTTATTCAATAGGTATGCATCTTCACAAGTGCATAACTCACAAAAGAAAATAGGAAACTCAGTAGTACTCATCATAGAGCACACCTTATCATATAGGGTGTGATTGCTCCGCCTCGATACACCGACGTGCTGTGGTGTATACGGAGGAGTAATGCTGAGAGAGAATCTTATTCTCCTTTAGAATATTCCAGGAATCCCATGCTCAAGTATTTTCCTTCCTGATCACATCAAAGGACATAATACTTATACCCGTTTTGGTTCTCTACTTTCTAACTTATATTCTGTGAATATCTCAAAAGCTTCGGACTTGTGTTTCAACAGGAACATATGTCTGAATCTTGAGAGATCATCAGAGAATGTAATGAAGTACAAAGAACCGGTCTTGGCATGTGTAGACAGGGGACCTTCATACATCAACAAGTATCATCCCAAGAGTTCACTAACTCTTTCTCTGCTTCCAATAAACAGAGCTATGGCCATCTTATCTCTGTGACATGACCAACAAGTTTCACAAGATGTAAATTCAAACTAATTTAAATATGCATCTATATGTAACTTCAGCTAGTCGGGTCGCATTGATATGACCAAGTCTACAATACCTCAAGAAGGATTCGTTCATTGCTGAACTCTTCCTATTGTGTGTGTTCTGTATACTAAGAACTGTAGTTTGATTTAGAACGTCAATGCTTTTAGATAACGTGCCTGAACCAATCAACTCTTGATATAGGAAATGTTCAAAACATTATCCAACAATACAAAATTATATCCTTCTTTACTTTTAAAGAGACTGATATGATGTTGTATATCAGGTTCGGTATCTAATAACATTCGTTCAGAATCAATGTATTCTGGTAATACATGGTGATAACTGCCAACATCTTGGCTGCAATACTTGCACCGTTTCTATCTCATGAAACCTATCACCCGTTCTCAGTTCTCTACCTATCTGTAGCCCATGTAACAAATTACATATGTGGGATCCTGATCGGGTATCACATACCCAGGACGTAAAGGATACTGAGAAACAGTTCTTGGTAATGAACACACCCGAAGAAGATGCATCAGCATGCACTTTCTTCGTTCGGGCGGCACGGGAATTCTGGTAATCCCCAATTTCCTGCTCTGTCTTATAACAATTATAAGTTGGAGCGGGACCAACGTTCCCTAGCGCAGAATTACAAGCGGGTTCGGTCAATACATCCGTATTATTATCTTGATTAAGGCGTGATATGGTCGCAACCTGGAGAGAGAGAGAAGAAAACACTTTAGCGTATGCTCTTGCAAGATCAGATTGGTTATTATTTTATCTAATCAGGATGGCTCCCACAGTTTTTATCAAATCTTCCTTCAAACCATAAAAGGAAAGACTAGCCGGGATTATTTACACCCTACAATTTCGCCAATCTTTCAGCCAGGCCAGTGTCGGTACTTTGAGAGAGGTTCCCCGTGCTTTCGCACGGACCTAATTAAAGTAAACCTCGTTTTCCCAGAGGCGTAACCCTGTTGACACCTTTCTAGACACCTACTTGATCGGCTAATTGTAATGTGTAAAACTCTCCCAGGAGTAACAATTACTCGCAGTGGGTATCGGGATCCAACTATCTCATAGAAGGTATGCAATCTCATTGCAAATTTCAACACTTGAAATTCCCGATAATATTTTTTCCCCTAACGTGCTATGACTTTGACGAATGCCAAACAACCCATAGTGCGCTAGTCAAGTTCAACCCGTACATTTCTTGATTGAATTAAACCCACCCGCACGACCCTTGACGAATGCCAAACAACGCCGTACGAATACCCTAATCCAATCGCATCATATGCTACAGATAAATATTAAATAGCTACCGTACACTACGCCTTGACGAATGCCAAACTACCGTAGCACGAATACTAAGTAATATCTATCTGAAATGTCGGAGGGCTACGCAGGTTTTTCAGAAAACCATGAGCGTAATGAACTTGATATCATTGTAGAATCAAATAATTTTAAAATGGAGTGTTTTTTAGGCTTTTGCTAGTTTCGCTAAAGAGGTCACTCCCGGTGAAGGGATCTCGGCTCTTTCCTCGCCGAATGAGGTGCAGGATATATCACATATATCACTATGCAAAGCAAAAACTCCAAAAGCAATCAAAAGACAAACCGAGTGTTGTACCATCTGCCAGTTATTGTTAAAAGGGTCACTCCTGGTGAAGGGATCTCGGCCCTTTCCTTATCGAATAAGGTGCAGGATGTTCTATAAGGAACACCGCTATGCAAAGTAAGAACTGTAGCTACCTTGTTTTTCAAAATTCGATTCCACAACATCTTTTAGGTTTCTTTTCTTTCATTAAACACATTAATGAAGTCCTATCATTTAAGTCACCTAAACATCACAGATAAATACGACGTACACTTATGTCATCCGTACTCGCTTCGATGTCCCCTCGTGCACCGTTAGGTTAGGTAACTAATGGCAGAGCGGGGCAGGGCTAGCGTGGGTGTAAAACATAAGTAACGTCTATATAATATATCATATATACTATATACAGTATGTTAGTGTTTATGCCCTAGAAGGCCATTACTGTATCATACTGGTTTGTATATTACTTAATGGAAGCTTGGGATATTCACATGTATATAACAGTCTTGCTAAACATGGTAGTATGCTACTTGGTTTTTCTATCTTAATATGTGAGTGTACGTATTGATAGAGCTCTTGGGATCTTTCTTGTCTACCAGCGTTGTGACGGCAGTCACACTAGTGGGGGCTGGGTAGTCTACAAGCACATCCTTTTTCAGGTCCCTGGTCGTTGGATTATCGAGACAGAGCATCGATACTCCGGAGTAGACTGGTGTGTACGCTTCTCATCCCAGTTGGGGAGATGGTCTGTCCCACAGCCGTCAGTACGTCGTACTGGAGATAGTATGCAGGTGCTCGTTAGGTTACGGGTACACCAGACAGGACTCACAGGGAACTGTTGGTTGGTTTGATACCAGTCGTCAGTGAGCAGTTCCCAGGTGACATGAGTACAGCATAGTCCGCAGACTTGACACTGCTACTTCGCCTCGAGTGTGTCCCACTGTTCTTAGATTGCTACCCTACCACGGCTCAAAGGAGTCGTGCAAACAGGTAGCAGTTGGGTGCAGTCCCGAGCACTTGGAGGCAGTGGCGGTTAGACAGGATTCGTCCCTCCCGGTATTGGGAGTAGATATCGTGCTGTGTCAGAGAGCCATTACGCAAAGTCCCTGGCCAGGGCAAGCGAGATTTGCTGGTAGGTTCCAGTAGTTTCTCAGGGTGTAATGGGCTTCACTCCGACACGACTTATACCGCTATTAGGGGACTGATGCTTGCCGCCCCCCTAGGCCCGATATGCGATAGTCTTGGACGAACGGACCGGACTGTATGGAGATTGTCACATCAGACTCAGTAGGAGTTCGGATGGGTTTTCTCATCGGCCTTCTTATCGACAACTACCTGGGGACCGTTACGTACAGCTAGTGCCGCTTGCGGTCTGTGGTTAAACCCACTGCCAGCGTAGTAGTCGAGTCTCTAGAGTCCCACACAGAGAGTTTCCTATTCCAGGCGAAACGATATAGAGGTCGTATGGTTTTACGACAAGGGTTCGGACGCATACGTGCGTTTACGCACGTACGACTTTCGGACAGTTTTTACCAGTCGGCTTTGGTTTAAGCCAGTTACTGGTATCCGGTTATTGGATTTTTACAGTCTAAAGTTTTTCCGTATTTTTTGCGGATCGGAGGGGCGTTCTCGTAATTGTGCGAGAAGCTTCTAGAAGATATGACTAAGGAGGTTACTTTGGATAAGATTGTGAGTCATGAGGGTGATTCATCATTATCATTATTGCACCATAAATGATAATGACACATGCTTAATGAATCACCACTTAGCATTTATGAAGCATGCTTATTCATCACATTTATTCATTTATTCTTTAAATGAGAATGCTTCATAATATATTATGATACTCACAATCTCATCTCATTATCATTATCATCTTCTCTCTCCTCAAGCTCTCATCTTCAAACCCTAATCCTTACACCTCATGAGTTGAGATCAAAGGATTAGAAAGACTAATCAATCCATAACCATCACTCTATTTCATTCTAGCTTCTTTGATTAGCAATCCAAGAAGGTTAGTTACCTCAAGTTAGAGGTTTAGCTTGGAGTTTTGCTCTCGGGTGGATCGTCTACTACCTAGAGAAGGCCGAGGAGAACAAGGAGATCGTAAAGACGAAGGACTAGTTTCGATAGGTATAATCCCTAAGCATAGTAGTTTAGAATAACTATATGTTTAGTTAGTTATCGTTTAGCTTCGATTTAAGCGGTTAGTCGATGTTCGTTCACTAAACAAGATCGTTTTTGAAATTTCCGCCTCCCCACAAGTATTGGGGTGTAGTACATCGACTTACAGTGGTATCAGAGCCTCTCTAAACAATAAATAACTTAATTGCAAATTTGTACGAATTTCGAACGGAAAAACGAAGCCGGAAAACCCTAAATCTGTAAAGTTTCTGTCGAACTTAAAATGATGTCCAAAATTTTTTCAGGTAACTGCAGAAAGCTTGAAATGAACACAGAAGAACACACACAAAATTTGGGGCCATGAATCGTCTACGGAGCCGCGGATCCGCGGCGCATACCACTGTTGCCGCCGCGAATCCGCCGCCGTTTTGACGATTCAGGGATCCATTTTTGTTGTGGTGGTTCTCTGTGGTTTTTGGGGTTTTGTGGAATATTTTAATTTTGCTCAGGTTTCCAGTTTACAGAGCAGTTTTTGGAGCAATATTAAAGATGTTTAATCGATCGAAATTGTACAGTATTTGCATGTTGGATTATATCTGTGATTGTTTAATGTGTTCGTAAACCTCCCCTAACTGCTAGTATGTCGGTTGGCAGGGGGTTGCACATTTCTGTAATGGTTATATCTGTTTGTGCATATAAACTGTATTGGACTGTTGTGGTGTATAGCCGGGGTTTGCAATGGGTTATTGTTTAATTCATTTGTTGTAAATGTAATTTGTTGTAATATTATTTTTGCGGGGCACATCCAGGTTGCGGTTGTAGCCACCGTTGTATTATTTCATTTTACTGTTTTTGCTCCTAGGACTGACCCAAGGTGGGGTACACAAACTGCCGGGTGGGTAGTTTGCCGTACCCGTAGGGGTCGAGGGTGGGGTAACGGCTATTCATCACAACTGTGTAATCTGTCTTTTCTTGCAGGCTCAAAAGAAATACAGATTGCTTGCAAATCCAATATTGTTTATCTGTGTTCTGGAATGTATATCATTGCGTCAGACGAATGTAAAATATCTATATTTATGATAGCTATTTAGACGTCACTTATGTTTTACACCCGCGCTAGCCCAGCCCCCGCTCTGTCGTTAGTTAAGTAACCTAACGGGTGATGACGGGACCCCGTGGCGAATGCGGATGGCATAAGAGGACGTTGTATTTTCGTTGTTTTCTACAATGATAGGTTAATGATGGGACGCATTATCTATAATGCAAAGAAAAACAAACCAAAGTTTAAATCGTTGGAACAATTTAAAAGAAACCACTCGGTTATTTTTAAAACAGATATTTTTAAATGCGGAGCTTTAACCACTCCTTTTAAAAGCTATAAGGTTCCTTCGGTTATATCAAGTTCACTACGTTCACGGTTTCGCCAAAACCAGTCGTAGCCCTCCGTCATTTCTTATGGATAGTCAGTAGTATTCAAGCTATGCTTGTTGGCATACGTCAAGGCATAGTGTTTGGTAGCTGCTGGGGTATTCATTTGTTGCATAGATAGATGTGTTGGTTTGGGACAGTCGCATTACCTTGTTGGCATACGTCAAGGGTATATACGGGTGGGTTCAAATTAACAAGATAATGATGGGCAGAACTTGACATGTGACTTATGATTTGTTGGCATACGTCAAGGTCATAAGAGCATGGGGCAAAAACTTATATCGGGAATTTCTAAAGAAACTGAAATTTGCAAAGAGATGCATACCATTTGGAGTTTGATGAATGTTGGTAGGATTCCTTCAACATTATCATACGATGATATTTGGATCCCGATCCTACTGTGAGTATATGCTACTTATCAGGATATTCGTCACTTAACGATCAATGCTATAAACCTAGTAGTTGTCCAGAAAGGTGTCAGCGGGGTTACGCCCCCAGAAAAAAGAGGTTATTTAATTAAGGAACTTCGCGAAAGCGTTGGAAAACCTCCCTCGAAGTATCGACACTGGCCTGGCTGAACGGTTAAGCAAGTATTGTACGGTGAGAATAGTCCTGGCTAATTCTTCTTTTATGGTTTGAGGAAGGATTCGAGAAACAGTGGGAGCCATCCAGTTTAGATAAACTAAAAACCACTCTAAACTTGCAAGAGCATCATGCTAAAGAGTTTTCTTCTCTCTCTCCTAATTGCAGCGACCCTGAAAATGACTGGACTTAAGTTACTTTTAGAAAAAAATATACTGACGGGGCCTAACTATAAAGATTGGCTGCGGAATGTCAAAATGGCTTTGACCTATGACAAACTGGGGTACGTCCTCACCGCTACGGCACCTGCTGTCCCTGGTCCCAAATCCAGCAATGCGGATAAGGAAATCCGCAAAACCTGGGATTTAGATTGCGCGAGAGCCAAGTGCGTCGTGCTTGCCTCTATGGACAATGAACATCAGAGGAGGCACGAGGATATGTCCCTGGATGGCATATTTCTCCATACAAAGGAACTTTATGGAGAGCAATCTCGTATAGCAAGATACGAGACCTCTAAGAACTTGTTTCGAGCGAGGTTGGCTGTCGGGTCATCGGTAGGTGAACATGTCCTACAGATGATCGGCTATATTGAAGAGCTCGCAGACCTTGGGACGACTTTGGATAATGAGCTGTATACAGACCTTATTCTCCAGTCCCTTCCTCCCACCTACGCCCAGTTTATCCTCAACTTCAATCTTCAAGGAAAAGAAGTTGAACTTGCGGAACTCCTGAACATGTTAAGGAGTGCAGAGGGCACCTTGAAGAAAGCAAGGGAAACACCCGCTATGTTTGTTGGCGGTGCATCTTCTTCCGGGTCCAAGGATAGGGCCAAAGGAAGGAAGAAGAAGGCCGCACCCAAACCTAGAGGAGGTGTTAGTAAGGTGGGAAAGAAGGGAAAGAAAAAAATAGCAGTACCGATAGTTGGCCCGGATGAGTGCTTCCATTGTCACAGGAAAGGGCACTGGAAGAAGGATTGCAAGGCGTGGAACGCCAAGAACCAGGAACCGAAGCAAGCTGTGGCTTCGACTTCAGGTGTGTTTGTAATTGAGAATTGTCTGTCGATCAACTCTACTTCCTGGGTATTGGATACCGGATCAGGATCTCATATTTGCAATTCATTGCAGGCACTGAGCAACCGTAGAGTGCTGAAGGAAGGTGATATGATCCTCAGGGTTGCTAACGGAGCTAGCGTGGGAGCTGCGTCCGTCGGGGATTATCACCTAGGATTGACGAGTGGACATATTTTGGTTTTGCATAACTGTTATTTTGTACCAAGCTTAACGTGTAATATCATATCAGTTTCCTTGTTATCAAATAAAGGTTATGATTTCACGTTTGTAAGAGATGTTGTTAACATCCACCTTAATCATGGTTTGATTGGGTCCGGTACTCTAAATAACGGCATATATGTTTTAAACCAACTCCAAATTTTCAATGTCCAGAACACGCTAAAAAGAAAGTCTCCAGATTTAAATAAAGCTTTCTTATGGCATTGTAGACTGGGTCACATCAATGAGAGAAGGTTGACTAAGTTGCATAGAGAAGGATATTTGGACACGTTCGAATATCAATCTTATGACACTTGTCAATCTTGTCTCAAAGGAAAGATGACAAAGACTCCATTTACTGGACAAGGAGTAAGAGCGAGCGAGCTCTTAGGACTCATACACAGTGATGTATGCGGTCCAATGTCTACACATGCGAGAGGTGGTTATTCCTACTTCATTACTTTTACAGATGATTTCTCTAGGTTTGGACATGTCTTCTTGATGAAGCATAAATCCGAGGCCTTTGAGAAATTCAAGGAATACAAGAGTGAAGCGGAAAACCAAACAGGCAAAAGTATTAAGACACTGAGATCTGATCGAGGTGGAGAATACTTAAGTGCCGAGTTCCTAGGTTACCTAAAAGAGAAAGGAATTCTCTCTCAGCTTACTCCTCCATACACTCCACAGCATAACGATGTATCGGAGAGACGGAATCGAACCCTATTGGATATGGTACGATCCATGATGAGTAATGCTGAGTTACCCGATCTTTCTGGGGATATACGCTAGAATCAGCGATACATCTTTTGAACAGAGTTCCAACCAAAACTGTGCCTACCACACCATATCAGATGTGGAGTGGGAAGAAACCCTATCTACAGTACCTGAAGACATGGGGATGTCCAGCTTTTGTAAAAAAGCAGCATCCGGACAAGCTCGAGGCACGCTCAGTAGAGTGTAAGTTTGTGGGATATCCAAAGAACTCTACAGGATATTGTTTCTATTACGCAGAGGAACAAAAGGTTTTTGTTTCTCGTCATGCCCGCTTCTTAGAAACTGAATTTTTAGAAAATCAGAAGAGTGGGAGCGTAGTAGAACTGGAAGAAATTCCAGAACCACAAACTGCTACTAAAAGTTTGGTAGAACCAAGAGTTCAAGAAGAACAGGACATTCCCGCACCCCTCCGCAGGAGTAGTAGGCCGTCTCATCCGCCTGAGAGATACTACGGTTTTCTCATAGATGGGGATAGAGAGGATTGCATCATAGATGATGATGAACCTACTGACTTCCGGCAGGCCATCCAGAGCGGCGACTCGGTACGATGGCTAGATGCAATGCGGACCGAAATGGAGTCCATGTACACCAACAAAGTATGGACTTTGGACTTTTCTCCAGATGGGGTAAAACCCATAGGATGCAAATGGATCTTCAAGAAAAAGATTGGTGTAGATGGACAGGTGGAAACCTATAAGGCTAGACTTGTTGCAAAGGGTTTTCGTCAAAGACCTGGTTTGGACTATGACGAAACTTTTTCTCCAGTGGCTATGCTCAAATCCATTCGGGTCCTTCTTGCGATTGCTGCCTTCCATGATTATGAAATCTGGCAGATGGACGTAAAGACGGCTTTTCTGAATGGAAATTTAGAAGAGAGCGTCTATATGGATCAGCCAGAGGGTTTCAATCAGAGTGGGAGCAGCGGGAAAGTATGCAAGCTGCTTAAGTCTATTTATGGACTAAAGCAGGCATCGCGGAGTTGGAACATCTGTTTTGATGAGACAGTCAAAGAATATGACTTTATCAAAAATTCAGATGAACCGTGCATATATAGTAAAGTTGTGGCCAGAAGTGTCGTATTCCTCGTCTTATACGTGGATGACATTCTATTGATAGGAAATGACATTCCTATGCTACAATCTGTCAAAGGATTCTTGTCACACAGGTTCTCCATGAAAGACCTGGGTGATGCCTCTTACATTCTGGGGATCCGGATCTATCGTGATAGATCCAAGAGGATGTTGGGACTTTCGCAGTCCAGGTATATCGACACTGTACTGAAAAGATTCAGTATGGAAGATTCTAAGCGCGGTAATCTACCGGCTTGTCACGGAATCACCCTCTCCAAAGAGATGTCTCCCAAGACTAATTTGGAAAGGGAACGCATGTCTATTATACCCTACGCTTCTGCGGTAGGCTCTATAATGTATGCGATGTTGTGTACCAGACCAGATGTAGCTTACGCACTGAGCGTGGTAAGCCGGTATCAGTCAGACCCAGGGGAGAAACACTGGATAGCAGTAAAGAACATTCTCAAGTACCTGAGGAGGACTAAGGAGATGTTCTTGGTTTACGGCGGAAAAGACCTTAGGTTGGAGGCCTTTGCTGATTCCGGCTTCCAGAGTGATAAGGACGATTCCAAGTCCATGTCAGGTTATGTCTTTACCCTCAATGGAGGGACGGTGTGCTGGAAGAGCTCCAAGCAGGACACCGTTGCTGACTCGACGATGGAAGCGGAGTATATAGCTGCTTGCGATGCCGCAAAAGAAGCAGTCTGGATGAAGAAGTTCCTAACAGAACTTCAGGTGGTTCCTACCATAGTTGATCCAATACCTCTGTATTGCGACAACAACGGAGCTATAGCTTTAGCGAAGGAACCAAGGTCCCATCAGAAGTCCAGACACATCTTAAGGCGGTATCACCTGATCAGGGAGATCATTGATCGTCAGGAGATCGAGGTTCGGAGAGTTGCTTCTGAAGAGAACATTGCTGATCCATTCACGAAGGCCCTACCTCAGATTCAGTTCGAGAAGCTACTCGAGATCATCGGTCTACGATATGCCAGTACATGGCCCTAGTGCAAGTGGGAGATTGTTAGTGTTTATGCCCTAGAAGGCCATTACTGTATCATACTGGTTTGTATATTACTTAATGGAAGCTTGGGATATTCACATGTATATAACAGTCTTGCTAAACATGGTAGTATGCTACTTGGTTTTTCTATCTTAATATGTGAGTGTACGTATTGATAGAGCTCTTGGGATCTTGCTTGTCTACTACCGTTGTGACGGCAGTCACACTAGTGGGGGCTGGGTAGTCTACAAGCACATCCTTTTTCAGGTCCCTGGTCATTGGATTATCGAGACAGAGCATCGATACTCCGGAGTAGACTGGTGTGTACGCTTCTCATCCCAGTTGGGGAGATGGTCTGTCCCACAGCCGTCAGTACGTCGTACTGGAGATAGTATGCAGGTGCTCGTTAGGTTACGGGTACACCGGACAGGACTCACAGGGAACTGTTGGTTGGTTTGATACCAGTCGTCAGTGAGCAGTTCCCAGGTGACATGAGTACAGCATAGTCCGCAGACTTGACACTGCTACTTCGCCTCGAGTGTGTCCCACTGTTCTTAGATTGCTACCCTACCACGGCTCAAAGGAGTCATGCAAACAGGTAGCAGTTGGGTGCAGTCCCGAGCACTTGGAGGCAGTGGCGGTTAGACAGGATTCGTCCCTCCCGGTATTGGGAGTAGATATCGTGCTGTGTCAGAGAGCCATTACGCAAAGTCCCTGGCCAGGGCAAGCGAGATTTGCTGGTAGGTTCCAGTAGTTTCTCAGGGTGTAATGGGCTTCACTCCGACACGACTTATACCGCTATTAGGGGACTGACGCTTGCCGCCCCCCTAGGCCCGATATGGGATAGTCTTGGACGAACGGACCGGACTGTATGGAGATTGTCACATCAGACTCAGTAGGAGTTCGGATGGGTTTTCTCATCGGCCTTCTTATCGACAACTACCTGGGGACCGTTACGTACAGCTAGTGCCGCTTGCGGTCTGTGGTTAAACCCACTGCCAGCGTAGTAGTCGAGTCTCTAGAGTCCCACACAGAGAGTTTCCTATTCCAGGCGAAACGATATAGAGGTCGTATGGTTTTACGACAAGGGTTCGGACGCATACGTGCGTTTACGCACGTACGACTTTCGGACAGTTTTTACCAGTCGGCTTTGGTTTAAGCCAGTTACTGGTATCCGGTTATTGGATTTTTACAGTCTAAAGTTTTTCCGTATTTTTGGCGGATCGGAGGGGCGTTCTCGTAATTGTGCGAGAAGCTTCTAGAAGATATGACTAAGGAGGTTACTTTGGATAAGATTGTGAGTCATGAGGGTGATTCATCATTATCATTATTGCACCATAAATGATAATGACACATGCTTAATGAATCACCACTTAGCATTTATGAAGCATGCTTATTCATCACATTTATTCATTTATTCTTTAAATGAGAATGCTTCATAATATATTATGATACTCACAATCTCATCTCATTATCATTATCATCTTCTCTCTCCTCAAGCTCTCATCTTCAAACCCTAATCCTTACACCTCATGAGTTGAGATCAAAGGATTAGAAAGACTAATCAATCCATAACCATCACTCTATTTCATTCTAGCTTCTTTGATTAGCAATCCAAGAAGGTTAGTTACCTCAAGTTAGAGGTTTAGCTTGGAGTTTTGCTCTCGGGTGGATCGTCTACTACCTAGAGAAGGCCGAGGAGAACAAGGAGATCGTAAAGACGAAGGACTAGTTTCGATAGGTATAATCCCTAAGCATAGTAGTTTAGAATAACTATATGTTTAGTTAGTTATCGTTTAGCTTCGATTTAAGCGGTTAGTCGATGTTCGTTCACTAAACAAGATCGTTTTTGAAATTTCCGCCTCCCCACAAGTATTGGGGTGTAGTACATCGACTTACACAGTATCTATCACAACATATCAAATGATCACATCACAGATATCGTAGCAGAAGAAACATATGAAACATTGGATATACTAGGAAGTCCGTATTTTATTTTGAGCCTCTATAAAACACGGATTCCACGGTCACGATGAATATCCAAACCCACACCCCTAGACCCCTACAAAAGCGGCAAGCAACCCTTCCAATTCTAGAGTTAGAAGACCCGGGCTCGACTCCTCGAGTTGGTCTCCCACTGGACTCTAGAACCCGGTTACTTGTGCTCTCCTCCTTGGGTCTACCTAATGCGGAAAAGTAAATAATATACAATGGTGACATCATCCTCATCCCGGAAATGCCCCAATAAAAGAATATTACATACAATGAATTTTACATGAATGAAAATAAAAACCCTTATCTCACATAAAACCCCGGCTATTCAGAACACGATGATCCAATATAACATATCCAGCAACACATAATATCACATGTCATCAACGTAAGTAAATATGTGCATCCCAATTGTCGTTGACATATAGCAACGAAACCGGCGATATCACATATTACACTTACGGTCGCAGAAAAGAAAGTGTAAAACTACAACAGTTGGAATCCGCAACCTCCTTAGACATCGCATGCCTAACAATTATAAACCCCGCATTTCAGTCTCTTTATTGAAAACACTTTTCAATACCAAGTCGGGCAATTCAACAAGATTCCCGACAACCTGATCGAATGCTTGTCGCAAACTTTAGTAGACGGCCGCACCCCCGGATGCCGTCGACGAAGTGCACTAAGGCGGAACGCCGCTGCCGCGAGCACCCGAACGGATGCTTTTGGCGACGGGGTTCTCCTACAGTCACTTAGTCGGGGCTATGGGGCATGGCTGTCTATTAAGTTTACCCGACGAGTATCCGCGTACGCTACATGATTGCGACGGACTTTTGATCGCATCAAAATTCCGTGGCAACCGATCATTTGAGACTAAACTGCTATGTTTATAACATTCAAATTAGTTATCTCATAACTACTTGTGGATTCCAAATATTGTATCATATTCTAGATAAATAGACAATGTTAAACTTTCCGATCGAATGATCAAACACCCAAGTTTTCCCAAATAGCTCTCAATACTTGAGGGGAGTTTAAAAACATACATCACATACCACAGTACCAATGGTCCAGCCGTAGAAGGGTCAAGCCAACGCCTCAGATGTGGCAACGCCGTACTTCCCCAAACCCTAAGGTTTAGAGGCAGTTCAAGACGGTCACATAATCGAGTTATTGTCTTCTAGAGGGTCCATCGCGTAACTTGCACGATTTAGAACGTTCTTGAACAACGGAAAAATCCAACTTCTTATAAATTTTCCGGGTCGGGAAAAAGTGAGTTATTGATATCCGTTCGAACTTTTTAATACTTTCTAAATTATCCGGAAAAATCACGAAATTAAATTTTTCGATCGAATCAACATATACAAAATAATCCCCAGAACACTCAACACTTAAGGCAGTTTAAAAATACCCAGAAAGATACACTAGCAGATATAGTCATAACTATGCAAAACGAAAAGTCAAACCCGACTATACGGCCACGGATCCGCGGCGCAAGCAAGGTATTGCCGCGGTTCCGCGGCAGTCCGTACGGTTTAGCTCTTCGTTTTTCACAGTGATGCTTACAATTCCCTACTAATTTTTTTAGGTATTTTTAATACAGAAAAAATTGCATTTTTAAAATTTGTCCAGAGAGGGGGTCGTTTTGACGTTACGGGGTTCGATCAGAGTTTTAACTTCGTAAACACGTCGCCTAATGCTCTAGCTAGGCTCTGATACCACTGTAGGGTTACTAGGCACTCTAACAAGGTTCTACAAGGCATCAACCATGCCCGATTAAAATTTTAGCCGTGCCGAACAACCCTAAACAAGATCTTTGCTAGATTATTAGGGTTTCACATGCAAGTAAATATCATTTACGACTAAGTGAATACTTAATACAACCTTTGTAGATCGGTCCTTCACATCATATGCTCCTTGTAATAGTCCCTTCACTGCGATCATCGTGCTCCCGGACTCTCGGATGGCTCCATAAGAAGATAGCAACGGTATTGCTTGAAGTCTTCGAGGCCGAAGATGATCTACGTCGAGGGAATATGAACTCAAGCTTCTACTTCACTAACTAGAGAATTAGTGAAGCAAACACCCTAAACTAAAGTGCTAGTCTAGTAGAGGATGATGAAATAGGAAATGGGTACACTTTAGAAATTCTTTTTTCTCACTATATTTCTCTCTCTTTATCAAACCCTAGCAAGCATTTGAAGGAGGAAGAAGATGAGCTCAAAAATGAGAATGAAAAACTAATCAAGAGAGAGAGAGCTAACCATGGGTGAGTGGGTATCATATACTAACTCATGTAGAGACATAACCATGGCTAATTATAGTGGTTAGGTTTATAAATATCCTAAGTAAAACAAAACTAGTGGACTTTGGTCAATGCACTCACAAGCTTCATGAAGCTTCATGCACTTGAACAATTATCCACGAATGTTGTATTTACTATGTATATTAAAACCCCACCAATATAATTATAATGGTATATGTCTCATACACTCATGTAGAGTGTATCAACAACCATGATACAAAATGAACACAAATAAATATATATCATATATATATTAAGTTATGCACAAGTGAGAAAAACAATTGCTTAAGTGAACCAATGTTAGTTAATGTAAATTAGTATATCTAATATACAATTATACACTAAATTATTAAATCAACACTTGACTTAATAATCCAGTTATATCTCATATAACCGACTAACATCCAATGTATCGACTTATCGAATCAACCCTTGATTCGATAACCTGGTTATATCACATATAACCGATCGATACAAACATCGCGAGAATAGAATACGGTATCACATACATGCATTATTCTCGGTCCCGCACATATCACATATGCGCTCCTATTTCGTTTTGCTTGAGCCAATAAAACCTCTATGTAGGACTCTAAAGACTCGTCAATACGCCGGCAGTAGGTGATGATCATATCAAGCACCCACAAGCCGTCAGCGATACTAGCTGGACGTAACGGCTACCTGGGTATTGAGCGATCAGAAGATCAGCAAGCAAGCCCTCTCCAACTCCTGCAAAAAGCCGGACAGTGACACTACCGTACAGTCCGGTCTCCTCGTCTGATATGTCGCATATCAAGTCTAGGGGTGGTAAACGTCAGACCCCAATAACCGATAAGTCATGCATATACGAGGCTCATAACGGGTCGAGAAACTACTGGTAACACTTACCAGTAAATCTCTAAACCAGCCCTGGCCAGGGACTTCCCTGTTATGGCCAATCGAGCATAGCGCAACATCAACCCCCAATACCGGGAGAGACGAAACCCCTCTTATCGCTCATTGCCTCCATGTGACTCAGGACTGTACCCAAAAACTACCGTTTTGCACGCCCTCTTGGACGTGGTAAGGTGGAAATCAAAGCACAGTGGGAATCACACAAGACTCTATGACGATCTCAGGTCTACAGACTAACCTGCACCAGTGTCACCAGAGAACTGCCATCTGACGTGAGGTATAATACCATCTGGGAGTTCTCGGCGAGCCCGTCCAGTGTACCCAGTCTCCACTGAGCACCTGTATATCATCTCTGATGTCAAACACCAATGGATATGGGATCATCCATCGCCCATCTACATGGGTCGAGAAGGTATACGCTAGTCTACTCTGGTATATCGATACCCCGTCTCGATACACCCACGACTAGGGACCTTGAAGGATGTACTTATGGACTACCATGTCCCCACTAGTATGATCCGCATCATAGTCTAGGTAGTCAAGTACACATCCTAAGGGGTTTACCAACATGTAACAGAGAGACAATTAGTGTACACGTTCAGGTAAAGAGTGACCAGATAGCATACTATCATGTCGAGCAAGAAAGTCCTCCCTATATATGTCCAAGCATCCACTACAATATACATCTCATGTATAGTAATGGCCTCTACGGCATACATATAACTAACATTATTCATGTTGTACCCCGTTTGGGGCCAGTATTTACAAAGGAAACTCTGCCGAAATTTTCAGAAAGGATTAAAGATTTTTTAAAATGCATATTCGGCTTACTTATTTAAAAACCTTGCTTTTAAAACATGTTTTCTTCACTTCTTAAAACTAGTTTTCCTTATTTACTCCTTAAAAAAATGGTTTTAGATTTCTGGGTTTTTGGCTTACTTGAATTAGATGGGGTCCTATAGACTTCATATGATTCAAGTGCCAGTCACGTGCTATTTCGGGTCGTGACAAAGTTGGTATCAGAGCGCTAGGTTAACCTTGGTTCAAGTCTAAGTTTGACTATGTGGAGCCTAGAGCGTTTATATATATACGGAACTTAGGCTTGACCTTACGGAACTTAGACTTAGTCGAGGGGGTATTATACCCGAACTTTCGTCGCGTAGGATAACCCTTAGTTGATGGAGTAGGTAGCTTGAGTAGAGTGACGTACCGTACGTATGTTCCGCGGCATACTTACGATACGCTACTTCGCTTAAGAAACCTTAGGATGTACATTTTCTTGCACAGTATTATATTCATTCATATGATCTATCATCATCGATACTGGTTATGATTTTGCTGCCATGATCACACGGGCAGAGAGAGTTACGGCTAGAGTTGTGTCAGTTTGAGCTCGTCACGGACGAGGACTGACCAGGGCGTGATTCCCGAGACGTATGATTGCATAGGGGCGTCGTTTTATTGTGTTTTCGTGCCATGAGCGTTTGACGGATCGCTCTTACGAGATTTCTCGAATGTGCTGATCGGCACCAAAGGATCAGGCTACTACTAGAGGCCAGCCAGAATGTGATGACCATTGATATATCACTTATTCATGATGATTGAGGCGCTGTTCAGCATACAGACGAATGAGCCCGTTGTTGCTGCAAATGACGAGATATCGCCCAGATGATTGGAGCTACTGCAGCTTGAGCATATACTTAGAGATATGATGGAAGGTCGCTAGTCACCCGAGGATGAATGACTAGGACATACGGTTCGTTTGCTTACCCCGATGTGAGGTCATCAGATATATTGATTCCAGCTAGAGACAACTTCACGCAGATTCGTTGTGAGTCGATATAGACGATCGAATATCTAGAACCCGATTCCAAGTTTAAAGTATTCGGAAGACAATGCAAGTAATGTTATGGACCCTCTAGAAGAATGAAACCCTAACTCGACGTAATGACCATGGAACGCCTTCGAACCTTCGGGTTTGCGGCAGCTTAGCGGTGCCATTTGTGAGGCTTGGGTTTGCCCTTCTACGGCTGGTCCACAGGTGCTGTGGCATGTACTGGGATACTATTAAACTGTACTCAAGATGTTAATCTCTTGGGGTATTATGAGGTTTTGACAAATCGATCGGATGGTTCGACATCATTCGGATATCATGTGATGGGATACATTGCTTGGGAGACTCCAGATACGAGTGTAGCCGTTGGAGCGCAGTCCATGCAGCCACGAGAAGACGAGTCCGAATCAGTCGACATTGGAACAGAATGGAGTAAAGAGTTCGCACGGGAATTCGACGAGATGACGTTCCACTCCGCTGACATCAGAGATGCGATACGCATACAGAGGCGTTGTATATGGATATACCTTCCAGAAGGAGTCGCGATGAGTATGCAGCCATTCCGGAACGAGAAATGAATGTAGTAAAGGACGACGACTTCCGGGCAATTCGGCAGAAATTAGATTTGAGAGAAACCTCGACAGGACCTTTCTGGAATACTATACGAGAAGACTTGGACCCAGGAGTGGTCATATTGCGCACACCCAGCAGGCCAGAGTTCGGCATCGTCGACGAGATAGTTGACCAGGTTCGGATAGAGGACCTCACCCAGATGCGTTGTGAGATGATTAAGAACAGACGAGTGTGGAGTGTACCTCCACAGGTTGGGACGAGTTCCGGAGGACGTGTTCGGCTAGATATCTTCTACAGAGTGATGAAGATACCGAGTTCGTGATTTCGAGTCCGTGTGAGAGACTTTTGATAGACCGTAGCCGAGAACATTTGCAGTGCGCAGACAGAGGCGTGACGTCGAAGTGGACGACGATACAGACAAATAGGACAAAAGGTTCGTGCGAGATACTAATGAGCTGTTGTTACTCCCCGTTAAGATTAAAGGTCAGATATGTCTACAGAGGCGTTGGGATGCGACTAGTTTCTGAGGAAATGTTGTGCTGAGGAAGCCAGGCCGTGTGCAGGAGGCAAGTAGATATCTTGCTCTGCTAGCATTGGATGCACCGACACCTTCTCGACTTTGAAGGAGAATTTACCGACGACGGTGTTTATGATTTGTGATTTGGTGATTTGATTATCACGTATCCGTCACCTTGGATTTCGGTATTTTGGACGACATATTTGCATGATTTGGTCTTGATGGCTGAGTTCCATGATTTCTGTTTTCGTGCACCATGGTTTCACCTACTGGGTATTTATATTTTGCGCATAGTTATTATGCTTGAGGTATTGATTGTGATTTCATGCCTATTTTAGGCCGGTGATTTGATTTATGCTTCCAGCATAGTTTTCATGCACTTTTAGTGTTTTGATTTGATTTGTGCACGCTGATGCACATGGTGGTGAGCTTATATACCGCGGTATACCTGTTTTGGATTGAGCCGTATTGTATAGCGTAGACTTTCATTCTGATATTGATGTTGATTTCTTGCACTCCGTGCATTTGATTTGGATTTTCGCGCGTGTTGAGCGCCTATTTTGAGATACGATTTTGGTGCACACCAGATGCGCTAAATCGAGATTTTTCGTGCATGACAGATGCACCTGATTTTGCTGTCAGGCACACACGTTGCCTATGACAGATGTTTCGTGCACACCCGTTGCACCTTCATGTTGTTTCTGTGCACATGTATGGCACATATATGGATTTTGATTTCCGTGCACACCAGACGCACAGGGTATTCTTATATACCTTTTGGGATTTATTTCTTATAGAGCAGTACGTTTTTATGATATCTGCTATATGTTTTCGTACTGAGCAGGACTAATCAGAGGACAGTACCTGGATATATTTTGCATGCATTGAAAGTATCGAAGGGAATTCCAAAAAGGGATCTATAGTCTCAGTATTTACCTACGTGTCTGATATGACACAACACGTTTTAACACAAGGAAACCCTTCTAAATTGTTTTCGAAACGGCGGAACGTACCTATTAAACAAAAGATATATACATATATAGTTATTTTCTTACAATAGACGTCCGCCACTGTGCAGTGTTGTGTGCATCGCACAGCAACATGAAAAGGCTTAGCATGCATTTCTTCAGATATTTACATGAATAGATTTGATGTCTACATGTATGGTTATGATATATATCATATTGGTTTTGTTTCGGATTTGACATTTGTGTCTTTAACATGACTCCGATGATTGCGGGATGCTTGACGGAGTTTTGATTTTGAGTTATCTGCTCATTTCTCATGCGCATGCATTGCGCTATGATGCGTTTTATGTATTGATGATTTCGGAGCCCCGACGACTTGGACTTTTACTGAAATGTTTTAGTATTTGAGGGGTTTTAAATTAAATTCGGGGACCGAATTTCTTTAAGAGGGGAAGATTGTAACATTTCAAAAAAATAAAATATTATTTTTGGGGAATTTTTATAATTTAATATTAATTTTAATGAATATTTTAATATTTTGGTATAATTAAATATCGATAAATGGGGGAAAATTTGGAAAATTATAGAATTACCAGAAAGAGGGTGTTTTATGTGAATTATGCAAATTTTAAGTTTTTATGATTAGTTTGACACTAATTTAGTGCTACAACAACAACAACAACTGAGCCTTTTATCCCAAGCATATGGGGTAGGCTACATGAACCAACATGAGAATCACGCCGGGTCCAGCACATGAATCCTCTATCTCCACTCACTTCTATCGAACAATATACTTTCATTGAGTCCTTTGGCAACCATATCGTTTCGTATCACCTCCATCCATGTTTTCTTCGGTCTCCCTTTTGCCCTTTTGCCATTACCCATATCGAGAGTATCTATTCGTCGAACCGGTGCTTCCATAGGTCTGCGTCGCACATGACCAAACCATCTAAGCCGGTTTTCCCGCATCTTCTCCTCCACAGGTGCTACACCAACTTTTGCACGAATATCCTCATTTCGCACCTTGTCTTTTCTAGTGTTACCGCACATCCAACGAAGCATGCGCATCTCCGCTACGTGCATCTTCTGTGTATGATGCTTCTTAGGAGCCCAGCATTCTGTACCATATAATAAGGCAGGCCGAATAGCGCTCCGATAAAACTTCCCTTTCAATTTTAACGGAAAGTTACGATCACACAAAATCCCTGTTGCACTCCTCCATTTCAACCAACCAGCTTGGATCCTTTGATTAACATCACTATCGATCTCCCCATTCCTTTGGATGATGGAACCTAGATATCTAAACTGGTCGCTCGGTGATATCTCTTGCCCTTCCAATGTTATACCAATATGGTTTTGACTTCTCTGGCTACTAAATTTGCAGTGCATATATGCTGTCTTGGACCTGCTCAATCTGAATCCCCGAGATTCCAATGTTTGTCTCCATAATTCCAATTTGGCATTAACCCCTGCTTTCGTCTCATTTACTAGAACAATATCATCAGCGAATAGCATACACCAAGGGACCTCATCTTGGATAGTTCTAGTAAGCTCATCCATCACGATGGTAAATAGGAAAGGACTTAATGCAGATCCTTGATGTAAACCAATAGTAATCGGAAAATCACTTGTTAAGCCACCGCAAGTTCTGACATTTGCCACTACTCCGTCGTACATATCCTTGATTATGTCAATATACTTGACGGGGACCCCCTTTTTCATCATTGTCCCCCATAATACCTCTCTAGGTACCTTGTCGTACGCTTTTTCTAAATCAATAAATATCATATGCAAATCTCTTCTCCTCTCTCGAAAGCGCTCGACAAGTTGACGAAGAAAATGAATTGCCTCTGTCGTCGATCGTCCAGGCATGAACCCAAATTGGTTCTCTGTTATCTTAATATCCTTTCTTAGCCTGTGTTCAATCACTCTCTCCCAAAGTTTCATGGTGTGACACATTAGTTTTATTCCACGGTAGTTTGAGCAACTTTGAATGTCACCCTTATTCTTGTAGATAGGTACAAGGATACTTTTCCTCCATTCATTTGGCATCTTTTTTGTCTGCCAAATCTTATTAAACAGATCTGTCAGCCATTTAACGCCTATTTCTCCTAAGCATCTCCAAATCTCGATAGGAATCCCGTCAGGACCAACCGCTTTTCTTAAACCCATTCTGTTCAAAGCTTCTTTAACCTCAGTAAGTCTTATTTTACGCATGAAATCACGATTTATATCTTGAGATTGAATGACAAGTCCATCCAAATTCTTAGTAAAGCTCTCATTGAACAATTTGTTAAAATAATCTCTCCATCTTTCCTTGATATCCTCATCTCGAACTAAAACCTTTTGATTTTCATTTTTGACACACTTCACCGCACATAAGTCTCTAGTCTTCCTTTCCCGCATTCGAGCAATCCGGTATATATCATTTGCAGCCTCTTTAGTGTCTAATTTCACGTACACCTCCTTGTAGACCTTAGATTGAGCTTCCCGAACAGCTTTCTTAACTTCCTTTTTAGCCATTTTGTACTTCTCAAATCTCTCCACATCTCTACTTTTCTTCAAATCTTTATAAGAATCTCTTTTAATTTTAATAGCAGCCTTTACATCTTCATTCCACCATGATATGTCCTTAGATGGTGGAGCACCACCTCTCGACTCACCAAGTAGATCTCTAGCTACTTTCTTGATACAACTAGCCATTTTGTTCCATATTTTTTCTGGATCATCTTCCGACTGCCAATCCTCTTCTTGTACTACACGATCTATAAAAGCCTTTTGATTACCTTCTTTCAATCGCCACCATTTAATTTTAGGCTCTACCTTACGTCTAATCTTCCTAGGTTCTCTTCTAAATCGAAAATCTAGAACTAAAAGTCTATGTTGAGTAGTTACACTCTCACCTGGCACTACCTTACAGTCGATACAACAACCTCTATCTATTCTTCTCGTCAGAAAAAAGTCTATTTGACTAGCATTTGATCCGCTCCTAAAAGTGATAAGGTGGGACTCTCTTTTCCTAAACCAGGTGTTTGCTAAGATCAAGTCATAAGATAAAGCAAAATCTAGAATCGAGTCACCTACTTCATTCCTTTGTCCGAAACCAAAACCTCCATGGATAGTATCAAACCCACTACGACTAGTACCTACATGTCCATTAAGATCACCACCAATAAATAACTTCTCTCCACTAGGTATACTTTGCACCACCTCGTCTAAATCCTCCCAGAATAGACGCTTACTAGCGTCATCAAGACCTATCTGTGGTGCATAAGCACTAATAACATTAAAGATCTCTCCACCTAGAATAAGCTTAACCAGTAAAATTCTATCACCTTTTCTCCTAATCTCAACTACATCCTCAAGCAACCGTCTATCTATGATTATACCTACCCCATTACGATTTTTATCTCTACCCGTATACCAAAGCTTATAACCCAAAGGCTCTATGACTCTACTCTTTTCACCTACCCACTTAGTTTCTTGCAAACACATAATACCAACTCTCCTCCTAATCATCACCTCCACTAATTCTATTAGTCAACCCGTAAGGGAACCTATGTTCCAGGAAGCTAGACGGATCCTATGAAACCCTTGCTTATTTGTCACTACACCCGGGGTCCGATGTAGCGCGCCGTCTCTGGACGACGACCCTTGCTTATTTGTCACTACACCCGGGGTCCGATGTAGCGCGCCGTCTGTAGACGACGACCCTTGCTTATTTGTCACTACACCCGGGGTCCGATGTAGCGCGCCGTCTCTGGACGACGACCCTTGCTTATTTGTCACTACACCCGGGGTCCGATGTAGCGCGCCGCATCTGGACGACGACCAAGCCCTTGCATATTTAACACTACACCCGGGATCCGATGTAGCGCGTCGCTGAGTAGGGGACGCCCCAACGATATTCTTATTATGGTTCATGTCATAGAATGTGACAAAGTTTTACGTTGGCTGTCACAAGCCTACCACAACCCTCACCCTTTCTCATCCGGACTTGGGACCGGCAATGGTGGGTTTACACTAATTTAGTGCTAATCGCGCTTAAAAATCGCTAATCGCGCTTTAAGCGTATTTTGTGCAAAACATGCACCATATCATTTTACACTTGTTACATATGTTTTCCATGGCTTTCCTTCATGTTTTAAAGCATGGTTGTTGATTTATAAGAAAATAGAAGAGGAAAATAAAAGAAAATAAAAAGATGAATAGAATATTAGGTATGGGTGAGAGAGAGAAGGTGAGGGGGTTATCTTTAACTTGCATCTCACCATTTCCATCATTTTCCTCTCCCCTCTCTTTACTTGCTGCTGCTGTTGCTGCCTCCACCTCCACCCTCTTCAACCTTCTCAAATCATCAAAATAAACACCTCAAAACCCATTACCCTTTTCATTAAAAAAGATGCATAAGCTCAAGGGAAGCACATTGGACCAAGAAAGCAAGGATTTTGGCCACTTGGGGCAACTCAAGAATTTTTTTGAGTTGCCAAATGAGATATTTTCTGAACCTTTAGCTTAGTTTTTCCATTACTTTTACCCCCATGTTAGATTAGAACCGATATCGGGTGGTTTGGGTGAAGTTTGAAAACTCTAGTTAGGGTTATTGGAAATTGAAAGTTGTGTTGGGAAATTGAGCTCAGTAGAGGCCTCACAAACCCCCTAGTGCTAGAATTAAGACCTTAACCAGAGACCAGAACCCCGGAATACGGATTTAGAAAAGCCGATATCGGGAAATTGTGAATTCTGTGGATGTAAAATGGAATCTGCTATCACCCCGAGACTCTGAAAATTATTTTGCAAGGGCAATGATACATGCAGGCAAGTAGGAAGCTACCACCAAAACTCTAGCCCCTAATTCCCCAAACTGGCCGCAGATTTAATCCACTTGGCCGCAAATTGCGGCCTAGGTCCCACCATTTTAGCTCGTGTTGGTTCTGAAGCTTTATTTCATGTACACTAGACTCTTGGTATATGCAAAATTGTCTAATTTGACCTAGGGTGAAATCTGGGACCCTTTTCTATAGTTGCTGTTTTGATTCGTGTTTTCGTATTGCGTATTTTAAATTCTGGATTTGTATAATTGCGTTTTACCTCGATTACTTGGTGTTTATACGACAATATCGAGGATTGTTTGATGGTTTTGAAAGCATGGTCCATAGGTTCTAACCTATAAGCTTTTAAGCGTATTGTTTTGGTTTTCGTGTGTCGTTTAGTTTTGATTTGGTTTTAATGTGATACGATACGTGTGGCATGTAGGTACCCCCACGGTGATCCGAGGCGATGAAGATGATGGTGGAAACATCGACACCGACACGCAGGATACAAGGTGAGTAGATTATATCTACGGGGGAAGTCGGGTGGATGGCGTATAGCACCCCCGCAGTTCGATATTTAGTATACTATATATATGCTATATATATAAGTATGATAGCGTTAGGTGTGATATGGATATTTTAGATGTGTTTAGGTGTACTATGGATAGATTATGGTTTAGAAGTGAACTAGTATAGTTTCCTAGTTACGAACCCTAGAGTAGGTTTACACCCACACACACGTGCTGCTTGTTATACTTATACCTGAATGATGAGGGTGGTGTATGATATTTGGAGATGAGTCGATGAGATTGGGCATAGTGCCGTGAGATCGGTGATATATGTGATTCGTATTTGGGATACGATATGAGATTTTAGCGAGCCTTTGGACGTGTGTTACACACACGCATTTAAATTTTTATAGATGGTATCGATTTGTACTAGACTTAGATCAGTACCCCAGATCATGAGATATGATGATAAGGATACCAGATAATTGATGAGAAGAATGTGATATTGACCCGTACCCAGCTTTTGGGATGCCGTACGATGATTTACCGTACGAGCTTTATATTGATGATAGATCCGCACTCATGACTCGAGAATGTCATATGATATTGTATCGTACGCGGTACCTTTGAGGCGGGATCACCGACTATTATTTATATATATATATATTGACCCAGATTTAGGTGGTTTCCATACCCCTCCCGATTGACTTGTTAGTCAGAGCTGTAGTTTTGCTAGTAGATGTTAAGCTAGGCCGATGTCATACCTATGTCAAAAACTAACGAATCGGGAGTATTTTAAAGACAGGCAAAGGGATTCTACGGATATTTTCAAAAGACGCGTCTTTTCTTAAAAACACCGTAGCCCTTATTTTCCTAAAAAAACCCGATTCGTTTTCTTTCAAATGGCAAAACAGTATGACATGGATACACTGATGTAGATTATACATTGTTGTGTTATTATTCATTTGCCGCATATTCTTACTGTTGCATTAAGGATATGATCCCTTGCATGGCATACCAGTGCACGCATATATTGATATCTTCATATTTGCGCACATGCACACTGTATATTCATACTAGTGCACACATATATTGATATCTTCATACTTGCGCACATGGACACTGTATATTCATACCAGTGCACACATATATTGATATCTTCATACTTGCGCACATGCACACTGTATATTCATACCAGTGCACACATATATTGATATCTTCATACTTGCGCACATGCACACTGTATATTCATACCAGTGCACATATATATTGATATATCCCTACTTGCGCACATGCACACTGTATTTTCATAGTAGTGCTACACTCATATTCGCGTATATATCCATTTGCACATCCATACCTACATACATACACATGTTACATACATGGATGATATTGACTTGATTTCAAGAAAATAGGGACAACATGAGATATTTTCAAAACTGGATTCTTTTAAAAGAGCGGTTTTCCCTTTTTACTCTTAGTTTCATACGACACATTGCATGGATTTACGCATTAAGTTGGATTTATGGGATTTCTGGATTTGAGAACCATGGTATTATTTTAAGAAAATACGCACTATTTTAAAAACCCGGTTTCTCTTGATATGATATTTCAGTGCGTCCACCATGAGTTTTCTCGGTTCCTGAGAGCTTGTGTGAGTATACCCGATTCGAGGAGTGGTAGGCACTGATTGCGGGTACATGGTGGACTCGGTGAGGTATCCCGGGACAAGAAGACTCGTATATGTTAGACGGTGAGCCTGGCAAGGGAGTACTACCTACCGGTGATTGTTTGAGCTCGGCGGATATTTGGGGGATACCGACCGGAGTTGAGAGATAAGATGGGCCGATCCGGACTGACGGAGCCCTATGTATATGAGGATTTACGTGCCGATGCTAGGCACAGGATTCATGATGTTTTCGAGTGTCGATGCTTGACACTCAGGTTCCATGATTTTGATATGTCGCGAGCGACACATGTTGAGTTACATCCTCATACTTCCATGCATATGTTTATGATATTTACATGCATGATGCTTATTGTCATTGGGTAACACGTGGACGATTTCCACATACATATATTGATATTGATGACATTGATCACATAGTTGGATGATATCTACATATTCATAGACTTCATGATATAGTCGACATTGATCATACCTCATATTTATGATATGTTATTACCTGAGGCACTGGCACGAGCACTTGGCACTACACTGATGTATAGATGTTGCATTGCCACCTTATCATGCTTCAGACTTATTCATTTGAGGTTTATATATATATCTGATCGTATTGACCTAGGATTGTGTCAAACATACGATTTCTGCTCTGTGATGTTTTCTATTCACGAGTTGGCAACTCACCCCCGTTGTCCCACAGTTCTTGCAGATTTTGCCGTACAGATTCCATTGCGGCTTTTCTGGCACACTGCTTCCTTTCTGGGTGATTGCTTTGGTAGGTGGGTTCACTCGCATCGTGACCACCTTTGTATATATTTTTATCAGTTATATCTAGTAATTCCATCAACCAAACTTATATATTGTTTCATACTTAGAAAACCAGTTATGTATTAATTCGACCTTAGAGTCGCGCGTTGTAGTATTATAGTTTTCATGCTGATTTTGAGTTTTCCTTTGAGTTTTGATCATCGCCCTTCGACGTTGTATATTATACTGCTTTGCGTGGTTGTGACCGTTGATTGACGAAGAGCTAGCTCCCGCTTGGGGATGCCTTTTATCATTGTATATATCTAATTCATGTTGTACCCCGTTTGGGGCCAGTATTTACAAAGGAAACTCTGCCGAAATTTTCAGAAAGGATTAGAGATTTTAAAAAATGCATATTCGGCTTACTTATTTAAAAACCTTGGTTTTAAAACATGTTTTCTTCACTTCTTAAAACTAGTTTTCCTTATTTACTCCTTAAAAAATGGTTTTAGATTTCTGGGCTTTTGGCTTACTTGAATTAGATGGGGTCCTATAGACTTCATATGATTCAAGTGCCAGTCGCGTGCTATTTCGGATCATGACAAAGTTGGTATCAGAGCGCTAGGTTAACCTTGGTTCAAGTCTAAGTTTGACTATGCGGAGCCTAGAGCGTTTATATATATACGGAACTTAGGCTTGACCTTACGGAACTTAAACTTATTCGAGGGGGTATTATACCCGAACTTTCGTCGCGTAAGATGACCCTTGGTTGATGGAGTAGGTAGCTTTAGTAGAGTGACGTACCGTACGTATGTTCCGCGGCATACTTACGATACTCTACTCCGCTTAAGAAACCTTAAGATGTACATTTTCGTGCACAGTATTATATTCATTCCTATGATCTATCCTCATCGATACTGGTTATGATTTTGCTGCCACGATCACACGGGGCAGAGAGAGCTACGGCTAGAGTTGCGTCAGTTTGAACTCGTCACGGACGAGGACTGACCAGGGCGTGATTCCCGAGACGTACGATTGCATAGGGGCGTCGTTTGGGCTCGTCTACGGTAGCGCCCCGGCCGTCATTCTGACGCCAAATGGGGAACAAAAACTTTTATAACTGGCGCTATCACATACTATAACCCGGATCTTGCCATTAACGCTAAACTAACTGTTGGAGATAGTGCCCTCAGAGTCAATTATTGGATCACAGGCACGTGATTGCAATGATTGAGGGAGGACCTATCCCGGGACGACAGTCTTACTCGAGATGATAGTATGCTATCTGGTTTACCTTTATCATCGTGTACTGCTTTAGGTGACCTGACAGGTCGCTATTACACGTTGATAGAGCCCCTAGGATTCTTGCTTGACTGCCAGCAGTATGAGGGCGATCATATAAGTGAGAGCTGGAGTCTATAAGCACATCCTTAAAAGGTCCCTAGTCGTGGGAGTTTCGAGACAGGGCATCGATTCTCCAGAGTAGACTAGTGTATACAGTCGAGACCCCGACGAGGGGCGGTGGCCGGTCTCACAAGCCACTGGTGTCAGTTGGTTCACCTAAGATGTATACAGGTGCTCATTGGGTTATGAGTACACCGGACAGGACTCGCCGGGAACATGCTAGTTGGTCTTATACCTGACGTCAGATAGCAGTTCCCAGGTGACATGTGTACAGGTTAGTTCATCGACCTGGGGATCGTCATTTGTCTCGTGTGAGTTCCCACTGTGCTTTGATTACTACCCTACCACGGCTCAAAGGAGTCGTGCAAACAGGTTTTAGTTGGGTACAGTCCCGAGCCACATGGAGGCAGTGAGCGGATCTTCAGGGGTTCGTCTCTCCCGGTATTGGGGGTGAGGTCGCGCTGTGTCTAGGAGAGCCATTACACGAAGTCCTTGGCCAAGGCAGGAGATTTACTGGTAGGTATTCCAGTAGTATCTCAGGGTTTTCTGGGCTACACTCCGACACGACTTGTACCGCTTTTGGGGGTCTGACTTTTACCAACCCCCTAGGCCCGCCATGCGATGCTCGTAGACGAACGGACCGGACTGTACGGATATTGTCACTGACAGGCTCAGTAGGGTGTCAGGATGAGCTCGCTCATCGACGTCCCTTTTGGTCAATAGCTGGTGGCCCGTTACGTATTGGCTTATACCTCTGACGCGCTAGTGGTTAAATCCACAGCCATAGTATTGACGAGTCTTTAGAGTCCACCACACTTTCAGTTACTCAGCTTTCGGGCGAAACGCTGTAGAGGCCGTATGGAGATATGGCAGGGTCCGATCAGATACGTGCGGTATTGCACGGATCAGGATCGGACGGCTTGTACTAGAGGCCGTATGGAGATATGGCAGGGTCCGATCAGATACGTGCGGTATTGCACGGATCAGGATCGGACGGTTTGTACTAGAGGCCGTATAGTTATATGGCAGGGTTCGATCAGATACGTGCGGTATTGCACGGATCAGGATCGGACGGATATTACTAGCCGGCTTTGGTTTAAACCGGATCCTAGTATAGTACAGTGTAGATTTTATCTCATTGCATTTGTATCCGGACGGAATACAGATGCGGGTGTGTATGCACAGTATCGGGGTTTTTCCTGTAATTTATTACGGGACCAGTTTTCTGGAGTTGCCAGTTTGCATTCCGTTCCGGCCGGTTTTCCTTTGTTCTTTCCCGGCCGGACTTTTCCGATGGAGGGGGTTATTTGCAATTGTGCAAATAACATTTGTGGAGGGGGTTTCTTGCAATTGTATTCTTTATGATATGTTAAGCATCTTTCTTCCATCACTTGCATTAATTGTGATTTGAATGGGTATGGGTTGATTAAAGTGATAAGCATGGTTGATGTTTGCTTATGGTCACCTCTTCTCATCTCCTACCATCACCTCCCTCTTGTATTATGTTATCAACTCCACCATTCTCACATAGAATAGGCCGGCCACTTCATTGAGGGAAAATGAGAGAGCTTTTGATTTTGGTGGTGTGGCAAATTTCATTCATCTCATTTTTGATACAAGGAAAAATGAAAGCACCATTTTTCATACCTTCATTCCTCCATCTTCAAAAGGCAACCAATACCCCAAAGTGAGACATGCACTCTACACTACATTCTATAGCACTTCTTGGGCATGTCGACTTGCCAGCATCATGCCCGAGTTGCCTCGGTATTGAGGTGGGAGCCCGTAAAAGATACAGACGATGTGGTGCCCTTCCGGCAAGGAGGCGACGACCGGAGTTTCCGCAGGAGATCGGGACGACGACGAGAACACCGGAGGACTCGGATCACTCGGTATATCTCTAACCCGTCTTGTTGTTTGCTAGATCTAGTTTAATGGCCCGATCCGGAGTTTAGTGCGCGGTGGTGCCGGTTTGCAAAGTTCGCAAAATTAAAGTTTATCACCGTTTCCGCATTTGGCCGTCGGATTGACGACCGGGGCGCCGCCGTGCACTTACAGTGGTATCAGAGACTCGCCATTAACTTCGTCTAGCTTCGTTTGATGTGTTTTGCATTTCCGATCGACCAAAATTCCAAAATCCACATTTTCACTCGCATCAGTTTTCTGTCGAATTTTTTCTGGCTCTAAAAATTTTTCAGGTTGTCTCAGAATGATGTGCAGGGAGTTCTAAGAACACTGGAAAAATTCGACAACACGATCCCTCAGTAAGACCGCGGATCCACGGCCATTGACCTTTCTTAGGCCGCGGATCCGCCGTAGTAATGAGGGATCATGTGATCGTTTTTTTTGCAGTGGGCTTGTGGGATAAAAATAGGGGTTTTGGAATATTAAAATTGGGCCCAGAATTTCTGTGAGTGCTACAGTATTGCTTGGGGGCCCACTTGTTAATTTTTGATCGATCGGATATTTTAAACACATTATTTCACAGTATTTACATTATATCTGCGACCGTGAATATCACTTGATCGGTAAATCCGGTCTAACTGCTATAGCCCGGTTAGACGGATTTGCGAACGTGACTTTCACGTTGATGTTCTGTGTTTTGCTGTGATGTTGCGGATCGGTCGTGGGGATAGCCTGGATGCAATGCTAGTACAGTTTTGTTGTATTATGTACATTTGATGTTGCGGGACGAGCGTCCGACATGTGGACTGCCGTCACTGCCTGTTTGTATTATTATTTTGGGGCACGACCAGGTTGCGGTCGATGTACCCGGTGTATGTATATTTTACTTTCTGTACTAGGATTACCCCGCGGAGGGGTGCACGGATAGCCGGGTTCTAGAAGGCAACAAGCCCGCATCTCATGGCATTGGGACGGAGGTGGCTTCACTCCAGGATTGGCTGGCTATTCGCCGCACTCGTAGGGGGTATAGGATTTCATTGCACAGGCTATCCACACGACCAGGGGAACGTCGGGTTTCAGTAGTGGCTCTGTGAAACCCGGGGATCCCAGATATCTGTATTGTTCTGTGATGCTGTACATTTCTGTGATGTTGCATTTTATTCACGCCTTGAGCGAAATATAATATATTGGTATATATATTAGTAGATGTTGTATATGTTTTTTCATCCGCGCTAGTCCAGTCCCCGCTCTGCCGTTAGTTAGCTAACCTAACGGGTGATGACGGGACCCAGTGGCGAATGCGGATGGCATATACGTACGTCAGTATATTTTCGTTCTTTGTGGTGTGATCAATTGATGGGACTGCATTGATTCGAATCAATGCAAGATAAACAAACCTATTCTGATGTTGTTGGAACACTTTTCAAAAAGCTGTTATTACAAGGACGTTCACTTTTGTTTTGCATCGTGGTATTCATTTGGAATATCCTGCTCCTCAGTCGACGAGGCAAGGGCCGAGATCCCTTCACCGGGAGTGACCCCTTGGATAGAGGTTTGCGTCAAGGCACTAACTTCACTATAGCCGATTACTTTTGCTTTGCATCGTGGTATTCATTTGGAATATCCTGCACCTCATTCTACGGGGAAAGAGCCGAGATCCCTTCACCGGGAGTGACCTCTTTAGTAAAGGTTTTCGTCACTATATTTTCTAAAAAGCTATCAGTTCCTTCAACGATATCAAGTTCGTTACGTTAAAGGTTTTAGCCAGAAACCATTCGTAGCCCTCCGTCGTTTCAGACAGGTAGCACGTAGTATTCATGCTATGTTTGTTGACCTTCGTCAAGGCATAGTGCATGGTAGCTGCTTGTTGCCTTTCTACTGCATAGATAGATGTGTTGGTTTGGGACAGTCGTATAGCCTTGTTGACCTTCGTCAAGGGCTTGTACGGGTGGGTTCAAATTAACCTGGACAATGACGGGTGGAACTTGACATGTGACTTATGATTTGTTGACCTTCGTCAAGGTCATAAGAGCATGGGGCAGAAATCACATCGGGAGTTTCAAAAGAACTGAAACTTGCCAGATATGCGCATACCTTCTGGAGTGTGATACCGTGAGCGGATTCCGTCACGTTATCATGCGATGATAGTTGGATCCCGATTCCCACTGATGAGTTAGTTTACTCCTCGGGTGACCCCGACTAATTCTTCTTTCAGGTTTGGAGGAGAGTTTGAGGTACAGTGGGAGGTTTCCAGATTAGATAAATTGGTAACCATTCTGATCTTGGTTAGAGTGCACGCTGAGTGTTTCTTTTCTTTTCTCTCTCTCTGGCAGCGACCATTGACCCGACCCTAAGACTATGACTCAGTGACCAAGTTGACCGAACCTTCTTAACACTGGCTTTTGGATTGTCAGAGTTGCAGACCTCATTACCACTCTTACTTTTACCCTTTTCTCCAGAACACCCTGTATTACTACGAACGTCCACTTCCATTGGACAAAGCCATCGTATGGTTAGATACGAACTCGGAGGAATTCGAGGATGGTTTCCGGTTCTGGAGAAAACGGATAGGATTATTCAGTTGTCTTTTCCCTTTTACCTTCTCTCAAGTTGTGAGTACTCCTTGGTTTAGGAGATAGTACACCTATTATGCAAATTGGATAGTCTTCTTCCAAACCTTAGGCTGGTGCCGACCGGTAGGGAATGAAGAAAACCAATTAGCCTAAACGGTGTGCAGAAGGTATTAAGATTAAGACAAAGCAAGGGATTAGTAAGAGGGCAAAGTAAATTGCGACTGTTATTCACGACCAAACCAACTATTTCTTCGCCAATCCTAAATCACCTTTGTATTTCTCCAGGACACTC
The DNA here is from genome assembly GCA_030015575.1 of Agapanthus africanus. Lineage (NCBI taxonomy): Eukaryota > Viridiplantae > Streptophyta > Magnoliopsida > Asparagales > Amaryllidaceae > Agapanthus > Agapanthus africanus. The sequence continues at coordinate 73,634,079 of JASDDO010000029.1, read as the reverse complement.
CGTATCACTACGAAGATCCACAGTTTATTGGATACTCCATCGTATGGTTATATACGAACTCGAAAGTAACTTGTTCCAGTTCGGGGATGGATTCTGGTCCAGGAGAAATAGGAATAAGGTTTATTCGGTTGTCTTTTATCTTCACCTTCTCTCGCATTGCGAGTGCTCCTAGGACTAGGACAGTACACCTATTATGCTTATTGGATAGTCTTCTTCCAAACCATAGGCTGGTGCCGAACGGTAGGGAAGGAAGAAAACCATTTGGCCTAAGGGGTGTGCAGAAGGTAACGACTAAAGACATATAAAGGGATTTGGAGAGGTGGCAAAGAATTATGCGGTTATAGTTGTGAATCTGGATAATGGTAGAGGCATTACTAGGAATACCAGAATACCCCATCGAAACATTTCAATGCTTCAGTTCAACTGTGTACTGTTAAAAGAAAACTGATTTCCCGATTAGACACTTGCTCCAGGGTATGTATTTACCAGGTTTGATTCTCATATCTGTATGGTTTTACAGATGAAGAGTGGAAGTAAGTTATTGAGAATTGGGTGATCATCCTCATTATATCGAGATTCGTTGTAATCGGTGATATTTGAGGAGATCACCTGGGATGTTTGCCGGTCGGCAAATATTTGGTTTTGAATATCCGCTGTTATGCACCAATTTCAAATTGATATATCTGTACATCTATTTTCATAGAGTGAGATATACCTTTTGATATTATGTCGATGACATTTACCTATATCAGTGGATGGTTAGGTAAGGAGCATTAAACAGCGGTGTAATTCTTCTTAACCATAAGTACAGTTTTCAACCTACGACACACAGTGAAAGAGTTGTTAGACTCAACGGACTTATACAGAGTATTGTATGTTGTCCAGTGTCCATTAGGACAGAGGGGTTGGTCCTCATACTATATTCTGTTTACTTTTAACTTCTATAGTTCTTAGACATGTGTTTCGTAGAAACACAGGGTCTAAGTTTTGAGGAGTTATAGGTATTTGAATAGAGTAGAGAACCAAGTGTAACAAGTATCGGGATTCTTCAAAGTGATCGAAGATGTAGATACTTGTGTATGGTATTCAGTTGATAGTAATGGCAAAGAGAAATTGCTTCCCTTTCAGATTACTCATAATTGGAAGCATTCCTAAGTTGAGTAACGCTGATCGGCGTCTTTCCATTTAGTTGACATGCACTGGAGACAGCTGCATAATTTGAATCTGGTTAAATTAAATCAGTGCCTCTGGTTCTATATTGGATGTAGAACAGTTCATATCTTAACGTTGTTAAGGTACGGGGAGTTGTCCGGCTTATGATTAAAACCAGACTCTGGATAACTCAAGACACGTTTCTGTAATGGCTGTTTGTGGGTTGACCCAGGCTATGACGAGGGTTGACTTTCTACCATAAGAAAGATCAATAGTGATGTTGTTCTTAAACTCGCCACAGTTTTAATAAAAATGGATTTTTTTCAAAAACAGTAGTGGGAGTATGGTAGAACTGGAAGTGATTCCAGAACCGCAAACGATTACTGAAGATTTGATAAGGAACCAAAAGATTCAATCTGTTTTGACATTCCATTGGCCACTCCGCAGATAAGGTGGGTAACTTCAGGCACGCGAGAGGTACTCCGGTAACCTCAAGGACGGTGACAGGGAAGTTCTTGTTTACCCACACTTGCCATTGTTGTTGTTCCAGACTGCGAGACCCGGCAGGAGGATGAGTATAGCGTCGTTCTAAACTAGCTTTAGAAGTGCACATCTATATGACCGTGCCAGAGGGTTTTCGTAGTCAGTGGGAGCAGCGGAAGCATTGGTGGACATCAGGCTTATGTCTATTTATAGACTAAAGCAGATATAGCGGAGTTAGATCATCTGTTTCTGATGTGACAGTCATAGGTTTGACGTCATCAGAATAGGGGATGGATCTGTTGAGAAGGTAGTAGGAAGTGATATTCCTATACTACGATCGGTTATATTTTGGTCGTCACACAGTGGTTTCTCCACATGGGACTTGGACATTATATCAGACATACTGGTTACTAGATCTATGGTTTTAGATCTAGATTTGGGTGGTTTCCCAATCAGGGTACTTTGACAGCATTCTAAGAGTATTTAGAATGGATGACTCCTGGCATGGTAGTGTACCTGCAGGTAATGGAGTCACCCTCTCTAAAGGTGTCTTATAGACTAAAGTAGAGAGGGATGTGCATGATTGGCAGATCACTTGCTTAGGCAATTGAGTCAATCATGAGATGTCAAGTACCACACCAGATGTTGTTCTTGCACTAGATGCAATAAGTTGATATTGATCCAATCCTGGAGGAACAGTCGGAAGCAGTTTTAGAACATAAGTGAATGTTCTAGGGATATGATAACGGCTGCCTCCTTTAGGAGACGGTTATCACTCCAGGGTTCCAAGGTGACATGGACGACAAGGAGGTTGTCAGAGTTATAGTTTTCCTTCTGACGAGGGGCAGTATTCTGGACAGGTGATCCAGGCAGATACTGAGGGAGGCATGGCGCAGGATACTGATTCAGTTCAGTTGACGATACAGTCTAATAAGTTTGGATTTGGAGTTCATTTATGAGCTAGGTCCCATCAGACATCCAGACATTCTAAGACAGGTATTGCTCATTTCGGGAGATGGCATTCTCCGCGAACTTGAGATTTAGAGAGACATAGAAAGAAACATCATGGCGGATCCACTCACTGAGGCTAATCCTCGAACGCAAGAGTTTCGCAAACATGCTTTGTGAGACTGACTAGTAGAGGAGTTGGGTGTTCGATATCACACGGGCTGTAACTATGCGACATCGCAATAATTAGCCCTGAGTGCAAGTGGGAGATTGTTGGAGATAGTGCCCTCAGAGTCAATTATTGGATCACAGGCACGTGATTGCAATGATTGAGGGAGGACCTATCCCGGGACGACAGTCTTACTCGAGATGATAGTATGCTATCTGGTTTACCTTTATCATCGTGTACTGCTTTAGGTGACCTGACAGGTCGCTATTACACGTTGATAGAGCCCCTAGGATTCTTGCTTGACTGCCAGCAGTATGAGGGCGATCATATAAGTGAGAGCTGGAGTCTATAAGCACATCCTTAAAAGGTCCCTAGTCGTGGGAGTTTCGAGACAGGGCATCGATTCTCCAGAGTAGACTAGTGTATACAGTCGAGACCCCGACGAGGGGCGGTGGCCGGTCTCACAAGCCACTGGTGTCAGTTGGTTCACCTAAGATGTATACAGGTGCTCATTGGGTTATGAGTACACCAGACAGGACTCGCCGGGAACATGCTAGTTGGTCTTATACCTGACGTCAGATAGCAGTTCCCAGGTGACATGTGTACAGGTTAGTTCATCGACCTGGGGATCGTCATTTGTCTCGTGTGAGTTCCCACTGTGCTTTGATTACTACCCTACCACGGCTCAAAGGAGTCGTGCAAACAGGTTTTAGTTGGGTACAGTCCCGAGCCACATGGAGGCAGTGAGCGGATCTTCAGGGGTTCGTCTCTCCCGGTATTGGGGGTGAGGTCGCGCTGTGTCTAGGAGAGCCATTACACGAAGTCCTTGGCCAAGGCAGGAGATTTACTGGTAGGTATTCCAGTAGTATCTCAGGGTGTTCTGGGCTACACTCCGACACGACTTGTACCGCTTTTGGGGGTCTGACTTTTACCAACCCCCTAGGCCCGCCATGCGATGCTCGTAGACGAACGGACCGGACTGTACGGATATTGTCACTGACAGGCTCAGTAGGGTGTCAGGATGAGCTCGCTCATCGACGTCCCTTTTGGTCAATAGCTGGTAGCCCGTTACGTATTGGCTTATACCTCTGACGTGCTAGTGGTTAAATCCACAGCCATAGTATTGACGAGTCTTTAGAGTCCACCACACTTTCAGTTACTCAGCTTTCGGGCGAAACGCTGTAGAGGCCGTATGGAGATATGGCAGGGTCCGATCAGATACGTGCGGTATTGCACGGATCAGGATCGGACGGTTTGTACTAGAGGCCGTATGGAGATATGGCAGGGTCCGATCAGATACGTGCGGTATTGCACGGATCAGGATCGGACGGTTTGTACTAGAGGCCGTATAGTTATATGGCAGGGTTCGATCAGATACGTGCGGTATTGCACGGATCAGGATCGGACGGATATTACTAGCCGGCTTTGGTTTAAGCCGGATCCTAGTATAGTACAGTGTAGATTTTGTCTCATTGCATTTGTATCCGGACGGAATACAGATGCGGGTGTGTATGCACAGTATCGGGGTTTTTCCTGTAATTTATTACGGGACCAGTTTTCTGGAGTTGCCAGTTTGCATTCCGTTCCGGCCGGTTTTCCTTTGTTCTTTCCCGGCCGGACTTTTCCGATGGAGGGGGTTATTTGCAATTGTGCAAATAACATTTGTGGAGGGGGTTTCTTGCAATTGTATTCTTTATGATATGTTAAGCATATTTCTTCCATCACTTGCATTAATTGTGATTTGAATGGGTATGGGTTGATTAAAGTGATAAGCATGGTTGATGTTTGTTTATGGTCACCTCTTCTCATCTCCTACCATCACCTCCCTCTTGTATTATGTTATCAACTCCACCATTCTCACATAGAATAGGCCGGCCACTTCATTGAGGGAAAATGAGAGAGCTTTTGATTTTGGTGGTGTGGCAAATTTCATTCATCTCATTTTTTATACAAGGAAAAATGAAAGCACCATTTTTCATACCTTCATTCCTCCATCTTCAAAAGGCAACCAATACCCCAAAGTGAGACATGCACTCTACACTACATTCTATAGCACTTCTTGGGCATGTCGACTTGCCAGCTTCATGCCCGAGTTGCCTCGGTATTGAGGTGGGAGCCCATAAAAGATACAGACGATGTGGTGCCCTTCCGGCAAGGAGGCGACGACCGGAGTTTCCGCAGGAGATCGGGACGACGACGAGAAGACCGGAGGACTCGGATCACTCGGTATATCTCTAACCCGTCTTGTTGTTTGCTAGATCTAGTTTAATGGCCCGATTCGGAGTTTAGTGCGCGGTGGTGCCGGTTTGCAAAGTTCGCAAAATTAAAATTTATCACCGTTTCCGCATTTGGCCGTCGGATTGACGACCGTGGCGCCGCCGTGCACTTACACTAACAAACTGTAAAGAGGTAGAAAGGCTATACCGATCGATCCGAGTCCTTCGGTCTTTAGCCATCATCCCACGCTCCTTTGCGGCAACTCCGATCTCTTTGCTCCTCGTCGAGGTGGCACCACATCTACGGATCTTTAAACGGGCTCCCGCCTCTATACCGAGGCAACTCGGTCATCAAGTCTGCTAAAAGAGATGACCAAGATGAAGTAGAGAATGAGTAGAATACTTTGTCTCAAACACTCTAGGGTTCTCATCGCATGAGAGGGATAGGGTGGAGGTAGAAGAAGATGTTTAAGATTGGAAATGGTGAACTCAAGAAACACTAGTGAGCCAAAAGAAAACTAAGCTCAAATACTTGTGTTATCATTATTCTTCTCTTGTGAATAGATATGAGAGGATATATAATCAAAACCATAAACAAATATCTAATGAAAATATCTCCTCAAATATCCAAACCTAAAACAAAACACATTTAATTCTTCATGACTCACTTAGTGACTCATTAGCATGAGTCACTAATGAACATGCTAGAATAATGTGTCATCCATAATGAGTCACCATTTCCAAAACCAAATAATCATTTAAACCAAAATGATTAATCCAAAAAGAAATACATCTTCTAAAATATTCTCGTAACGGATTACGAAAATACCCCTCACCTGTATATACATACCTGTATCCGTATTCCGACCGAATACGAATACGAGAGACTAAAATATTCCGACTCAATATAATACATGGATCCGGCTTAAACCAAAGCCCACCAATATTATCTGCCTGAAATATGACGCGTGCATAAATGCACGTGCATTTTCCGAACCCTGCCATAAAACCATACGGCCTCTACAACGTTTCGCCCGAACTTGGGAAACTATCTGTGGAGGACTCTAAAGACTCGTCAGTACCCTGGCAGTGGGTTTAACCACAAGCACGTCAGCGGCACTAGTTGTGCGTAACGGCTGCCCATGTACTGACCTCAAGGGAAGCCGATGAGCGAACTCATCCTGGAATCCTACTGAGCCTATCAGTGACAATATACATACAGTCCGGTCCGTTCGTCTATGAGTATCGCATATCGGGCCTAGGGGGCCGGTAACGTCAGACCCCCAATAGCGGTATAAGTCGTGTCGGAGTGTAGCCCAGAACACCCTGAGATACTACTGGAGTACCTACCAGTAAATCTTCTGCCTCGGACGAGGGCTTTGTGTAATGGTTCTTCTAGACACAGCGCGATCTCACCCCCAATACCGGGAGAGACGAATCCCCTGCCGATCCGCTCACTTGCCTCCATGTGGCTCAGGATTGTACCCAAAAAAGACCTGTTTGCACGACTCCTTTGAGCCATGGTAGGGTAGAAATCAAAGCACGGTGGGAACTCACACGAGACAAATGACGACCTCAGGTCAATGAACTAACCAGTATACATGTCACCAGGGAACTGCTATCTGACGCTAGGTATAAATACCAACTAGCAGGTTCCCAGCGAGTCCTGTCCGGTGTACTCCAATGAGCACCTGTATACATCTTAGGTGATCCAACTGACACCAGTGGCTTGTGAGACCGGCCTCCGCCCCTCGTCGGGGTCTCGACTGTATACACTATTCTACTCCGGAGTATCGATGCCCTGTCTCGAAACTCCCACGACTAAGGACCACTATTAAGGATGTGCCTATAGACTACCCAACTCTCACGAATATGATTGCCATCATATTGTTGGTAGTCAAGAAGGATCCTAAGGGCTCTATCAACGTGTAATAGTGATCAGTCACCTGAACCTGTACACGACTGATAAAGGCAAACCAGATAGCATACTATCATCTCGAGTAAGACTGTGCTACCGGTATAGGTCCTCCTCAATCATTGCAATCACGTGCCTGCGATCCAATAATTCACTTTGAGGGCTCTAAAACCAACAATCTCCCACTTGCACTTAAGGCTAATTATTGCGATGTCTCATACTCACAGCCCGTGTGATACCGAACATCCAACTCCTCTACTAATCAGTTTAACAAAGCCCGTTTGTAAAACTCTTGTGTTCGAGAAATAGCCTCAGCGAGTGGATCCGCCCTGATTTTCTTTTCTATGTCTCTCTTAATCTCAAGTTCGCGGAGAAAGCCATCTCCCGAATTGAGTAATACCTGTCTTAGAATATGTCTGGATATCTGATGGGACCTAGTTCATAAATGAACTCCAAATCCAAACTTCTTAGACTGTATCGATAACTGAAACTAATCAGTTTCCAGCACCATGCCTCCCACAGTATCCTCTTGGAACACCTGTCCATAATACAACCCCCTTTGCCAGAGGCAAAACTATAACTCTGACAATCACTCTGTCATCCATGTCACCTTTGGAAGCCTGGAATGATAACCGTCTCCCGAAAGAGGCTACCGATATCAAATCCGTAGAACATCCACTTATGTTCTAAAACTGCCTTCGAATGTTTCTCCAGAATTGGATTAATATAAACTTATTGAATCTAGTGCAAAAACAACATCTGGTGTGGTACTTGACATCTCATGATCGACTCAGTTGCCTAAGCAAGTGATCTGCCAATCGCGCACATCCCTCTCCCCTTTAGTCTGTAAGACACCTTTAGAGAGGGTGACTCCATCACCTGCAGGTACACCACCATGCCAGGAGCCGTCCATTCTAAAATACATTTAGAATACTGTTAAAGTACCCAGATTGGGAAACTACCCAAATCTAGATCTAAAACCATAGATTTAGTAACCAGAATGTCTGATATTATATCCATATCCTTTGTGGAGAAACAACTGTGTGACGACCACGGTACAACCGATCGTAGTATAGGAATTTTACTTCCTACTCTGTGTGTCATCCAAATACCAGGACATCACACTCTACTACCATCTTAACAGATCCATCCCCTGTTCTGATGAAGTCAAAGCCATGACTGTCACATCAAAATTAGATGATCTATCTCCGCTATATCTGCTCTAGTCTATAAATAGACATAAGCTACTCGCCCACTATGCTTCCGCTGCTCCCACTGACCACAACAACCCTCTGGCAGAATAATATATGCGTGAACTTCTAAAGCTAGTTTAGAACGACGCTATACTTAACCTCCTGCCGGGTCTCATAGCCTGGAACAACAGTAGTGTCAAGTCTGGGTAAACAAGAACCTCCTTGTCACCGTCCTTGAGGCTACCGGAGTACCTCTCGGGTGTCTGAGGTTACCCACCATATCTGCGGAGTGGCTGATGGAATGTCAAACCTGATTGAATCTTTTGGTCCTATTAAATTTTCCGTAATCGTTTGCTGTTCTGGAATCACTTCCAGTTCTACCATACTCCCACTACTGTTTTCTGGAAAAATCCATTTTACTAAAACTGTGGCGAGTCTAGAACAATATCACTATTGATCTTCCAGATGGTAGAAAATCAACCCTCGTCATAGTCTGGGTCAACCCACAAACTGCCATTACAGAAACGTGCCTTGAGTTATCCAAAGTCTGGTTTTAATCATAAGCCGGACAACTCCCCGTACCTTAACTTCGTTAAGATATGAACCATTCTATATCCAATATAAAAACTTTGGCACTTATTTAATTGGAACCAGATTCAAATCATGCAGCTGTCCCCAGTGCATATCAACTTAATGGAAAGAGGCTAATCAGCATTACTCAACTTAGTAATGCATCCAATTATGAGTAACCTGAAAGAGAAACAAGTTTCTCAAAACCATTACTATCAACTGAATACCAATCACAAGTATCTGCATCTTCGATCTCTATGAAGAATCCCGATACTTGTGATACCTGGTTCTCTACTTTATTCCTATACTCACAACTTCTCAAAACTTAGACATTGTATTTCTACGAAACACTTGTCGAAAAACTAGAGAAGTCATAAGTAAACAGAACATAGTACGATGACCAACCCCTTTGTCCTGATGGACACTGGACAATATACATTACTCTGTATAAGTCCGCTGAGTTGAATAACTCAAAACCTGTGCATCGTAGGTTGAAAACTGTACTTACGGTTAAGAACTACTCCGTTGTTCAATGCTCCTTACCCAATCGTCAACTGATATAGGTAAATGTCACGGACATAATTTTAAAAAGTTATATCTCACTTTATAAAAAATAAACGTACAGATATATCATTTTGAAATTGGTGCACAACAACGGATATTCAAAACCAAATACTTGTCGTCCGGCAAAAACCCAGGCGATTTCCTCAAATATCACCAATTACAACGAATTCTGAGATAATGAAGATGATCACCTAACTCCCAATAACTTACTCCCACTCATCATCTGTAAAACCATACAGATATGAGAATGAGACCTGGTAAATACATACCGTGGAGTAAGTATCTAATCGGGAAATCAGTTTTCCTTTAACAATGCACAGAAACATGAAAATGTTTCGTAGGGGTATCCTGGTATTCCTAGTAATGCCTCTTCCATAATCCAATTCATAACTATAACCGTATATTTCTTTGCCATCTCTCCAAATCCCTTTATTTGTCTTTATTCATTACTTTCTGTACACCATCGTTAGGCTAAATGGTTTTCTTCCTTCCCTACCGTTCGGCACCAGCCTATGGTTTAGAAGAAGACTATCCAGTAAGCATAATAGGTGTACTCTCCTAATCCTAGGAGTACTCGCAACTTGAGAGAAGGTGATGATAAAAGACAACTGAATAATACCTTATTCTATTTCTCCCAAACTGGGGAAAAAAACAAAGGTGAAATAGGAGTGGCGATGAACTACGCGGTTTGGTCGTGAATGATAGCAGTCGCAATTTACTTTGCCCTCTTTCTTATCCCTTTATTTTGTCTTTACTTATTACCTTTTGTACACCCTACTTAGGCTAATTCGTTTTCTTCATTCCCAACCTTTCGGCACATGCCAATGGTTTGGAAGAAGACTATCCAATAAGCGTAATAGGTGTACTCTCCTAAACTAAGGAGCCCTCGCAACCTGAGAGAAGGTGATAATAAAAGGCAACTGAATAAACCAATTCAATTTCTCATGAACCTGGATCCATCCTCGAAGAAGTCCCTTCGAGTTCGTATATAACCATACGATGGATCTATCCAATGGAATTGGATGTTCGTAGTGATACGAGGTGTTCTGAGAAATGCAAAGGGTAAAAGAAGGAGCAACAATGACTTATGCAACTTAGACAATCCAAAAGCCAGTATTTTAAGGAGGTTCGGTCAACTTGGTCACTGAGTCATAGTCTAGGGTCGGTCAAAGGTTACTGCCAAAGAGAGAGAGAGAAAAGAAACATTCTACGTGCACTCTAACCTAGATCAGAATGGTTATCACTTTATCTAATCAGGAAACTTCCCACTGTACTATTAAATTCTCCTCCAAACCTGAAAGAAGAATCAATCGGGATCACCCGAAGAGTAAACCAACTCATCAGTAGGAATCGGGATCCAACTCTCATCCCATGATAACGTGAAGGAATTCACTCATGTTATCACACTCCAGAAGGTATGCACATACTTGGCAAGTTTCAGTTTCTTTAGAAACTCCCGATATGATTTTTGCCCCATGCTCTTATGACCTTGACTTTGGCCAAAATGCCATAGGTCACATGCCAAGTTCTACCCATCATTATCTTGTCAATTTGAACCCACCCGCACATGCCCCTGACTTTGGCCAAATGGCAGAACGACTGTCCCAAACCAACTCATCTATCTATGCAACAAATGAATACCTAGCAGCTACCAAACACTATGCCTTGGCTTTGGTCAAAATACATAGCTTGAATACTACTGAATACCCAAAAGAAATGACGGAGGGCTACGGCTAGTTTTTGGCGAAAAACCTTTAACGTAACGAACTTGATATCGCTGAAGGAACCTGATAGCTTTTTATAAAAATATAGTGGCGAAAACATTTGCTAAAGAGGTCACTCCCGGTGAAGGGATCTCGGCTCTTTCCTCGTGGAATGAGGTGCAGGATATTCCAACTGAATACCATGATGCAAAGCAACATGTAATCGACTATAGTGAAGTTATTACCCTGACGCAAACTTCTGCCCAAGGGGTCACTCCCGCTGAAGGGATATCGGCCCTTGCCTCGTCGAATGAGGTGCAGGATATTCCAATTGAATACCACTATGCATAACAAAAGAAAACGTCCTTGTAATAACACTTTTTAAAACTGTTTCAACAACGTCAAACAGGTTTGTTTTCCTTGCATTGATCAGAATCAACGCAGTCCCATCAATTAATCACACCAGAAAAGAACGAAAATAAAATGTACGTATATGCCATCCGCATTCGCCACTGGGTCCCGTCATCACCCGTTAGGTTACTTAACTAACGACAGAGCGGGGACTGGACTAGCGCGGGTGCAAAACAGATACAACATCTACTAGTATATATACCAATATACAATAATCGCTCCAGGCGTGATAATATGCAACATTACGGAAAAGTAATAAGCATCATAGAACAATACAGATAATCTGGGATTCACGGGTTTCACAGAGCCGCAGCTGAAACCCGACGTTCCCCTGGTCGTGTGGATAGCCTGTGCAATGAAACCTAGACCCCTACGGATGCGGCAAGTTACCCGACAAAACCTGAAGCGAGGCATCCCCTTACAGCAAAGTGAATGGACCACCCTGCACTTCACAGAATCCGGTAACTTGAGCACCCCTCCTTGGATCAACCTGTACCCCCTACGAGTCTGGCGAATAGTTTGCCAATTCTATAGTGAGGCCCTTCTGCCTCTCAAAGTCATGAGATGCGGACCCGTTGCCCTCCAGAACCCGGCAATCCGTGCACTCCGTCGCGGGGTAAAACCTAGTACAGAAATGAAAAATATGTACAACGGGTACATCGACCTCAGCCCGGTCGTGCCCTAAAAGAATATTATACAAACAAGCAAAGACGGCAGTCCACATGTTGGACGCACACCCCGCAATATCAAATGTACAAATAAATCCAAACTGCACTACCATTGCACACTGCTATCCACAACGACAAATCCGCAACATCACAGCACAACACAGAACATCAACGCGAATATCACGTTCGCAAACCCGTCTAAAAGGACTATAGCAATTAGACGCAATTTACCGCTCGAATGACATTCACGGTCGGAGATATAATGTAAGTAATGTAAACTAACAAGTTTAAAATTCCGATCGACAAAACTTCCCGAAGTGGGCCCCACATACATCTGCAGTACTCAAACAAAATCTGTGCCTAAAAGAAATATTCCAGAAACCATAATTTTCTATGCAGGAGGTTACTGTAGAAAAATGGTAGTCTGATGCTCCAAACCTGCGGCAGAACCGCGGCCAAACCCTGGTTTATGCGGCGGTTCCGCGGCAGTACTGTAGAGTCAGCCAACCAAATTTCACCAGAATTCTTAAAAAAGTCTGCTCAATTTTCTGAGATGCTCAAAATGATTTTTAGACCAGTTTTTAAAATCGACAGAAACTTTACACTGAAAAATGCGGTTTTCGAAATTTCGTTCGATCGATATTTTAAACGCGTTAGAACAAATTAGTAAAGCTTATTGTCGTAGCTCTAATACCATGTAAGTCTACCGTAGCGCCCCGGCAGTCATTCTGATGCCAAACGCGGAACAAAAACTTTTATAACTGGCGTTATCGCATACTATAACCCGGATCTTGCCATTAACGCTAAACTAACAAACTGTAAAGAGGTAGAAAGGCTATACCGATCGATCCGAGTCCTTCGGTCTTTAGCCATCATCCCACGCTCCTTTACGGCAACTCCGATCTCTTTGCTCCTCATCAAAGTGGCACCACATCAACGGATCTTTAAACGGGCTCCCGCCTCTATACCGAGGCAACTCGGTCATCAAGTCTGCTAAAAGAGATGACCAAGATGAAGTAGAGAATGAGTAGAATACTTTGTCTCAAACACCCTAGGGTTCTCATCGCATGAGAGGGGTAGGGTGGAGGTAGAAGAAGATGTTTAGGATTGGAAATGGTGAACTCAAGAAACACTAGTGGGCCAAAAGAAAACTAAGCTCAAATACTTGTGTTATCATTATTCTTCTCTTGTGAATAGATATGAGAGGATATATAATCAAAACCATAAACAAATATCTAATGAAAATATCTCCTCAAATATCCAAACCCAAAACAAAACACATTTAATTCTTCATGACTCACTTAGTGACTCATTAGCATGAGTCACTAATGAACATGCTAGAATAATATGTCGTCCATAATGAGTCACCATTTCCAAAACCAAATAATCATTTAAACCAAAATGATTAATCCAAAAAGAAATACATCTTCTAAAATATTCTCGTAACGGATTACGAAAATACCCATCACCTGTATATACATACCTGTATCCGTAGTCCGACCGAATACGAATACGAGAGACTAAAATATTCCGACTCAATATAATACATGGATCCGGCTTAAACCAAGGCCCACCAGTATTATCTTCCCGAAATATGACGCATGCATAAATGCACGTGCATTTTCCGAACCCTGCCATAAAACCATACGGCCTCTACAATGTTTCGCCCGAACTTGGGAAACTATCTGTGGAGGACTCTAAAGACTCGTCAGTACCCTGGCAGTGGGTTTAACCACAAGCACGTCAGCGGCACTAGCTGTGCGTAACGGCTGCCCATGTACTGACCTTAAAGGAAGCCGATGAGCGAACTCATCCTGGAACCCTACAGAGCCTATCAGTGACAATATACATACAGTCCGGTCCGTTCGTCTATGAGTATCGCATATCAGGCCTAGGGGGCCGGTAACATCAGACCCCCAATAGCAGTATAAGTCATGTCGGAGTGTAGCCCAGAACACCCTGAGATACTACTGAAGTACCTACCAGTAAATCTCCTGCCTCGGCCGAGGGCTTTGTGTAATGGCTCTCCTAGACACAGCGCGATCTCACCCCCAATACCAGGAGAGACGAATCCCCTGCCGATCCGCTCACTTGCCTCCATGTGGCTCAGGACTGTACCCAAAAAAGACCTGTTTGCATGACTCCTTTGAGCCGTGGTAGGATAGAAATCAAAGCACGGTGGGAACTCACACGAGACAAATGACGACCTCAGGTCGAGGAACTAACCTGTACACATGTCACCAGGGAACTGCTATCTGACGCTAGGTATAAATACCAACTAGCAGGTTCCCGGCGAGTCCTGTCCGGTGTACTCATAACCCAATGAGCACCTGTATACATCTTAGGTGATCCAACTGACACTAGTGGCTTGTGAGACCGGCCACCGCCCCTCGTCGGGGTCTCAACTGTATACACTATTCTACTCCGGAGTATCGATGCCCTGTCTCGAAACTCCCACGACTAGGGACCACTATTAAAGTTGTGCTTATAGACTACCCAACTCTCACGTATATGATCTCCATCATACTGTTGGTAGTCAAGCAAGATCCTAAGGGCTCTATCAACGTGTAATAGTGATCAGTCACCTGAACTTGTACACGACTGATAAAGGCAAACCAGATAGCATACTATCATCTCGAGTAAGACTGTGCTACCGGTATAGTTCCTCCTCAATCATTGCAATCACGTGCCTGCGATCCAATAATTCACTTTGAAGGCACTAAAACCAACAATCTCCCACTTGCACTTAAGGCTAATTATTTCGATGTCGCATACTCACAGCCCGTGTGATACCGAACATCCAACCCCTCTACTAATCAGTTTAACAAAGCCCGTTTGTAAAACTCTTGTGTTCGAGAAATAGCCTCAGCGAGTGGATCCGCCCTGATGTTCCTTTCTATGTCTCTCTTAATCTCAAGTTCGCGGAGAAAGCCATCTCCCGAATTGTGTAATACCTGTCTTAGAATATGTCTGGATATCTGATGGGACCTAGTTCATAAATGAACTCCAAATCCAAACTTCTTAGACTGTATCGATAACTGAAACTAATCAGTTTCCAGCACCATGCCTCCCACAGTATCCTCTTGGACCACCTGTCCATAATACAACCCCCTTCGCCAGAGAGAAAACTATAACTCTAACAATCACTCTGTCATCCATGTCACCTTTGGAAGCCTGGAATGATAACCGTCTCCCGAAAGAGGCTGCCGATATCAAATCCGTAGAACATCCACTTATGTTCTAAAACTGCCTCCGAATGTTTCTCCAGGATTAGATTAATATAAACTTATTGCATCTAGTGAAAAACAACATCTGGTGTGGTACTTGACATCTCATGATCGACTCACTTGCCTAAGCAAGTGATCTGCCAATCACGCACATCCCTCTCCCCATTAGTCTATAAGACACCTTTAGAGAGGGTGACTCCATCACCTGCAGGTACACCACCGTGCCAGGAGTCGTCCATTCTAAAATACATTTAGAATTCTGTCAAAGTACCCAAATTGGAAAACTACCCAAATCTAGAGCTAAAACCATAGATTTAGTAACTAGAATGTCTGATATTATATCCATATCCTTTGTGGAGAAACAACTGTGTGACAACCACAGTACAACCGATCGTAGTATAAGAATTTTACTTCCTATTCTGTGTGTGTCATCCAAATACCAGGACATCACACTCTACTACCTTCTTAACAGATCCATCCCCTATTCTGATGAAGTCAAAGCCATGACTATCACATCAAAATTAGATGATCTATCTCCGCTATATCTGCTCTAGTCTATAAATAGACATAAGCTACTCGCCCACTATGCTTCCGCTGCTCCCACTGACTACAACAACCCTCTGGCAGAATAATATATGCGTGCACGTCTAAAGCTAGTTTAGAACGACGCTATACTTAACCTCCTGCCGGGTCTCATAACCTGGAACAACAGTAGTTTCAAGTCTGGGTAAACAAGAACCTCCATGTCACGGTCCTTGAGGCTACCGGAGTACCTTTCGGGTGTCTGAGGTTACCCACCATATCTGCGGAGTGGCTGATGAAATGTCAAACCTGATTGAATCTTTAGGTCCTATTAAATTTTCCGTAATCGTTTGCGGTTCTGGAATCACTTCCAGTTCTACCATACTCCCACTACTGTTTTCTGGAAAAATCCATTTTACTAAAACTATGGCGAGTCTAGAACAATATCACTATTGATCTTCCAGATGGTAGAAAATCAACCCTCGTCATAGTCTGGGTCAACCCACAAACTGCCATTACAGAAACGTGCCTTGAGTTATCCAGAGTCTGGTTTTAATCATAAGCCGGACAACTCCCCGTACCTTAACTTCGTTAAGATATGAACCATTCTATATCCAATATAGAAACTTTGGCACTTATTTAATTGGAACCAGATTCAAATCATGCAGCTGTCTCCAGTGCATATCAACTTAATGGAAAGAGGCTAATCAGCATTCTCAACTTAGGAATGCATCCAATTATGAGTAACCTGAAAGAGAAACAAGTTTCTCAAAACCATTACTATCAACTGAATACCAATCACAAGTATCTGCATCTTCGATCTCTTTGAAGAATCCTGATACTTGCGATACCTGGTTCTCTACTTTATTCCTATACTCACAACTTCTCAAAACTTAGACATTGTATTTCTATGAAACACTTGTCTAAAAACTAGAGAAGTCATAAGTAAACAGAACATAGTACGAGGACCAACCCCTTTGTCCTGATGGACACTGGACAATATACAATACTCTGTATAAGTCCGCTGAGTTGAATAACTCAAAACCTGTGCATCGTAGGTTGAAAACTGTACTTATGGTTAAGAACTACTCCGTTGTTCAATGCTCCTTACCCAATCGTCAACTTATATAGGTAAATGTCACGGACATAATTTCAAAAAGTTATATCTCACTTTATAAAAAATAAACGTACAGATATATCATTTTGAAATTGGTGCACAACAACGGATACTCAAAACCAAATACTTGCCGTCCGGCAAAAACCCAGGCGATTTCCTCAAATATCACCAATTACAACGAATTCCGATATAATGAGGATGATCACCTAATTCCCAATAACTTACTCCCACTCATCCTCTGTAAAACCATACAGATATGAGAATGAAACCTGACAAATATATACCCTGGAGTAAGTATCTAATCGGGAAATCAGTTTTCCTTTAACAATGAACTGAAACATGAAAATGTTTCGTAGGGGTATCCTGGTATTCCTAGTAATGCCTCTTCCATAATCCAATTCATGACTATACCGTATATTTCTTTGCCATCTCTCCAAATCCCTTTATTTGTCTTTATTCATTACCTTCTGTACACCATCGTTAGGCTAAATGGTTTTCTTCTTTCCCTACCGTTCGGCACCAGCCTATGGCTTGAAAGAAGACTATCCAGTAAGCATAATAGGTGTACTCTCCTAATCCTAGGAGTACTCGCAACTTGAGAGAAGGTGATGATAAAAGACAACTGAATAATACCTTATTCTATTTCTCTCGAACTGGGGAAAAACGCAAAGGTGAAATAGGAGTGGCGATGAACTACGCGGTTTGGTCGTGAATGATAGCAGTCGCAATTTACTTTGCCCTCTTTCTAATCCCTTTATTTTGTCTTTACTTATTACCTTCTGTACACCCTACTTAGGGTAATTGGTTTTCTTCATTCCCAACCGTTCGGCACCTGCCTATGGTTTTGAAGAAGACTATCCAATAAGCGTAATAGGTGTACTCTCCTAAACTAAGGAGCCCTCGCAACCTGAGAGAAGGTGATAATAAAAGGCAACTGAATAAACCAATTCAATTTCTCATGAACCTGGATCCATCCTCGAAGAAGTCCCTTCGAGTTCGTATATAACCATATGATGGATCTATCCAATGGAATTGGATGTTCGTAGTGATACGAGGCGTTCTGAGAAATGCAAAGGGTAAAAGAAGGGGCGGCAATGACTTATGCAACTTAGACAATCCAAAAGCCAGTATTTTAAGATAGTTCGGTCAACTTGGTCACTGAGTCATAGTCTAGGGTCGGTCAAAGGTCGCTGCCAAAGAGATAGAGAAAAGAAACACTCTGCGTGCACTCTAACCTAGATCCGAATGGTTATCACTTTATCTAATCAGGAAACTTCCCACTGTACTGTTAAATTCTCCTCCAAGCATGAAAGAAGAATCAATCGGGATCACCCGAAGAGTAAACCAACTCATCAGTGGGAATCGGGATCCAACTCTCATCGCATGATAACGTGAAGGAATTCACTCATGTTATCACACTCCAGAAGGTATGCACATACTTGGCAAGTTTCAGTTTCTTTAGAAACTCCCGATATGATTTTTGCCCCATGCTCTTATGACCTTGACTTTGGCCAAAATTCCATAAGTCACATGCCAAGTTCTACCCATCATTATCTTGTCAATTTGAACCCACCCGCACATGCCCCTGATTTTGGCCAAATGGCAGAACGACTGTCCCAAACCAACTCATCTATCTATGCAACAAATGAATACCCAGCAGCTACCAAACACTATGCCTTGGCTTTGGTCAAAATACATAGCTTGAATACTACTGAATACCCAAAAGAAATGACGGAGGGCTACGGCTGGTTTTTGGCGAAAAACCTTTAACGTAACGAACTTGATATCGCTGAAAGAACCTGATAGCTTTTTAAAAAAATATAGTGGCGAAAACATTTGCTAAAGAGGTCACTCCCGGTGAAGGGATCTCGGCTCTTTCCTCGTGGAATGAGGTGCAGGATATTCCAACTGAATACCACGATGCAAAGCAACATGTAATCGACTATAGTGAAGTTATTACCCTGACGTAAACTTCTGCCCAAGGGGTCACTCCCGGTGAAGGGATATCGGCCCTTGCCTCGTCGAATGAGGTGCAGGATATTCCAACTGAATACCACTATGCATAACAAAAGAAAACGTCCTTGTAATAATACTTTTTAAAACTGTTCCAACAATGTCAAACAGGTTTGTTTTCCTTGCATTGATCAGAATCAACGCAGTCCCATCAATTAATCACACCAGAAAAGAACGAAAATAAAATGTACGTATAAGCCATCCGCATTCGCCACTGGGTCCCGTCATCACCCGTTAGGTTACTTAACTAACGACAGAGCGGGGACTGGACTAGCGCGGGTGCAAAATATATACAACATCTACTAGTATATATACCAATATACAATAATCGCTCCAGGCGTGATAATATGCAACATTACGGAAAAGTAATAAGCATCATAGAACAATACAGATAATCTGGGATTCCCGGGTTTCACAGAGCCGCAGCTGAAACCCGACGTTCCCCTGGTCGTGTGGATAGCCTGTGCAATGAAACCTAGACCCCTACGGGTGCAGCAAGTTACCCGCCAAAACCTGAAGCGAGGCAGCCCCTTACAGCAAAGTGAATGGACCACCCTACACTTCACAGAATCCGGTAACTTGAGCACCCCTCCTTGGATCAACCTGTACCCCCTACGAGTGTGGCGAATAGTCTGCCAATTCTATAGTGAGGCCCCTCTGCCTCTCAAAGCCATGAGATGCGGACCCGTTGCCCTCCAGAACCCGGCAATCCGTGCACTCCGTCGCGGGGTAAAACCTAGTACAGAAATGAAAAATATGTAAAACGAGTACATCGACCTCAGCCCGATCGTGCCCTAAAAGAATATTATACAAACAGGCAGTGACGGCAGTCCATATGTTGGACGCTCACCCCGCAATATCAAATGTACAGATAAATCCAAACTGCACTACCATTGCACACTGCTATCCACAACGACAAATCCGCAACATCACAGCACAACACAGAACATCAACGCGAATGTCACGTACGCAAACCCGTCTAAAAGGACTATAGCAATTAGACGCAATTTACCGCTCGAATAATATTCACGGTCGGAGATATAATGCAAGTACTGTAAACTAACAAGTTTAAAATTCCGATCGACAAAACTTCCCGAAGTGGGCCCCACATACATCTGCAGTACTCAAACAAAATCTGGGCCCAAAAGAAATATTCCAGAAACCACAATTTTCTATGCAGGAGGTTACTGTAGAAAAATGGTAGTCTGATGCTCCAAACCTGCGGCCGAACCGCGGCCAAACCCTGGTTTATGCGGCGGTTCCGCGGCAGTACTGTAGAGTCAATCGACCAAATTTCACCAGAATTCTTAAAAAAGCCTGCTCGATTTTCTGAGATGCTCAAAATGATTTTTAGACCAGTTTTTAAAATCGACAGAAACTTTACACTGAAAAATGCGGTTTTCGAAATTTCGTTCGATCGATATTTTAAACGCGTTAGAACAAATTAGTAAAGCTTAATGGTGTGGTTCTAATACCATATAAGTCTACGGTAGCGCCCCGGCCGTCATTCTGACGCCAAACGCAGAACAAAAACTTTTATAACTGGCACTATCGCATACTATAACCCGGATCTTGCCATTAACGCTAAACTAACAAACTGTAAAGAGGTAGAAAGGCTATACCGATCGATCCGAGGCTTCGTTCTTTAGCCATCATCCCACGCTCCTTTGCGGCAACTCCGATCTCTTTGCTCCTCGTCGAGGTGGCACCACATCTACGGATCTTTAAACGGGCTCCCGTCTCTATACCGAGGCAACTCGGTCATCAAGTCTGCTAAAAGAGATGACCAAGATGAAGTAGAGAACGAGTAGAATAGTTTATCTCAAACACCCAAGGATTCTCATCGCATGAGAGGGGTACGGTGGAGGTAGAAGGAGATGTTTAGGATTGGAAATGGTGAACTCAAGAAACACTAGTGAGACAAAAGAAAACTAAGCTCAAATACTTGTGTTATCATTATTCTTCTCTTGTGAATAGATATGAGAGGATATATAATCAAAACCATAAACAAATATCTAATGAAAATATCTCCTCAAATATCCAAACCCAAAACAAAACACATTTAATTCTTCATGACTCACTTAGTGACTCATTAGCATGAGTCACTAATGAACATGCTAGAATAATGTGTCATCCATAATGAGTCACCATTTCCAAAACCAAATAATCATTTAAACCAAAATGATTAATCCAAAAAGAAATACATCTTCTAAAATATTCTCGTAACGGATTACGAAAATACCCCTCACCTGTATATACATACCTGTATCCGTAGTCCGACCGAATACGAATACGAGAGACCAAAATATTCCGACTCAATATAATACATGGATCCGGCTTAAACCAAAGTCTACCAGTATTATCTGCCCGAAATATGACACGTGCATAAATGCGCGTGCATAAATGCACGTACATTTTCCGAACCCTGCCATAAAACCATACGGCCTCTAAAACGTTTCGCCCGAACTTGGAAAACTATCTGTGGGGGACTCTAAAGACTCGTCAATACCCTGGCAGTGGGTTTAACCACAAGCACGTCAGCTGTAACGTTTTAAAAATAATTAAATAAATAATTAAATGAATAAAATTGTTTAAGTGAATTTTATGATTTTCGGTAAAGTAAAATGTATTTTTCGTAAAACTAATCCGTGATTGTTTTTCATTATAATTTCAAAAATTCCTATTTTAATTATGTAATTACTAGTAAATAGTGTTTATTTAGCCACTTATAAATTTTTAGTTCAATTAAATATTTTTCCTAAATTAATTATTTTAAATATTAACATAAGCTTTATTTTTACACTAAATTAGTGTAAATTACAAATTTGAATGGTTTCAATTTGTAAAAATGAACCATGGCATATTAGAATTTAGTGTGTATCATGCAAAATTTATTTGCAAATTTTTCAAATTTTCTAGAGTTTTCTTGAGTTGCTATAGTAAAGAAATAAAAGAAAATAAATAAAAGCATGAAAAGACTTTAAGTGATGTTTCTTTTCTTGAAACTTCCACACTTTTCTTCACTCTTTTCTCTTGCTCCCTCTCTCTCCTACCTTGGCCGGCCTCACTACCATGGCAGCCCCCCCCCCCTTTCCACTTTATTTTTTGTCCAAAATTCATCAAAAATACATCAAAAATTCAATTAAAAATCCACAAAATCCTATTTATTCCCTACCCTTTATTCTTTGCTCTTCTTTACATGGATTTTGGAGATGGATAACATGCATCTTGGAGGCTCATTTTCATGTTGGGATTTCATATTTTGGAGGTATAAATTTCCTTCTTTTGTTTTATTTTTATTAGACATTTCTTTTAAAACATAATTAGATTTAATATAGTAATTCTAGTTGCAAATTTTAAAATTCAAGTTAGGGTTTGAAAAATCAAGTTGTGGTTTTTATTAATTAATTAGGGTTACAATAACTAGTTTAACATATTTAGAGGTGGAAATTCTTGTATGGATGATATGTTGTAAATTGTTAATCCAAAATTGATTTAATAATGTTATTTAGCTAACTAGTTTTTATAAAATGTATTTGTGGGTAAAATAAAATTCTAATTAAGGTTGTCATCATTAGATTGTAGTTTTAGTGAGAATCTTAGCATGTTAATGGAAAGAAAAACTTAGTTTGATCACTAGTTTCTTGTGATAATTGGAAAAATACTAATAAAATGCTATTTTTGTAAACTAGATTTTGGGAAATTCCTAAATAAATGAGATTAAAAATATAATTATGGTTTCATCATATCATTATCATCATGAATTGTAGTTTAATACATTAATTCATGCAAAATCATGTTTTGTTGTGGAATTGTGAATTTTTGCTTGAAAGAGGTTGAAAATTTCTAATGGTTGCAAACTAGAAATTTCAAATTAATGCAAATTTGTGTAATAAAAATATAGTAAGGGGTTGTATAGTCTAGTTATGCTATTTGATGAGTTTTATGACCATTGGTTTCATTTAAATGTCAAGTTTTGAAGAAAAACGGTAAATTGGCATTTTCGGGTTTTACGAAATCGGGCGATTTGATGGATTTTAGGGTTTCGATGGATTTAATCATGTTTTATAATATAAGTAATGAGTTTTAAAACTACGAGTTATTTGTTGATGTTTATCTCGATCCATCGGAGTTTGTACGCCGATATCGAGCGATATTTGGTTCTTTTGCGTGGACGGGACATAGGTTTTAACCTATGCTTGTTACTTGCGTCGTTTTGACTTTTGTATGTGATTCAGTTTACGATACTATTATTATGTTTGCGTTTAGGTACCCCTCACGTGGACTGCGGGCGATGAAGAGGAGGATGGTGACACCGTCTTCGGCAGACATGGACCAGGTGAGTAGATGTATATCTACGGGGGGAAGTCGGGTGAATGGCGTTTAGCACCCCCGCAACGTAGAATAGGAATAGTACTTATTGACATTAGGAAACCAGATGTGACCCTAGATTCTTAATGAGTAGGACCCTAGTAATGACCCTAGGCTGGACTAGACTGATTTCGGAAAACCATACCAGAGGATTGGAAGGGGTTCGTAGGTTTCAGATAGGAACACACACGCACACACTGAAAATCGACATGGTGTATACGTATATGTGTATATATATATAGGACTAGGTATAGGTATATATATGTATATACAACACGTATATGGGATTCATTGATGTGATATGATATCTGAGGTATGATGAAATAGTATAACTGGGCTTGATGCCGTGATTCTGGGCTATACAGTCATATTAAGTGTTAGCGGATCATTAGAGAATGAGATAATGAACATGGATACATAAATTATAATGGGTGGTGATGATATTGAGGTACACGGGACTCTAAAATAGTACGTGGACTGTAGCTTGTGACTGATCACGATATGATATATGTATGACTTGATTACGACATCATATAGGTGGGACCTGATGTCGATATCATATAGGTGTGACTTGATGATGATATGATATCAGTATGACTTAATCACAATATGATACATATGACATGATATTTCTGAGGATAAACTAATGATGCATTTTATGATGGCAATGATATATGGTTGATGTATGCGATTACAGTTTAGCACCTTGAGCATGAGATGTGTTGATGATGTCATTATACGAATGATGAGACGCCTAGAAGATACTTGACCCGTACCCCGATATTGGGATGCCGTACGATGGATTTTACCGTACGAGGCATAGATATGATGATTGATCCGCACTCTTGATTCGAGGAAGCCGTACTACGTACGTGACGCTATTGAGGCGGGATCGCCGACTATTAGAGATAATGATTCAGACCTTAGGTAGACTCTTGTTTCTTATTGACTAGTTTCTTAGGTTTTGTTCCTTAGGAGGTTAGATGGACACTAGGTTAGGTTCGAGTCATATAGTGGTAGTGGAAATGGTATATCAAATGAGTGGATAACACATATCCGTCTTTACTTTCACACTGTAATCATAATGTTGCATGTTCATACATATGTTGCTATAATCAGTATAAACTTTACCTGTTAGGACACCAGCACCATTACCGATGATGCGCATATTCCACGCACACTTATTTGCCGGCTCACACACATCATCATCGGTAATTGCTATGTCACGTACACTTTAGATCATATTGTCTTTTATTGATAGAATCAGTTAACAACTAGACCGATATAATATCGTGATTACTCTCTGATGTTAGTATAGACATGATATTTATTACTTGACATTCATGCATTCATATTTTCATGTTATCATGCAGTATCATGGGCATATGCCGACACTTATCATATACTTACTCATGATTTTAAGATTTGGATTTCTATGAGATTTCTGGATTTTTGGGGAAAACCGCAAGGAATTATAAAAACTTCTCTCTCTCTCCTCCTCTCTTTTTAAAATAAGATGCGGTTTTCTCGTGATGTATGTGTCGTCCACCATGAGATTTCATGTTTTCTGTTGGATTTCGAGACCCGATTCGAGGAGTGGATGAACCGTCTCGGGTACATGGTGGGCCCGGTATGGTACCCCGGGGCAAGAAGATCGAGTTATAGACGATGAGCCTGGCAGGGGAAGGCTACCTACCGGTGATGTCTGGTGCGGCGGATATCTGGAGGATACCGACCGTTGTCGAGAGATTTGATGATATGGGCCGATCCGGACTGACGGAGCCCGAGATATTGAGACTATGAGACTTGATATTTACATGTTTGTGTCGATGCTTGACACGGATTTCCATGGATTTCATTGTTGAGATTTCAGATCCCTATACACATTTTACTATGACAACAGCTAAAGATTTCTTATATAGATATATCTGGATTTCAGGATTGTTTATTTTACATTCATGGTGCATGCATATCCATTCATATGACACAGCACTATATGAGGCACTGTCACGAGCACGGAGTATCTGCATTTACACGTAGTATTACCCTGCTATTACTAGGTGATTGGGATATAGTAGTGTGTTATTATGACCTAGGATAGCGTCGTGCATTCGATTTCTTTTCGTAGATGTCTTCTACTCACGAGTTGGCAACTCACCCCCGTTGTGCCAAATTTTATTACAGGTTCGATGTACAGGTTTCCCTGGCAGCTTGCTGGCACATCTTTTCTTTCAGGGTGATTTGCACGGTAGGTTGGTTCACTTGTATCTGAACCACCATTGTATTTTTATTCATTCATTGTATCTAGTAAGCTCCATCAACCAAACTTGTATTACTTAATAGTTACTGGACCCGTTATTTATTTCGACCTTAGAGTCACGCTTGTATTATTCTAATTTGGTGGATTGTTTTCTTTTGAGTTTTGAGCCTCGCCCTTTGGCGTTGTATATTATTGTGCTTGTTGTGGTTGTTTCCACCTGTTGGCGTTGAGCTAGCTCCCGTTTGGGGATGCTTTTTATTGTTTATGTATATTATACTTGTTGTACCCGTTTGGGGCCAGTTTTTACAAAGGAGACTCTGCCGAAATTTTTGGGAAAATTTGTTGATGTTTTAAACTTGTTCCTTCATGTTTTATTTTACTGCTTCTTCTTCTTTTTCATGGTTTAGATTTCTGGGCTTCGGCTTACTTAGGTTACGTGGCGCCTCTAGACGCTTCGCAATCTAAGTGCCGGTCACGTTCCGTACTTTCGGGTCGTGACAAAGTTGGTATCAGAGCGCTAAGTTTAACCTTGTATAAGTCTAGGTGACCCTTGGTTGATGGAGTAGACGATTTAGGTAGAGTAACGTACCGTGGGTATGGTCCGCGGCATACTTACGATACGCTACTCTGCTTAAGGAGCCTTAGGATGTACATTGTTTGCACCGTATTTCATTCGTTCTTTTGATCTATCTTCGTCGATATCGAATGGTAGTTTCTATTACCACGGGCACACTGGCAGAGGGAGCTGCGGCTCGAATGCGATAACCATTAGAGTATTGGTTATTCTTGAGGATTGAAGCATTGTTTAGCGTGCGGACGAAGGGTATTCACATGCCGTCCGGATGAAGTTAAAGGGTTCGAACGATTATCAGAAAACCATTTTCCCAAGTTTAAGGTATTCGGAAGAACATGCAGGTATTTCGATGGACCCTCTAGAAGAATGAAACCCTAACTCGACATAATGACCACGAGAACGCCCTTGAACTTTAGGGTTTACGGCAGTTCCGCGGTGCCATTAGTGAGGCTTGGGTTTGCCCTTCTACGGCTGGACCATCGATGCTGGGGTATGTACCGGATATTTTTAAACTGTACTTGAGTGTTGAGCTCTCGGGGAATTATGGGATTTTGATGGATCGATCGAAAAGTTTAATGTAGTCTGGATATCAAGTGAAGGGATCGACTATGTGGGAGGCTCTAGACATGAGTATTGCAGTTGGTAGCGCAGTCAGCACACTTATGAAGAGACAAGTTTGAAGCAATCGACATCAGAGGAAAGAGGCGCACATTGACGATAGTGTTTATGATTGTGATTTGATGATTTGAATTTCATATTTCTGTTATTGGATTTTGGTATTTCATGTGTGTACCTTCATTACATTCTATTTTTGTTTCATATATCAATTGTATTGATGTTGTTTAGTATACACCCAGTACACTTGATTTGGTTTTATATATTTTGAGATTTTTTATTTGATTTCGTGCATAGGGGTTACACATGATTTTGACATATGTTTCGACCTAGTTTTCATGCATTTTTGTACTGTGATTTCGATTTTTATATTCGATGTATGTTTTCGTGCACCGTGTGCACCTGATTAGGATTCTTTCGCATACTTGGCGCACTTGATGCGATTTTGTGCACACCAGATGCACTAAATCGGGGTTTTGTGCAGATTAGATGCACCTGATATTGAGTCGTGCACGCCCGTTGCACTTGACAGATGTTTTTGGTGCACACCTGTTGCACTTAGTTTTGTTTTTGTGTGTGTTCGTGGTATCTGTATTTGGTTTCGATTTCAGTGCGCACCGGACGCACATGATATTTTATTGATGTGATTGGGATTGATTTCAGTTTGAGCAGTATGTTTTCATAATCATTATTATTTAATTTAGTAACCAAGCAGGACGTGTATGTTAAATAAAAGATATATATATATATAGCTATTTTTTTAAAAAAAACGTCCGCTACTTATGCCGTGACACGTGCATTGCACGGCGATGTTCAAGAGGGGTTTTTGTAGGCTTCTTTATTATGATGTTTAGGCGATTTTACTAGGATGCGAACTATATATAAGTTATAGATTGATGGATATTATGATGGTTTTCATATTGGGTTTTGATATTTTATTCTCGCCATAACTCCAATGATTGCGTTATGCTTGACGGAGTTGATTTTAGTTATGTATTGATAATTTCGGAGCCCCGACGATTTGAGTGTTTGCTAAATGTTTTAATATTTGGAGGGGGAATTTTAATTTAAATTCGGGGACCGAATTTCCTAAAGGGGGGAAGATTGTAACGTTTTAAAAATAATTAAATAAATAATTAAATGAATAAAATTGTATAAGTGAATTTTATGATTTTCGGTAAAGTAAAATGTATTTTTCGTAAAACTAAACCGTGATTGTTTTTCATTATAATTTCAAAAATACCTATTTTAATTATGTAATTACTAGTAAATGGTGTTTATTTAGCCACTTATAAATTTTTAGTTCAATTAAATATTTTTCCTAAATTAATTATTTTAAATATTAACATAAACTTTATTTTTACACTAAATTAGTGTAAATTACAAATTTGAATGGTTTCAATTTGTAAAAATGAACCATGGCATATTAGAATTTAGTGTGTATCATGCAAAATTTATTTGCAAATTTTTCCAATTTTCTAGAGTTTTCTTGAGTTGCTATAGTAAAGAAATAAAAGAAAATAAATAAAAGCATGAAAAGACTTTAAGTGATGTTTCTTTTCTTGAAACTTCCACACTTTTCTTCACTCTTTTCTCTTGCTCCCTCTCTCTCCTACCATGGCCGGCCTCACTACCATGGCAGCCCCCCCCCCCCTTTCCACTTCATTTTTTGTTCAAAATTCATCAAAAATTCAATTAAAAATCCACAAAATCCTATTTATTCCCTACCCTTTATTCTTTGCTCTTCTTTACATGGATTTTGGAGATGGATAACATGCATCTTGGAGGCTCATTTTCATGTTGGGATTTCATATTTTGGAGGTATAAATTTCCTTCTTTTGTTTTATTTTTATTAGACATTTCTTTTAAAACATAATTAGATTTAATATAGTAATTCTAGTTGCAAATTTTAAAATTCAAGTTAGGGTTTGAAAAATCAAGTTGTGGTTTTTATTAATTAATTAGGGTTATAATAACTAGTTTAACATATTTAGAGGTGGAAATTCTTGTATGGATGATATGTTGTAAATTGTTAATCCAAAATTGATTTAATAATGTTATTTAGCTAACTAGTTTTTATAAAATGTATTTGTGGGTAAAATAAAATTCTAATTAAGGTTGTCATCATTAGATTGTAGTTTTAGTGAGAATCTTAGCATGTTAATGGAAAGAAAAACTTAGTTTGATCACTAGTTTCTTGTGATAATTGGAAAAATACTAATAAAATGCTATTTTTGTAAACTAGATTTTGGGAAATTCCTAAATAAATGAGATTAAAAATATAATTATGGTTTCATCATATCATTATCATCATGAATTGTAGTTTAATACATTAATTCATGCAAAATCATGTTTTGTTGTGGAATTGTGAATTTTTGCTTGAAAGAGGTTGAAAATTTCTAATGATTGCAAACTAGAAATTTCAAATTAATGCAAATTTGTGTAATAAAAATATAGTAAGGGGTTGTATAGTCTAGTTATGCTATTTGATGAGTTTTATGACCATTGGTTTCATTTAAATGTCAAGTTTTGAAGAAAAATGGTAAATTGGCATTTTCGGGTTTTACGAAATCGGGCGATTTGATGGATTTTAGGGTTTCGATGGATTTAATCATGTTTTATAATATAAGTAATGAGTTTTAAAACTATGAGTTATTTTTTGATGTTTATCTCGATCCATCGGAGTTTGTACGCCGATATCGAGCGATATTTGGTTCTTTTGCGTGGACGGGACATAGGTTTTAACCTATGCTTGTTACTTGCGTCGTTTTGACTTTTGTATGTGATTCAGTTTATGATACTATTATTATGTTTGCGTTTAGGTACCCCTCACGTGGACTGCGGGCGATGAAGAGGAGGATGGTGACACCGTCTTCGGCAGACATGGACCAGGTGAGTAGATGTATATCTACGGGGGGAAGTCGGGTGGATGGCGTTTAGCACCCCCGCAACGTAGAATAGGAATAGTACTTATTGACATTAGGAAACCAGATGTGACCCTAGATTCTTAATGAGTAGGGCCCTAGTAATGACCCTAGGCTGGACTAGACTGATTTCGGAAAACCATACCAGAGGATTGGAAGGGGTTCGTAGGTTTCAGATAGGAACACACACGCACACACTGAAAATCGACATGGTGTATACGTATATGTGTATATATATATAGGACTAGGTATAGGTATATATATGTATATACAACACGTATATGGGATTCATTGATGTGATATGATATCTGAGGTATGATGAAACAGTATAACTGGGCTTGATGCCGTGATTCTGGGCTATACAGTCGTATTAAGTGTTAGCGGATCATTAGAGAATGAGATAATGAACATGGATACATAAATTATAATGGGTGGTGATGATATTGAGGTGCACGGGACTCTAAAATAGTACCTGGACTGTAGCTTGTGACTGATCACGATATGATATATGTATGACTTGATTACGACATCATATAGGTGGGACCTGATGTCGATATCATATAGGTGTGACTTGATGACGATATGATATCAGTATGACTTAATCACAATATGATACATATGACATGATATTTCTGAGGATAAACTAATGATGCATTTTATGATGGCAATGATATATGATTGATGTATGCGATTACAGTTTAGCACCTTGAGCATGAGATGTGTTGATGATGTCATTATACGAATGATGAGACGCCTAGGAGATACTTGACCCGTACCCCGATATTGGGATGCCATACGATGGATTTTACCGTACGAGGCATAGATATGATGATTGATCCGCACTCTTGATTCGAGGAAGCCGTACTACGTACGTGACGCTATTGAGGCGGGATCGCCGACTATTAGAGATAATGATTCAGACCTTAGGTAGACTCTTGTTTCTTATTGACTAGTTTCTTAGGTTTTGTTCCTTAGGAGGTTAGATGGACACTAGGTTAGGTTCGAGTCATATAGTGGTAGTGGAAATGGTATATCAAATGAGTGGATAACACATATCCGTCTTTACTTTCACACTGTAATCATAATGTTGCATGTTCATACATATGTTGCTATAATCAGTATAAACTTTACCTGTTAGGACACCAGCACCATTACCGATGATGTGCATGTTCCACGCACACTTATTTGCCGGCTCACACACATCATCATCGGTAATTGCTATGTCACGTACACTTTAGATCATATTGTCTTTTATTGATAGAATCAGTTAACAACTAGACCGATATAATATCGTGATTACTCTCTGATGTTAGTATAGACATGATATTTATTACTTGACATTCATGCATTCATATTTTCATGTTATCATGCAGTATCATGGGCATATGCCGACACTTATCATATACTTACTCATGATTTTAAGATTTGGATTTCTATGAGATTTCTGGATTTTTAGGGAAAACCGCAAGGAATTATAAAAACTTCTCTCTCTCTCCTCCTCTCTTTTTAAAATAAGATGCGGTTTTCTCGTGATGTATGTGTCGTCCACCATGAGATTTCATGTTTTCTGTTGGATTTTGAGACCCGATTCGAGGAGTGGATGAACTGTCTCGGGTACATGGTGAGCCCGGTATGGTACCCCGGGGCAAGAAGATCGAGTTGTAGACGATGAGCCTGGCAGGGGAAGGCTACCTACCGGTGATGTCTGGCGCGGCAGATATCCGGAGGATACCGACCGTTGTCGAGAGATTTGATGATATGGGCCGATCCGGACTAACGGAGCCCGAGATATTGAGACTATGAGACTTGATATTTACATGTTTGTGTCGATGCTTGACACGGATTTCCATGGATTTCATTGTTGAGATTTCAGATCCCTATACACATTTTACTATGACAACAGCTAAAGATTTCTTATATAGATATATCTGGATTTCAGGATTGTTTATTTTACATTCATGGTGCATGCATATCCATTCATATGACACAGTACTATATGAGGCACTGTCACGAGCACGGAGTACTGCATTTACACGTAGTATTACCCTGCTATTACTAGGTGATTGGGATATAGTAGTGTGTTATTATGACCTAGGATAGCGTCGTGCATTCGATTTCTTTTCGTAGATGTCTTCTACTCACGAGTTGGCAACTCACCCCCGTTGTGCCAAATTTTATTACAGGTTCGATGTACAGGTTTCCCTGGCAGCTTGCTGGCACATCTTTTCTTTCAGGGTGATTTGCACGGTAGGTTGGTTCACTTGTATCTGAACCACCATTGTATTTTTATTCATTCATTGTATTTAGTAAGCTCCATCAACCAAACTTGTATTACTTAATAGTTACTGGACCAGTTATTTATTTCGACCTTAGAGTCGCGCTTGTATTATTCTGATTTGGTGGATTGTTTTCTTTGAGTTTTGAGCCTCGCCCTTTGGCGTTGTATATTATTGTGCTTGTTGTGGTTGTTTCCGCCTGTTGGCGTTGAGCTAGCTCCCGTTTGGGGATGCTTTTTATTGTTTATGTATATTATACTTGTTGTACCCGTTTGGGGCCAGTTTTTATAGAGGAGACTCTGCCGAAATTTTTGGGAAAATTTGTTGATGTTTTAAACTTGTTCCTTCATGTTTTATTTTATTGCTTCTTCTTCTTTTTCATGGTTTAGATTTCTGGGCTTCGGCTTACTTAGGTTACGTGGCGCCTCTAGACGCTTCGCAATCTAAGTGCCGGTCACGTTCCGTACTTTCGGGTCGTGACATCAGCGGCACTAGCTGTGCGTAACGACTGCCCATGTACTGACCTCAAGGGAAGCCGATGAGCGAACTCATCCTGGAACCCTACTGAGCCTATCAGTGACAATATACATACAGTCTGGTCCGTTCGTCTATGAGTATCGCATATCGGGCCTAGGGGGCCGGTAACGTCAGACCCCCAATAGCGGTATAAGTCGTGTCGGAGTGTAGCCCAGAACACCCTGAGATACTACTGGAGTACCTACCAGTAAATCTCCTGCCTCGGTCGAGGGCTTTGTGTAATGGCTCTCCTAGACACAGCACGATCTCACCCCCAATACCGGGAGAGACGAATCCCCTGCCGATCCGCTCACTTGCCTCCATGTGGCTCGGGACTGTACCCAAAAAAGACCTGTTTGCACGACTCCTTTGAGACGTGGTAGGGTAGAAATCAAAGCACGGTGGGAACTCACACGAGACAAATGACGACCTCAGGTCGATGAACTAACTTGTACACATGTCACCAGGGAACTGCTATCTGACGCTAGGTATAAATACCAACTAGCAGGTTCCCGGCAAGTCCTGTCCGGTGTACTCATAACCCAATGAGCACCTGTATACATCTTAGGTGATCCAACTGACACCAGTGGCTTGTGAGACCGGCCACCGCCCCTCGTCGGGGTCTCGACTGTATACACTATTCTACTCCGGAGTATCGATGCCCTGTCTCGAAACTCCCATGACTAGGGACCACTATTAAGGATGTGCTTATAGACTACCCAACTCTCAGGTATATAATCTCCATCATACTGTTGGTAGTCAAGCAAGATCCTAAGGGCTCTATCAACGTGTAATAGTGATCAGTCACCTAAACCTGTACATGACTGATAAAGGCAAACCAGATAGCATACTATCATCTCGAGTAAGACTGTGCTACCGGTATAGATCCTCCTCAATCATTGCAATCACGTGCCTGCGATCCAATAATTCTCTTTGAGGGCACTAAAACCAACAATTCATACCAGTGCACATATATATTGATATATCCCTACTTGCGCACATGCACACTGTATTTTCATAGTAGTGCTACACTCATATTTGCGTATATATCCATTTGCACATCCATACCTACATACATACACATGTTACATACATGGATGATATTGACTTGATTTCAAGAAAATAGGGACCGCATGAGATATTTTCAAAACTGGATTCTTTTAAAAGAGCGGTTTTCCCTTTTTACTCTTAGTGTCATACGACACATTGCATGGATTTACGCATTGAGTTGGATTTATGGGATTTCTGGATTTGAGAACCGTGGTATTATTTTAAGAAAATGCGCACTGTTTTAAAAACCCGGTTTCTCTTAATATGATATTTCAGTGCGTCCACCATGAGTTTTCTCGGTTCCTGAGAGCTTGTGTGAGTATACCCGATTCGAGGAGTGGTAGGCACCGATTGCGGATACATGGTGGACCCGGTGAGGTACCCCGGGGCAAGAAGACTCGTATATGTTAGACGGTGAGCCTGGCAGGGGAGTACTACCTACCGGTGATTGTTTGAGCTCAGCGGATATCTGGGGGATACCGACCAGAGTTGAGAGATGAGACGGGCCGATCCGGACTGATGGAACCCTATGTATATGAGAATTTACGTGCCGATGCTAGGCACAGGATTCATGATGTTTTCGAGTGTCGATGCTTGACACTCAGGTTCCATGATTTTGATATGTCGCGAGCGACACATGTTGAGTTACATCCTCATACTTCCATGCATATGTTTATGATATTTGCATGCATGATGCTTATTGTCATTGGGTGACACGTGGACGATTTCCACATACATATATTGACATTGATGACATTGATCACATAGTTGGATGATATCCACATATTCATAAACTTCATGATATAGTCGATATTGATCATACCTCATATTTATGATATGTTATTACCTGAGGCACTGGCACGAGCACTTGGCACTACACTCATGTATAGATGTTGCATTGCCACCTTATCATGCTTCAGACTTATTCATTTGAGGTTTATATATATATCTGATCGTATTGACCTAGGATTGTGTCATACATACGATTTCTGCTCTGTGATGTTTT
The DNA here is from genome assembly GCA_030015575.1 of Agapanthus africanus. NCBI lineage: Eukaryota > Viridiplantae > Streptophyta > Magnoliopsida > Asparagales > Amaryllidaceae > Agapanthus > Agapanthus africanus. The sequence goes on along the minus strand of JASDDO010000029.1, from coordinate 73,599,616 downwards.
CTATTCATGAGTTGGCAACTCACCCCCGTTGTGCCACAGTTCTTACAGGTTTTGCCGTACAGATTCCATTGCGGCTTTTCTGGCACACTGCTTCCTTTCTAGGTGATTGCTTTGGTAGGTGGGTTCACTCGCATCGTGGCCACCCTTGTATTTATTTTTATCAGTTGTATCTATTAATTCCATCAACCAAATTTGTATATTGTTTCAGACTTAGAAAACCAGTTGTGTATTAATTCGACCTTAGAGTCGCGCGTTGTAGTATTATGGTTTTCATGCTGATTTTGAGTTTTCCTTTGAGTTTTGATCCTCGCCCTTCGGTGTTGTATATTATACTGCTTGCATGGTTGTGACCATCGATTGATGAAGAACTAGCTCCCGCTTGGGATGCCTTTTATCATTGTATATATATTATTCATGTTGTACCCCGTTTGGGGCCAGTATTTACAAAGGAAACTCTACCGAAATTTTCAGAAAGGATTAGAGATTTTTAAAAATGCATATTCGGCTTACTTATTTAAAAACCTTGCTTTTAAAACATGTTTTCTTCACTTCTTAAAACTAGTTTTCCTTATTTAATCCTTAAAAAAATGGTTTTAGATTTCTGGGCTTTTGGCTAACTTGAATTAGATTGGGTCCTATAGACTTCATATGATTCAAGTGCCAGTCACGTACTATTTCGGGTCGTGATCTATGACGATCTCGGGTCTACAGACTAACCTGTACCAGTGTCACCTGAGAACTGCTATCCGACGATAGATATAATACCATATAGGAGTTCTCGGCGAGTCCGTCCAGTGTACCCAGTCTCCACTGAGCACCTATATATGATCTCGATGTCAAACATCAATGGATGTGGGAACATCCATCGCCCATCATATGGGTCTAGTATCATATACGCTAGTCTACTCTGGTATATCGATGCCCCGTCTCGATACATCTACGACTAGGGACATTTCAGGATATGCTTATAAACTACAGACGTCCCACTAGTATGATCTCCATCATAATCACAGTAGTCAAGCAAATATCCTCAGGGATTTATCAACATGTGTAAATGAATAAAAGCATGGTCAAGTCAACATGTCAGATAAAGAAGAACCATATAGCATACTATCATGTCGAGCAAGAATGTCCTCTGTATGTATATATATATATATATATATATATATATACATCCACTATCATATAATGGCCTCTAGGGCATACATATATCCAACAATCTCCCACTTGCACTAAGGCCAGTTATTGGCGTATCTCATACCCAACATCTCAAAAAGTCGCTCATGCTGCGGCTGAGGGAAGGCCTTGCTGAGTGGATCCACGGTGTTATTCTTTGTGTCTACTCTCCTAATATCGATCTCGTGGCGATCTACAATCTTCCGGATCAAATGAAAACACCTCAGGATGTATCTGGACCGCTGATGGGACCTGGGCTCCTTGGCTAACGCCATAGCCCCGTTATTATCACAATACAATGGTATTGGATCAATAATGGTTGGAACTACTCCTAGCTCCGAGACGAACTTCCTCATCCAGACAGCTTTCTTGGCGGCATCATTTGCAGCAATGTACTCAGCTTCCATTGTAGAGTCTGCAACGGTATCCTGCTTGGAACTCTTCTAACTTACCGCCCCTCCATTGAGGGTAAATACAAACCCAGAGATAGACTTGCTGTCGTCCTTATCACTCTGGAAGCTCGAATCGGTAAAGGCCTCCATTTGGAGATCTCCATTACCATACACCAAGAACAATTCTTTAGTCCTTCGCAAGTACTTAAGAATGTTCTTCACAGCTATCCAGTGATTCTCCCCTGGGTTGGATTGATACCTGCTTACTACACTAAGTGCATAAGCTACATCTGGGCGTGTACATAACATCGCATACATTATATATCCTACGGCTGAAGCATAGGGTATAATGCTCATGCGAGCTCTCTCTTCATCGGTCTTTGGGGAAAAGTCCTTAGAGAGAGTGACCCCATGACAAGCGGCTAAGGCACCCCGCTTAGAGTCTTCCATACTAAACCTTTTTAGGATGGTGTTAATGTACCTGGTTTAGGACAATCCCAATAACCTTTTGGATCTATCCCTATAGATTCGAATGCCCAGTATGTATGTGGCATCACCCAGGTCCATCATGGAGAACCTTAGTGATAAGAAAGATTTGACCGACTGCAACATAGGAATATCATTTCCTATCAGAAGAATGTCATCCACGTACAATACGAGGAATGTGACAACTCTCCCTACAGTCTTCTTATAAACACAAGGTTCATCTGGATTTTTGATGAAATCAAACTCTTTGATAACATCATCAAAATAGATGTTCCAACTCCGTGATGCCTGCTTTAATCCATAAATGGATTTAAGCAATCTACATGCTTTCCCGCTGCTCCCACTGTCAATGAAGCCCTCTAGCTGATCCATATAAACGCATTCTTCTAAATCTCCCTTTAGAAATGTTGTTTTAACGTCCATCTGCCAGATTCCATAGTCATAGTGAGCAGCAATAGCAAGTAGGATCCGAATGGATTTAAGCATGGCTACAGGAGAAAAAGTTTCGTCATAGTCCAGACCTGGTCTTTGACGAAAACCCTTCGCCACAAGTCTTGCCATATAGGAATCCACCTGCCCATCTACACCAATCTTTATTTTAAAGATCCATTTGCACCCCACGGGTTTTACCCCAGGGGGTACAACGTCCAAAGTCCATACTTTGTTGGTGTACATAGACTCCATTTCAGATCTCATGGCATCCAGCCACTTCACAGAGTCTCCACTCGTGATAGCTTGCTGAAAACTGGTAGGATCATCATCCTCCATGATGCAATCTTCTCTATCACCATCAATGAGAAAACCATAGTATCTCTCCAGTGGGCGAGAAGTCCTACCAGATCTACGGAGTGGCCGAGCTTCATTAGTTTCTGTTGCAACAGCCGGTTTAACCAAGTCGTCATTTGTAACTTGTGTCTCTAGAACCTCTTCTAGATCTACCACATTGCCATCTGTATTATTTGTAAAAAAAACCTTTTTCTAAAAATGTGGCGTGCTGAGAAACAAACACATTTTGTTCCTCCTTATGGTAGAATAGATATCCATAGGAATTCTTTGGATACCCCACAAAATTACACATGACTGACCGTGTCTCGAGCTTGTCCAGATTTTGCTTTTTGACATAGGCCGGAAAATCCCAAATCTTAACTCGTTTAAGAGATGGTTTCTTCTCATGCCATATCTCATATAGTGTGGTAGACACGATTTTGGTTGGAACCCTGTTCAATAGAAACGCTGCAGTCTCCAATGCATGCCCCCAAAATGAGACAGGTAACTCAGTATCACTCATCATGGAACGAACCAAATCTAATAGGGTCTGATTCCGACGTTCTGACACACCGTTGTGCTGTGGTGTGTAAGGAGGAGTGAGCTGAGAGAATCTCATTCTCTTTTAGGAAGTCTGCAAACTCTGTACTGAGATACTCCACCTCTGATCGAAGCATTTTGATACTCAAGCCGGTTTGTTTTTCTACTTCAAGTTTATATTCAGTGAATTTCTCAAAAGCTTCGGACTTGTGCTTTAATAAAAATACATGACCAAATCTTGAGAAATCATCATTGAAAGTAATGAAGTAAGAAAAACCGCCTCTAGCCTGTGTAGAGATTGGCCCGCATACATCACTATGTATGAGGCCTAAGAGCTCAGTGGCTCTTTCTCCGTGTCCTGTATACGGAGTTTTGGTCATTTTACCCTTGATACAAGACTGGCAAGTCTCATAAGATTTATATTCAAAGGGTTTTAAATATCCATCTTTATGTAGCTTATTTAGTCGTGTTTCGTTAATATGACCAAGTCTACAGTGCCAAAGAAAAGTTTCATTTATTTCTGAAAGTTTTCTTTTAGAAGTGTGTTGTATGCTGAAAACTGTGTGTTGATTTAAGACGTATATCCCGTTATTTAGTGTACCATACCCAACCAACATTTGATTCAGGTTAATGTTCATAACATTATTCTGCAATACAAAATTATATCATTCATCGTCTAACAAAGAAATGGATATTATATTACAAAGCATACTAGGTACATAATAACATGGGTTCAAAACTAATATACATCCAGACGACAACCCCAAGTGATACTCTCCTACTGCAACTGTATGTACATTGGAACCATTTCTAACCCGGAGAGTATGGTCACCTGTCTTCAAAACCTTGCTATTTCTCAACCCCTGCATAGAATTGCAAATGTGAGAACCTGAACCGGTATCCAAAACCCAGGAAGCGGAGTTTATTGAAAAACAGTTTTCTGTCACAAACACACCTGAAGCGGAAGCATCCCCATGCTTCTTTTTCTTAAGATCCAAGTACTCAGTGCAATTGCGCTTCCAGTGTCCCGCTTTGTGGCAGTGATAGCATTCCCCTTTCCCCGATTCCCCAGCCGTGGACTTGTTTCCCCTTAGCCTTTTTGACTCCACCTTTAGGTTTGGTGGGTTTCTTCTTCATCTTTCCTTTGGCGGTGGCCTTCGGGAGAGAGGAGGAAGATTGCCCAACACTCAAAACGGGAGTCTTCACTGAATTGAGTGTGCTCTCTGCGCTCCTTAACATATTGAGGAGCTCAGGTAGTGACTTCTCCATGTTGTGCATGTTGAAGTTAACTACAAACTGAGCAAATGCTGGGGGGGAGACTGCAGAATAATATCAATATATTGTTCATTCTCCATTGTCCACCCGAGATCCTCAAGCTCTTTTATAAGAGCTATCATCTTCAGAACATGGTCACCTACTGGTGTGCCAGGGGCCATCCGCGTCTGAAACAGCTTTCGGACGCTTCGTATCGTAAGACACGTGATTGCTCCCCATACAACTCCTTTGTATGGAGAAATATAGATTGAACATCCATATTCTCGTGCTGCTTTTGATGTGTGTTATCCATCGATGCAAGCGCGAGGCATTTGGCCATGGCACAGTCATCGTCCTATGTCTTGCGGACTTCAATATCCGCAACTGAAGATTTAGGACCTGGGACGGGCGGGGCTAGAGCCTTGAAGACATATGATACCTTATCATAAGTCAAGGCAATGTTAATGTTCCTCAGCCAGTCTTTATAATTGGTCCCATTCAGTTTATTTTGATCTAGTAGAAGCTTGAGTCATGTCATTGGTATCTGCCATTAAGAGAGAGAAAAGAATACACTCAGCGAAAGCTCTTGCAAAGATCAGATTGGTTATTATCTTATCTAATCGATGTCTCCTACTGCTTTTATCAAATTTCCCTTCAAACCTTAAAAGGAAAACTAGTCAGGATTAATTACAGTCTACAACTTCGCTAACCGTTCAGCCAGGCCAGTGTCGGTACTTGAGGGAGGTTCCCCGTGCTTTCGCACGGACCTAATTAAAGTAAACCTCATCTTCGCAGAGGCGTAGCCCCGTTAACACCTTTCGACACCTAATAGGTTAGCTAATTGTAAAGTGCAAAAACTCTCCTGGGAGCAACTCTTGCTCACAGTGGGATCGGGATCCAACCATCATATGGAAGGTATGCAATCTCATTGCAAATTTCAACTCTTGAAACTCCCAGTATGGTTTTTACCCCTAGCACTCATGACCTTGGCTATGGTCAACAAATCACAAGCACTAGTCAAGTTCAACCCATCATTTCTTGATTAATCAGACCCATTCACATGACCCTTGGCTAAGGTCAACAAAGTCACATGCATGTCCTAATTAATCACATCATATGTTGTATAGGAAGACATCACTTAGCTATCGTACACTACGCCTTGGCTAAGGTCAACAAACGTAGCACGAATACTAAGTACTCTACTTCCTAAAATGACGGAGGGCTGCGGATGGTTTTTAAGAAAACCTTTAACGCTTTGAACTTGATATCGTTGTAGAATCAAATGGTTTTTCAAAAGGAGTAGCTTAAGCTCTGCAAATTTGAAATGTAGCTTTTTTTTAAAAAAAGCCGAGTGGTTTTCAAATCTGATTCTACAACATCTTTTTAGGTTTATTTTCTTTACATTAATTATATTAATGCAGTCCCATCATTTAAGTCCTTAAGCCATCACAGAAAAGAAACGAAAATACAATGTACGCTTATGCCATCCGCATTTTCCACAATGTTCTGTTATGCACCGTTAAGTTACTTAACTAACGGTATACCGGGACGGGACTAGTGCGGGTGCAAAACATAAGCAACGCCTACTATATATCTCATATATAATATTGCATTCGTCTCAGATATATCAAGCGATCACATCATAGAATTGTTAGTGTATATGCCCTAGAGGCCATTACTGTATCATACTAGTTTGTATATTACTTAATGGATGCTTGGGATATTCACCTTGTATATACAATCTTGCTCAAAATAGTAGTATGCTACTTGGTTTGTTTCTACTTCAATGTGTACATGTGTTTATTTTTGTATATCGCCTATACACATTAGTAGAGCCCTTAGGATCTTTGCTTGATTACCAGCGATGTGATGGCCGTCACACTAGTGGGACTGGGTAATCTATAAGCGCGTCCTTATGCAGGTCCCTGGTCGTAGGACTATCGAGACAGGGCATCGATACTCCGGAGTAGACCAGCGCATGCGCTTCTCATCCCAGTGTGGGAGACGGTCTGTCCCACAGCCGTCAGTACGTCGTACTTGAGATAGTATGCGGGTGCTCGTTAGGTTACGGGTACACTGGACAGGACTCGTCGGGAACTGACTAGTTGGTATTATACCTATCGTCAGTTATCAGTTCCCAGGTGACATGAGTACAGCTTAGTCCGCTGACTTGACACTGTCACTCCGCCTCGAGTGTGTTCCCACTGTACTTTGATCACTACCCTACCACGGCTCAAAGGAGTCGTGCAAACAGGTAGTGGTTGGGTGCAGTCCCGAAGCATTTGGAGGCAGTGACGGTTAGACAGGATTCGTCTCTCCCGGTATTGGGGGTTGACATCGCGTTGTGTCTAGGAGAGCCATTACACGAGTAGTCCCTGGCCAGGGCAATCGAGATATACTGGTAGGTTTCCAGTGTTATCTCAGGGTGTTTTGGGCTTCGCTCCGGCACGACTTGTACCGCTATTGGGGGACTGACGTTTACCGCCCCCTAGGCCCGCCATGCGATGTATCAGACGAACAGACCGGACTGTACGGAGAATGTCACACTCAGGCTCAGTAGGAGTTCAGATGGGTTTCGCCTCGTCGGTCTTCTTGTCGGCATTACCTGGGGACCGTTACGCACAGCTAGTGCCGCATGCGGTCTGTGGTTAAACCCACTGCCAGCGTAGTGTCGAGTCTTTAGAGTCCCACACAGAAAGCTTTTCGCCTTTAGGCAAAAGAGTAGAGGTCGCATGGTATTGCGACAGGTCGCATGGTTTTGCAACAGGGTTCGGTCACATCCGTGCACTTGTGCACGTACAGTGTCCGGACAGTTTACACTAGCGGGCTTTGGTTTAAGCCAGATCCTAGTGTACCTTATGGGATTGGATTTATCCAGTTTGCATTCGTGTTCCTCGGAACGCGGATGCGGGTGTGTATGCACAGTTGACAGGGAGGCAGAGGCGGCGGATTCTCATTAGGGTTGTTAACTGTTGACCGTTGACTATTTGACTTTATGCTCAACCCTAATGAGAATATGATATGTGATTAACTACTATATTAATTAAGTATTATGGTGATATGGTTGTTGACTTGTTGACTTTTGTTGACTTGTTGACTTTGTTGACTTGTTGACTTTTGTTGACTTGTTGACCGGTTGACTAGGCTTGACTAGTTGACCATCATGATAACCATGGTTATCATTTCATGCCAAAGACTTTTACTTGCTTGCTCATTTGAGTAAAATGAGTGCATGACATGATAAGTTTATGGTTGCTTCAAACCATCACATAAGACTTTTTTGATATGATGAGTTATGATCACTTTGGATTATGAGAGGGTGAAAGACAAAAGAGTTGCTCATTCTTTTCTTGCTCATTCTCTCTCTTGTTCTTGAGCTCTCCTCTTGCTCTCACCCTCAACCTATTGCTCCCTCTCTTGATCTATGGTTCTCTTGTCTCATGAGTTGAGAATCAAGAACCATAGATAAAATCCCATTCTATTTCCTCTCTACTCATTCTAGTTCACTAGGTTTGGCAAACCAAGTGAACTAGTTTCTTCAAAGAACGAAGAAGGAGCTAAAGGTTGGAGCTTTCAGGTGGATCTATCTTCGGCGTACGGAGACGACGAGAAGAAGCCATTGGACCACCATCGGAGCTTTGAAGACGAAGGAGTTCAAGACAAGCAAGGTATAACCATCTCCATCCGAGTAGCTAACTCTCTTTAGCAAAGTATGCTAGTTTTAGTTTAGTCAAAGATCCCGACTTTGCTTAGTCCATGTTGCCCCTTGCGCTAAAAATTTGATTTTTATACCGTTTCCGCCTCCCCGTAAGAACCGGGGGTCGCAACGTGGACTTACAGTGGTATCAGAGCCTAACTAAACTTAAACTAGCTTGGTAGTAAAGTGTAACGAAGTTCGGAACCCAAAAAATCCAAAAACCTAACTTTTACAAAACCTGAGTTTCTGTTGAAATTTTTTCTGGTCAAAATGAAAAACTTTATACTCCTAAATTCGGCTCAGGGTTTTGTGTGAACACCCATGAAAAACGGTCCACTGTTTCCTTCAAAACGCCGCGCTTCCGCCGCACTAGGTAGGCATGTGCCGCGGAAGCGCCGCGGTTTGTCGTCTTCTCTGCATCGTTTTTCGTGCAGTGTGTGTCTGTGTTGGTTTTGGGATTTTTGAAATATATTATATGTGCCCAGATTTTCCAGAAAAGAAATTTCCTTTTGGGGTCCTATAATTCCGTATTTTTTCCGAACTTCACTGCACTTTGACTATGATGGTTATATCTGTGATGTTTGCATGTATTGAACGTCGGCTAATCGCTATAAGTCGATTGGTCGGGGTTATACATGATCTGGAATGTGCTGGAATGTGTATATGAATATGTTGGATTGTCGCGGGTGAATAGCCGGGGGTTGTGAGACGAGAATTTTCTTTTCTTTCAATTCATGTAAATTTGTAAATTGATGTAATAATTATTTGTATGGCCGCACAACCGGGTCGGGGTTGTAGCCGCCATTGTATAATTTCTTTTTACTGTTTTTGCTCCTAGGATAGACCCATGGAGGGGTGCACAAACTACCGGGTATGCCGAAGTGTCGAGTGGCCTACTCATGGAGATGAGGGAGGTTGCTACGCTTCGGGTACTTGGCGGGTAGTTTGCCGCACCCGTAGGGGTCTTGGGTGGGGTTTTGGCTATTCACCGCGACCGTGTAATCTGTCTTTTGTTATAGGCTCGTACAAATTACAGATTCCTAGTATATCCAATGTATTCATCTATGATCTGAAATGTTTATCATTGCAGTATATCTATATATGATATTATTTAGGCGTTGCTTATGTTTTACAGACGCGCTAGCCCAGCCCCCGCTCTGTCGTTAGTTAAGTAACCTAACGGGTAATGACGGGGCCCCGTGGCGAATGCGAATGGCATAAGCGTACGTCATATTTTGGTTGTTTTCTGCAATGGTTGGATTAAATGATGGGACGCATTAAAAGAACTAATGCAAGAATATCACGCATTAAAAGAACTAATGCAAGATAATAAACCAAGTTAAAGTCGTTGGAACACTTTTGAAAAACCACTCGGTTCTTTTCAAAACAAACTTTTAAAATACGGAGTTTGAGCCACTCCATTTAAAAGCTATCTCGTTCCATCGACCAAATCAAGTTCACTACGTTCACGGTTTTGCCAAAACCATCCGTAGCCCTCCATCATTTCAGTTAAATATTCGGTAGTATTCAAGCTATGTATTTTGACCTCACGCCAAGGCATAGTGATTGGTAGCTGCCGGATATTTATCTGTTGCATAGATAGAATGCGTTGGTTTGAGACAGTCGTACTGCCATTTTGGCCTACGTCAAGGGTATGTACGGGTGGGTTCAAATTAACCTGGATAATGATGGGACGAACTTGACATGTGACTTATGACATTTTGACCTCACGCCAAGGTCATAAGAGCATGGGGCAAAAATCCACATCGGGAGTTTCATAAGTACTGAAACTTGCTAGATTTGCATACCATTTGGAGTGTGATGATTCTGGTAGGATTCCTTCAGTTTCGTCACGCGATGATATTTGGATCCCGATCCTACTGTGAGTATATGCTACTCCTCGGGAAATTTCTCACTTAACGATCAATGCTATAAACCTAGTAGGTGCCTAGAAAGGTGTTAGCGGGGCTACGCCCCCAGGGAAAAGAGGTTCTTTAATTAAGGAACTTCGCGAAAGCGTTGGAAAACCTCCCTCGAAGTACCGACACCGGCCTGGCTGAACGGTTAAGCAAGTATTGTACGGTGGGATTGATCCTGACTAATTCTTCCTTTATGGTTTGAGGAGGGATTCGAGAAACAGTGGGAGCCATCCTGTTTAGACAAACTAAAAACCACTCTAAACTTGCAAGAGCATCATGCTGAGTGTTTCTTCTTCTCTCTCCTAATTGCAGCGACCAATCAACATGACTGGACTTAAGTTACTCCTAGATAAAAACAAACTGACAGGGCCAAACTACAAAGATTGGCTCAGGAATGTCAAGATAGCAATCACTTATGACAAGCTGGGGTATCTTCTTACCACCAAAGCTCCCCCTGTCCCTGGTCCAACTTCCAGTGTCGCGGATAAGGAAATCCGCAAGACTTGGGAGATTGATAGCGCGAAGGCCAAGTGCCTCCTGCTTGCCTCGATGGACAACGAACATCAGAGGAGGCATGAGAATATGGACATAGAGTCCATATTGCTCCATACAAAAGAACTGTATGGAGAGCAATCACGTATCGCAAGATACGAAGCGTCGAAAAAGTTATTTTCGACAAGAATGGCCGTCGGATCATCAGTAGCCGAGCACGTGCTAAAGATGATCGGCTACATTGAGGAGCTCGCTGACCTAGGGATCACATTAGAGAGTGAGCTATATACGGATATAGTTCTCCAGTCCCTTCCTTCCACTTACGCCCAGTTCATACTGAACTTCAACCTACAAGAAAAAGAGGTTGAACTTTCAGAGCTCCTCAACATGCTGAGGAGCGCAGAGGGCACCCTACAGAAAGGTAGGGATACATCCACTTTGTTTGTAGGAGGATCATCTTCTTCTAGGTCCAAGGCGAAAGCCAAGGGAAAGAAGAAGAAGGCCCCCGCCAAACCAAGGGGCGGTGTTAGTAAAGTGGATACGAAGGGAAAAGCAAAAGCAACAAAGATAGCGGGGAAGCTTGTGGATAAGGAAGAATGCTTCTATTGTCATAAGAAAGGACACTGGAAGAATGATTGCAGGGCCTGGAAGGCCAGAACACAGGAATTGAAGCAGGTTGCAGCTTCAGCTTCAGGTGTGTATGTTATTGAAAACTGTCTTTCAATAAACTCTACTTCCTGGGTATTGGATACCGGATCAGGATCTCATATCTGTAATTCTTTGCAGGCGTTGAGAAACCGTAGGGTTTTGAAGGCAGGTGACATGACCCTCAGAGTTGCAAACGGAGCTAGCATGGATGCTAAAGCCGTGGGGGACTATCACCTGGGAATGTCAGATGGACATGTTTTGGTTTTGCGTAATTGCTTTTTTGTACCCAACGCAACTTGTAATATCATTTCTGTATCTTTAGTTTCTAAAGAAGGTTATGAATTTGCGTTTGTAAGTAATGTTGTAAACATTCACCTTAATCAAGTTCTGATTGGGTCAGGTACATTGAGTAATGGTATATACGTGTTAAACCAACAACAGATTTTCAACGTCCAAAATACACACAAAAGAAAGTCTCCAGAACTAAATCAGACTTTCTTATGGCATTGTAGATTGGGTCACATCAATGAGAGAAGGTTGACTAAGTTACATACAGAAGGATATTTGAATGCGTTCGAATATCAATCGTATGCCACTTGTCAATCTTGTCTCAAAGGAAAGATGACAAAGACTCCGTTTACTGGACAAGGAGTAAGAGCGAGCGAGCTCTTGGGACTCGTACACAGTGACGTGTGCGGTCCAATGTCTACACATGCCCGAAGCGGACATTCTTACTTCATTACTTTTACGGATGACTTCTCAAGGTACGGTCATGTCTTCTTAATGAAACATAAGTCCGAGGCCTTTGGAAAATTCCAGGAGTATAAGAATGAAGTAGAGAAACAGACCGGCAAAAGTATTAAGATTCTAAGATCGGATCGAGGTGGAGAATACTTAAGTGCCGAGTTCCTGGACTATCTAAAAGAGAACGGAATTCTCTCTCAGCTTACTCCTCCATACACCCCGCAACATAACGGTGTATCGGAGAGACGGAACCGCACCCTATTGGATATGGTGCGGTCCATGATGAGTAACGCTGAGTTACCGCGATCATTGTGGGGGTATGCGCTAGAATCAGCTGCGTACCTTTTGAACCGAGTTCCGACTAAGACTGTGCCTACCACCCCATATGAAATGTGGAGTGGGAAGAAACCCTATCTTCAATATCTGAAGATCTGGGGATGTCCAGCTTTTGTCAAAAAGCAGCATGCGGACAAACTCGAGGCACGCTCAGTACTGTGCAAGTTTGTGGGATACCCAAAGAACACCAGGGGGTATCTTTTCTACTACGCAGAGGAACAAAAAGTCCTTGTTTCTCGTAATGCCCACTTTCTGGAACACCAGTTCTTGGAAAAGGAGATTAGTGGGAGCGCAGTAGAACTGGAAGAAATTCCAGAACCACAGACTATTACTGAAAGGTTAGTGGAACCAGAGGGTTCAACAGAACAGGACATTACTACGCCGCTCCGCAGAAGTAGTAGGCAGTCTCATCCGCCCGAGAGATACTACGGTTTTCTCATAGACGGGGATAGAGAGGATTGCATCATAGATTATGATGAGCCTACTAGCTTCCAGCAGGCCGTTCAGAGCGTTGACTCAGTGAAATGGCTGGATGCAATGCGGACCGAAATGGAGTCCATGTACACCAATAAGGTATGGACGTTGGACATTGCTCCAGACGGGGTAAAACCCGTAGGATGCAAGTGGATCTTCAAAAGGAAGATTGGTGTAGATGGACAGGTTGAGACCTATAAAGCTAGGCTGGTAGCAAAGGGTTTTCGTCAAAGACCTGGCTTGGACTACGACGAAACCTTTTCTCCAGTAGCCATGCTGAAATCCATTCGGATCCTTCTTGCCATTGCTGCCTTCCACGATTATGAGATCTGGCAAATGGACGTAAAGACAGCTTTTCTAAATGGAAATTTAGAGGAGTGTGTCTATATGGACCAGCCAGAGGGCTTCATTCAGAGTGGGAGCAGCGGAAAGGTGTGCAAGTTGCTTAAGTCCATCTATGGACTAAAGCAGGCATCGCGGAGTTGGAACATCTGCTTTGATGAGACGGTCAAAGAATTTGGCTTTATCAAAAATCCAGATGAACCATGCATCTATAGTAGATTTGTAGCGAGAACTGTAGTATTCCTCGTTTTATACGTGGATGACATTCTCTTAATAGGAAATGACATTCCTATGCTACAATCTGTCAAGGGGTTCTTGTCACACAGGTTCTCCATGAAAGACCTGGGTGATGCCTCATACATTCTGGGTATCCAGATCTACCGTGACAGATCCAAGAGGATATTAGGACTTTCACAGTCCAGGTACATCGACACCATACTGAAAAGATTCAGTATGGAAGATTCAAAGCGCGGTAACCTACCGGCTTGTCACGGGATCACCCTCTCTAAAGAGATGTCTCCCAAGACTGATTTGGAGAGGGATCGCATGTCTATTATACCCTACGCTTCTGCGGTAGGCTCTATAATGTATGCGATGTTGTGTACCAGACCGGATGTAGCTTATGCACTGAGTGTGGTAAGCCGGTATTAGTCTAACCCTGGGGAGAAACACTGGATAGCGGTAAAGAACATTCTCAAGTACCTGAGAAGGACTAAGGAGATGTTCTTGGTGTATGGCGGAAAAGACCTCCAGATCGAGGCCTTTGCTGACTCCAGCTTCCAGAGTGACAAGGATGATTCCAAGTCCATGTCGGGTTTTGTCTTTACCCTCAATGGAGGGGCGGTGTGTTGGAAGAGTTCCAAACAGGAAACCGTTGCAGACTCGACGATGGAAGCGGAATACATCGCTGCATCTGATGCCGCAAAAGAAGCTGTCTGGATGAGGAAGTTCTTGAAAGAACTTCAGGTGGTTCCGTCCATTGTTGATCCAATACCTCTGTATTGCGACAACAACGGGGCTATAGCTTTAGCGAAGGAACCAAGGTCCCATCAGAAATCCAGGCACATCTTGAGGCGGTATCACCTGATCAGGGAGATCGTGGATCGCCAGGAGATCGAGGTTCGGAGAGTCGCTTCAGAAGACAACACTGCAGATCCATTTACCAAGGCCTTGCCCCAGACTCAGTTCGAGCGGCTGATCGAGATGATAGGTCTTCGATACGCCAGTACATGGCCTTAGTGCAAGTGGGAGATTGTTAGTGTATATGCCCTAGAGGCCATTACTGTATCATACTAGTTTGTATATTACTTAATGGATGCTTGGGATATTCACCTTGTATATACAATCTTGCTCAAAATAGTAGTATGCTACTTGGTTTGTTTCTACTTCAATGTGTACATGTGTTTATTTTTGTATATCGCCTATACACATTAGTAGAGCCCTTAGGATCTTTGCTTGATTACCAGCGATGTGATGGCCGTCACACTAGTGGGGCTGGGTAATCTATAAGCGCATCCTTATGCAGGTCCCTGGTCGCAGGACTATCGAGACAGGGCATCGATACTCCGGAGTAGACCAGCGCATGCGCTTCTCATCCCAGTGTGGGAGACGGTCTGTCCCACAGCCGTCAGTACGTCGTACTTGAGATAGTATGCGGGTGCTCGTTAGGTTACGGGTACACTGGACAGGACTCGTCGGGAACTGACTAGTTGGTATTATACCTATCGTCAGTTATCAGTTTCCAGGTGACAGGAGTACAGCTTAGTCCGCTGACTTGACACTGTCACTCCGTCTCGAGTGTGTTCCCACTGTACTTTGATCACTACCCTACCACGGCTCAAAGGAGTCGTGCAAACAGGTAGTGGTTGGGTGCAGTCCCGAAGCATTTGGAGGCAGTGACGGTTAGATAGGATTCGTCTCTCCCGATATTGGGGGTTGACATCGCGCTGTGTCTAGGAGAGCCATTACACGAGTAGTCCCTGGCCAGGGCAATCGAGATATACTGGTAGGTTTCCAGTGTTATCTCAGGGTGTTTTGGGCTTCGCTCCGGCACGACTTGTACCGCTATTGGGGGACTGACGTTTACCGCCCCCTAGGCCCGCCATGCGATGTATCAGACGAACAGACCGGACTGTACGGAGAATGTCACACTCAGGCTCAGTAGGAGTTCAGATGGGTTTCGCCTCGTCGGTCTTCTTGTCGGCATTACCTGGGGACCGTTACGCACAGCTAGTGCCGCTTGCGGTCTGTGGTTAAACCCACTGCCAGCGTAGTATCGAGTCTTTAGAGTCCCACACAGAAAGCTTTTCGCCTTTAGGCAAAAGAGTAGAGGTCGCATGGTATTGCGACAGGTCGCATGGTTTTGCGACAGGGTTCGGTCACATCCATGCACTTGTGCACGTACAGTGTCCGGACAGTTTACACTAGCGGGCTTTGGTTTAAGCCAGATCCTAGTGTATCTTATGGGATTGGATTTATCCAGTTTGCATTCGTGTTCCTCGGAACGCGGATGCGGGTGTGTATGCACAGTTGACAGGGAGGCAGAGGCGGCGGATTCTCATTAGGGTTGTTAACTGTTGACCGTTGACTATTTGACTTTATGCTCAACCCTAATGAGAATATGATATGTGATTAACTACTATATTAATTAAGTATTATGGTGATATGGTTGTTGACTTGTTGACTTTTGTTGACTTGTTGACTTTGTTGACTTGTTGACTTTTGTTGACTTGTTGACCGGTTGACTAGGCTTGACTAGTTGACCATCATGATAACCATGGTTATCATTTCATGCCAAAGACTTTTACTTGCTTGCTCATTTGAGTAAAATGAGTGCATGACATGATAAGGTTATGGTTGCTTCAAACCATCACATAAGACTTTTTTGATATGATGAGTTATGATCACTTTGGATTATGAGAGGGTGAAAGACAAAAGAGTTGCTCATTCTTTTCTTGCTCATTCTCTCTCTTGTTCTTGAGCTCTCCTCTTGCTCTCACCCTCAACCTCTTGCTCCCTCTCTTGATCTATGGTTCTCTTGTCTCATGAGTTGAGAATCAAGAACCATAGATAAAATCCCATTCTATTTCCTCTCTACTCATTCTAGTTCACTAGGTTTGGCAAACCAAGTGAACTAGTTTCTTCAAAGAACGAAGAAGGAGCTAAAGGTTGGAGCTTTCAGGTGGATCTATCTTCGGCGTACGGAGACGACGAGAAGAAGCCATTGGACCACCATCGGAGCTTTGAAGACGAAGGAGTTCAAGACAAGCAAGGTATAACCATCTCCATCCGAGTAGCTAACTCTCTTTAGCAAAGTATGCTAGTTTTAGTTTAGTCAAAGATCCCGACTTTGCTTAGTCCATGTTGCCCCTTGCGCTAAAAATTTGATTTTTATACCGTTTCCGCCTCCCCGTAAGAACCGGGGGTCGCAACGTGGACTTACAAGAATATAGGCAGCGGAAACACATATATGATCATATAGGATATACTAGGATTTCCGTATTTTGTATTTAGCCAACGATAGAAAATACGGATTCCAAGGTCGTGATGAATAGCCAATCCCACACCCAAGACCCCTACGAGAGCGGCAAGCGATCCTACCAATTCTAGAGTTAGGAGATCCGGTCCCGACTCCTCGAGATGGTCTCCCACTGGACTCTAGAACCCGATCACTTGTGCTCTCCACCTTGGATCTATCCTAATGCGGAAAAGTAAATAATATACATCAGTGGTGACATCACCCTCAACCCGGATGTGCCCCAAATAAAATAATATTACATAAAAATGAATTTTACATGAATGAAAAGAAAAACTCTCATCTCACATAAAAACCCCCGGCCATTCGATCACGACGATCCTATACATCATAGCACAAAAACATATAACATCACATGTAATCAACGTAAGCAAGTATGCGTACCCCAATTGTCATTGACATATAGCAGCGAAACCAGCGATATCACATACTACACTTACGGTCGCAGAACAGATATCACATACCAAGACGATCTTAAACATTTCGATCGAATCAACAAACACCCACAAATTACCCTGAAGAGCTCAACACTTGAGCAAAGTTAAAGTACCCAAAAACGTGCTATAGTACCTATAATCCAGCCGTAGAAGGGCCAAACCAACGCCTCACCTATGACACCGCGGAACTACGGCAAACCCTAAGGTTCAGTCACGGTTCCGAGGGCATAGAATCGAGTTAAGGTTTTTGTTCTTCTAGAGGGTCCATAGAGTTACTTGCACGACTATCGAATATAATTAACTTAAGAAAATTCCAACACTTGGAAATTTTCAATGAGGGTAATGGGAGGTTGATTGATGTTCGTTCGAACTGTCAAACATCATCAAGTTACCAATACAATGCTAAAAATACGAATACGAAATACTCCGCAAAGAGTCCATTACCAAACTAACATCACATGCAATTATGGACTACCCAAACAATACCAGAAACCCCAGATCATGAGTAATAGAGCATGGGTGCAATACAAGGAGGAGGGGAGCGCAATAGGCCGGCATCGCCGGAATTCTAGGCCTAGTGCTCGGCCAAAATCCGAGTACCCCCCCCCCCCCATATTTCACCTGTGTTCTAGTTGTATCATATACATCACTCTACAGTTATTAAAATAATTTTTAAACCATTTTTTAAAAAATTTCCAGAGAGCATTTTCTAGGGTTTCTAAAACCGTATTTTTGCGGAGTTTTTCGGTTTCGTATTATCGTAACATTGTCTAGGTTTATAGTTAGGCTCTAATACCATGTAGGGTTTTCCTTAGCACCACTACAAGGGTTTGGTAGCATCACACGTGCCGTATTTAAAAATTAGAGGGTGCTAAAGAAACTAACCTAGGGATCAAACTAGAAAAACTAGGGTAACACAAAAACTAACACATACCACAAGTAGTTTAGTACTAAGTAAAGAGAATACAACCTTTGTAGCTCCTTTTGCTTGACTCCTTGGCTACTTGGAAGTTGGAAGAGGCTTGCTTGAGATCCTCCAAGTCCACGATGATCCACCCGGAGTTCTCTTTGTCAAAGCTCAAAGCTCCACTTGATCAAGAGATGAAGTTGAAGCTAACACTCTAAACTAATAGGCAAGAGTAGTATAAAATGATGATGTGGTTTGTTTTCTCACTTCAAAACCCTAACTTGATCACTATCTTACTCACTAATGAAAGCTACAGAGCAAGAGAGAGGAGGAAGAAGATGATGGCAAATGAGAGCTCAAGATAATGAAAAGATAATGATAAAAATGAGAATAGAAATTATATATAATTTCCACTCTCATTCTTAACTCAAGTTAATAAATATCTAGATATTTATTTTGGAGCTCTAATGGCCATGGAAAGATAACTCATGGTTAACTTAAGGTTTAGTGAAAGAATAAAATAATCAACCATGAATAATTATCCATTTCCATTAATCTCAAAAATAAATACAAATATATTTACTAACATGTGAGTCTTATATTGCCACCATCTAGTGCATCAACAACCATGACACATGTGTATGCATGTATGTGTTCATGCATATCTATATGTGCATCAATGTAAACATGTGCATACATGCATACATACAACAAAAAACAAAAGGGTCTAAGTGAAAAGGCTAATGGTCAATGTTAAATCAACATTTGATTTAACAAACCAGTCATATCACATATGACCCGACCAATAGTAAACCGCCCGATTAATATACAGTATCATATACGCGCATTTAATCGGGACCCCGCGCATATCTCATATGCGCACCACAACTTTTTGCCTAGGCTAGATAACTCCTTTGTGGGACTCTAAGACTCGTCAATACGCCGGCAGTGGATGATGATCATATCAAACACCCCCAAGCCGTAAGAGGTCGGCTAAACGTAACGGTCACCCGGGTATTGAACGATTAGAAGAAAACAAGCAAGCCTGTCAAAACTCCCGTCGAGCCAACCGGCAAAACTACCGTACAGTCCGGTCTCTTCGTCAGATATGCTGCATATCGAGTCTAGGGATGGTAACGTCAACCCCAATAACTCAATAAGTCGTGCCGATGAATCGTCTATAACAGATCGAGAAACTACTGATAACACTTATCAGTAAATCTCAACAGCCCTGGCCAAGGACTTACTGATATAGCCAATCGAGCACTGCACAACATCAACCCCCAATATCGGGAGAGACGAAACCCCTCCTATCGGCTCACGTCCCTATGTGTCTCGGGACTGTACCCAAAAGCCACCTGTTTGCATGACTCAGTAGAGCCGTGGTAGGGTGGTAATCAAAGTACAGGGGAAGAACACACAAGACTCTATGACGATCTTGGGTCTACAGACTAACATGTACCAGTGTCACCTGAGAACTGCTATTCGACGATAGATATAATACCATATAGGAGTTCTCGGCGAGTCCGCCCAGTGTACCCAGTCTCCACTGAGCACCCGTATATGATCTCGATGTCACATATCAATGGATGTGGGAACATCCATCGCCCATCATATGGGTCTAGTATCATATACGCTAGTCTACTCTGGTATATCGATACCCCGTCTCGATACACCTATGACTAAGGACATTTCAGGATATGCTTATAAACTATAGACGTCCCACTAGTATGATCTCCATCATAATCACAGTAGTCAAGCAAATATCCTCAGGGCTTTATCAACATGTGTAAATGAATAAAAGCATGATCAAGTCAACATGTCAGATAAAGAAGAACCAGATAGCATACTATCATGTCGAGCAAGAATGTCCTCTGTACACACACACACACACACACACACACACATGTATAAATACATCCACTATCATATAATGGCCTCTAGGGCATACATATATCCAACAAGTCTTTTCTATAGTCTATGAATTTGGAGGATGCCAACTTGTTATCTAGGTCTATGGCAAGTCCCTCTTTCATTTGAACCAGGAATTTGGCACTTGTTTGGAGAGGGTTGACGTCAAGTCGGTCGTAAAACTTTGTCAGATACTTCATAGTCGACTCTATTTGGATAGGAAAAGGCTTAGCTGATGATAATGATGGGGCAACAATACTTTTTCTCATTCATTACAATGGAGCATCCATGCATCACTAAGTTTAGAATTAATGAATCCTAAGTTAACGTATTGTTTGCTTGATGGCCAATAATGCATGTCTTGAGAAAGATCTTTAAACTTTTTGTCATTTCTTTAGTTTTTGACCTTGTCCATCTCGAGTTAACAAAGTGGGAATTATCATGCGTCTTTCTTTTGTGTCGTAGTTAAGAAAGGCGAATTTTCTGCACGCATTGCTTGGCCTGCACTGCTATTGGTAGTGAGCTTAGATATTCATATATAGTGGTAGTGGTAATCACTGATTCTTTCACATCTCTAACCAACAGATATTTCAGCTCCCTTCTATAATGTATTACATTTTTGTCCCACAACTATAGGCTATCAAGAATTATTTGGCAGTTGGTACATATCTATAGGCACAATCTCACGACTAACCTCGTCAATGTAGTGATGGTGATGGCAAACCTGTGCATGCACCGTTGATATTATCACAATCAACCTCCTAAATCTACCCAAGTAGATATGAATCATATGATTTCAGGATTACTGTAGTCTTTAGCTTTATCTTGCTACCAGTCCTTCATAAATTAGATTCTTCCGGTTGTTTGGATCAATGATTGCTCTAATGATGCTCTGTTTCACCGGAATTTTCACTTGGACCAACTCTTCTCTTGCCTTAGAATTGAATGATCACTCTGAAGCAACCAAAAGAGATCTTCTCGACTGGCTGATGGAGTTTTGGTAACTCCTCGAGCATTCTTGTTTTCCTTGTGTTCTTCGGGTCACCCTTCTTGCCACTTTTTGGTTTCAACATCGGATGCAAGTTTCAACGTGTTGCTCGCACTCATCGCAGAAATGATCCTTACGAACCATCTTTTTCTTTCCATCTTGCTAGCCTTATGTTTTCTCATTTGCCTTGTGTGATTTGCGGTTCTTAGCTTTAATCACCATGGCTTTCCCGATGCTATCAACCATGAACAACTTCATTTCATTCTGAATTGTCTCATGCAATGCAATCCTCCAGTGTACTCCATAAGCGTCGATTAGAGATCCCTAGCAAGATGGCCTAATTGCTTGAAAATTTGTCACAAGGATTTCCACTGAATCCATTGATTCTTCTCGTAGCCATTGGATAATCTAATAAAGGTTTTTTAACTAAACTTTGAGGCATCATGAAGTTTCATATAGGAATTCGACCTTGTATGGGCATGGCTTGTTATCTTCGATATGACGAGATATATATGTGAAGTAAGATGTAGTTAACCGTTCCAACTTTCGAGCTTCTCTATGTCCATCGCTCCCTCATGTATTAGCAAATCATTTTTACCTCCACCTTATAGGGTTGCATCATTTTTTTGAAGATTGACTTGCTTATGGTTTCTACTTCATCTTTTTCCGTTGAAGTCTCCATAAATGCTCGCAGTTTTCTCCTCCGTTATCTTTAGTCTTGGATGGAGTTACTGGACGTATTGTCGCTTTGACTTTTTTTGTGTGAGTAGCGAATAAGTAGCGAATAGGCAAAAAACATCATCCAATGCTGTTGATGTGGACATATTGTCGCTTTGACTTTTGTTGTGTGAGTAGTCATTTTCCTCGGACATGTTTTAGGAGACTTTTCAATTAGTTGTTAACCTTAGTGTCGGTGTGATTCCAGATCATTAATAGGCGTTGCATGTTTCAACCGACTAACGCAGACCTCTTTCCAACAATAAGGAGTAAGACTGATGGAATCTCTAGACCTCCTTCAGATGTTACCTTCCGTTGATCTGCAGCGAGCGGTGATGGATGACTGAGATTGAGTTGGAGGTTGGCTTCTGGAGCGTGTGGATCTCAATGGGCTTTATGTGGTTGAGGCCGAGCTACATGCAAAGAAGTCCCGGGATGGTTGTGCCACCGAGGACCCTCCGACGATCAAGTTAGACGGGGTATTTTGGCAGAGTAACGGCCTATTGGGTGAAAAATGGCTTACCTGAGTCGTCTGAGAAAAGGATTTATATAGTGGCAGGCGGGCGCAAGATTCACGCCAGCCGTTACGCCCATGGCGTTACGCTCGCGTGATAGACAGGATTCTCCATTAATGACGAGATATGCTCATTAATGGGGGATCGTGATGGCGTGGAACGCGGGATCATGGGCGGTGGATATCTCACGTCAGGCGAGATTCGCGGAGCCGTGGCGAAGGCGCCTGTGATCGGTGCTGTGGGTCGGTCGGAGAGACCGAGGAAGATAAGCTCGGCGGGAGGCTCGGGAACGAGCGGGAGGCCGAGGCATCTTGGATATAAGATAGCTCGAAGGCGAGATGGAAGGCTGAGGGAACTCAACGTGCGGGAGGGCTCTGAGGCAAGCCGAGGGTCGTTTGTAAAGTGATCGTAGGGGTGGTCTAGAAGGCCACCGAAGGTCGAGAACATCCTCGGGTCGAAGGCCGGGGGTATGCTTCCGATGTACCGATCTTGATCCTATCTAGTAAGCCCTGGGACACGTCATCTGCCACGTGTCATGATCTAGGGAAACACCGGTATCTAGCTGTAACGCTTTGAAAATCGTTTCGGTGAAATTTCGAAAAAATCGGTAAAATAAGGGGGTTTTCTGTAAAAAGTCAAAATACAAATATCTTATTATAAAAATTAAATATACATATTCTAGCTATGTAATTGCTATTATTTGGTGTTTATTGAGCCGCTGGTGAAATTTCAAATTTTCTGAAAAAAATATTATTTTATTATTATTTTAAGCCGTCACTAATACATTTAATTAGGGAAAATTACAAATTGGAATGAGTTGAAAAAAAATTTGTTCATCATAAAATATTAAATAAAATTTTATCATATGGTTTTTGGAACGAAATCATTTGCCAAAACGGTTTAGAAATTATTGAAGAAAAAAGGCTTTTTTTTAGCGTAAATGGATGTTTGGGGTATTGTATTTATCATTTTTCATCACCCCACACCCGTACCCACACCCACACACCCCCATTTTGTTTTCTCCTTGGCTGAATTTTCAGCAGCCACATCCCCATGTCCCCACACTTGTTGCACAAAGAAAAGAAATGAAAGAAATGAAAAGAAAGAGAATATATATATAGGTTTGGGCTTGGTTGACTTGTCAATTCTTGACCTCACAACACCATATCCCACTCACCTCTCCCCTCCTCTTTTTCTGGCCGAATCCCTCCCCAAAATTCAGCAGCCCCTCATCTTTTCTCACCTCATTCTCCTCACAAAAATTCATCAAAAAAATCATCAAAAATCCATACAAAAATCACACAAACCCCAAATCTAATCCTTACCCATTTTTCATTGGACTATCAAGCATGGATCTTAGTGAAAGGTTAGCATATTGGAGGTCAAGATTTTCACACTAGATCTCAAATCTTGTGAGGTATAATCTCATACTTTTGTTAAATTTGCTGTTTAGTTGCTTTAATCAAACTTATTTAGTGAGTATTATGGTTCCAATTTCATGTTTAGAAATTCAAGAGAAGGATTTGGATCATGTTAGGGTTGTGATAATTTGTTGATGGTTGTATTATGTATTTTAGCATCTTATGATATGCAAATCTAGTCTAGTAGTTGATTTGTATATAGTCACTTAAAATTGTTAAATTGGAGTTTTAACAAACTAGGTTTTGGTAATTAATTGAAAAATCGAGAATTTAAAATATGCTTAGGGTTTTTATCACCTCATTAGCAACATAATGTGTAGTTTAACACTTTAGGGCTATGCAAAACCTAGCTAGTTGTTGAATTGAGAATTTTGTTTTAAAAATGTTAAAAGAATTGATATCTTTGCAAACTTGAAACTTTGTTTAAATACTAATTGATGAGAGAAAAATATGGAGGTGATTTGTGTGACCTAATTATATTATTAAGTGAGCATTTTGGCCATTAGAATCGCTAAAATATTTAGTTTGGGTAAAACATCAAGTTTTGAACCGAAATGGGAATTTGTGCTAACTAGGTTTTTGGGAAATAAAACGATTTGTGTACTTTTATGGTTTTGATGAATTAAAACCTATTTCTTATATAATTAGTGAGTTTTGAAACCACGATTGGTGCGTTTGAGTTTTTCGCGATCACTCGGCGTTGGTACGCCGATGTCGAGAGTTTTGGGGTTGTTTTGTGAAAGCAACCGTAGGCTTTGACCTACGTGAGATTCAGGTGTCGTTTTGGTTTTAAATTGGATTTTAATGCGATACGGTGCGTTGTAATATGTAGGTGCCCCGTATGGACTTCGAGACGACAAGCAAGCGCGTGGCGACGTCGGCACCGGCGGGCAAGGACCAGGTGAGTAGATTTATATCTATGGGGAGAAGTCGGGTGGATGGCGTATAGCACCCCCGCAGTTCGTGGTGATGTATACGGACACGTATACACACATATATATTGTTTATATATTGTTTGAGTTATTGATGATAAATATGGATATTTGGTGTTCTTGGACGATTGAGTGTCGCGAAACCCTAGAGTAGCGGTCGCACCACACTTGCACACACCCACCCATACTTGCATACTTTCTTCTTTCTTTTGTGCTTATTCGGGAATATATAGTTATGTGTTCACATAGGTATGGGACTGTGTGTTCACATACGGATTTGAGGATAGTACTTGGGATTTATGATGAGTCGATGAGATTTGATTTGAGGCCGTGAGATCGGTGATATAGCAGGGTTCGTATTTGAGATACAACATGACGTTGTAGCGGGTCCTTGACGTAGTGTTTTACATACGTGCATGCATACTTAGGCGATATCAGTATTGTACTAGACGTAGATCAGTACCCGATCATGATATTTGATAAAGAGGATACCAGGTGAATAGTATGATGAATATGATATTGACCCGTACCCAGAATTGGGGATGCCGTACGACGGATTTACGTACGAGCTATATCTTGATGATTGATCCGCACTCTTGACTTGGGATGTCTGATTATAGATATGGTATCGGATATGATATTATTGAGGCGGGATCACCGACTAATATATATACAGGTATGTATATGTATCGACTCAGATGTTAGGCGGTTTCCTTACCTGTAGTCCAGCTTGTTAGCTTAGCCCTTTAGTTTAGTTTAGTTGTTAGATTAGATTCGATTCTTACCTATTTCAAAGCTTACGAATCATGCGTATTTTAAAAGACAGGTCAAGGGATTCTACGGATATTTCAAAAACGTATCTTTTCTTAAAAACACCGTAGCCCCTATTTTCAAAACCCCATGATTCGTGTTATTTCAAAAGGCACCATTTGTAGGACTTATATTAGATTAGTGCAGATTAGTTATAGTTGCGTCTAGTATTCAGCTCCCGCTCATTTTTACTGTTCGCTCCGCATCGCATACTTATATTATAATTTCTTATTGCATTATTAATATCATGCTGTTAGGACACCAGCACCATTACCGATGACGCGTATGTACCACGTACACTTACTTGCCGGCTCACACACATCTTCATCGGTAATTGCCATGTCACGAACACTTTAGAAAATACTATTTCATTTGACATAGGTTGTTAGCTAATAGTTTAGACATGTTATTAGTGTACTTGCCTTATATGCTAGTTAGACATTGTAGTTATTGCCTACTACTTCATGCATGTTATTATTCACTGTTGTGTCGCATTCATGGATTCTCATGCCTATATTCACTGTTTACATGCTATTGATGACTTGGATTCGGATTTCATGAGATTTCTTGGATTTGGAGGAAAACCGCAAAAACATAAATAAACCTTTTCTCTCTTTTAAAATAAAAAGTGCGGTTTTCCCATGATGTATGAGTCGTCCACCATGAGTTTGCTGATGGATTTTGAGACCCGATTCGAGGAGTGGAGGAACCGTTTCGGGTACATGGTGGGCCCGGTGCGGTACCCCGGGGCAAGAGGAATGTGGTGTTGACGTTGAGCCCGGTAGGGGAGCACTACCGACCGGTGATATTACCCGACGCGTCGGATATCCGGAGGATACCGTCGTGGTCTTGAGATGGATGGTAGGGGCCGGTCTGGACTGACGGCGCCCTAGATATTGAGATTGAGACATTGATATTTCGAGACAGTGAGATTTATGTTTTGTGTCGATGCTAGACACTGTTGATACTGATTTCATTCATGATACCTCAGTTTAAAAATACGAAGGAAATCTCACTAATTTATGAAAACAGTTTCTTCATTTACATGTATTCTGTTTCATGCATGCATACCCCGTTCATATGATATATTTCTACCTGAGGCACTGACACGGGCACATGAGATTACACTCGGGTTAGATATTTACCCTAGCCCTGTTATAGGCTACATGTTATATACATTTTTTGAGGCTATATTATGATCATTGACCTAGGATTGCGTTATTTATGCGATTTCTGTGCGTAGATGTTTTTCTATTCACGAGTTGGCAACTCACCCCCGTTGTGCCCCAGTTTCTTGCAGGTTTGCCGTACAGGTTTCATTACGGCTTTGCGGGCTCAGTTTCATTCGGGTGACTTGCTAGTAGGTGGGTTTTTCTTGTATCGTACCCATCATATTACCTTGTATAATATTATTCCGTTGTATCTAGTAAATTCCATCAACCAAACATGTATTTTCTGAGATAGCGACCAGTGTTGTTTATTCTTTCGACCTTAGAGTCGCTCGTTATATTTCTGGTGGTTTTGAGTTTCCTTTTGAGTTTTGATCCTCGCCGTTGGCATTGTATATTATATTGCTTGTGTGGTTGTGACCGTCGATAGACGAAGAGCTAGCTCCCGCTTGGGGATGCCTTTTTCTTGATTTCGTATACTATTCATGTTGTATCCCGTTTGGGGGCCAGTATTTACAAAGGAGACTCTGCCGAAATTTTCAGTAAATTTTTGATGTTTTTAAAAAACCGCATAATTCGGCTTATGCTATTGAAACTACTTGCTTTAAGTTGGTTTTCCTGCACTCTACTACTTTTCTTGGTTTGGATTTCTGGGTTTTCGGTTACTTAGATTACGTACGCCTCGAGACGTTCGTAGTTTAAGTGCCGGTCATGTTCCGTACTTTCGGGTCGTGACAAAGTTGGTATCAGAGCGTTAGGTTTTAACCTTCGGAGCGTAGGATGACCCTTGGTTGATGGAATAGGTGACTAAAGTAGAGTGACGTACCGTTGGTATGTTCTGCGGCATATTTACGACACGCCACTCCACTTATGAAGCCTTAGGATGTACATTTCCTTGTTCAGTATTATATTCATTCCGATCTAGCCTCATCGGTACCAGTTTGGTTTTGCTGCTACGGTCACGGCAGGGAGAGCTACGGCTAGAGTTGCGGTCAGCACAAGCTCGTCACGAACGAGGACTAACCAGGGCGAAATTCCGGCGACACACGATTGCAGAGATGTGTCTTCTTACTGTGTTTCCGCGCCACGAGCGTTTGGCGGATCGCCTTTATGAGGTTACTCGGAGGTGCTGATCGACACTAGAGAATTGAGCCAATGATGGAGGCCAGCCAGATTTTGATGACCGTTGGTGTGTTGCTTACTCCTGATGATCGAGGCACTGTTCAGCGTGCAGACGAGCGAGCCAGTTATTGCCGCGAACGACGAGGTATTGCCCCAGATGCTGGAGTTAGTGCAGAACGAGTTGTACTAAGAGATGATAGAAGGTCGCTAGTCATCGTGGATGAATGACTAGGACATGTGGATCGTTCGCCTAACCCGATGAGAGGTCATCAGATAGATTGATTCCAGCAAGAGACGACTTCACGCGGAGACGTTGAGAGTCGACAGAGACGATCGAATGTCAGAAACCTATTATTCCAAGTTTAAAGTAGTCGGAAAGACATGCAGGCAATTCTATGGTCCCTCTAGAAGAATGAAACCCTAACTCGACTTAATGACCGTGTGAAAGCCTTTGAACCTTCAGGTTTGCGGCAGTTCTACGGCGCCATTAGTGAGGCTTGGGTTTGCCCTTCTACGGCTGGACCACCGATGCTGTGGTATGTACTCGATACTATTAAACTGTGCCCAAGAGGTTGAGCTCTTGGGGGATTATGAGGTTTTGACGACTCGATCGGATGGCTCGACTTAATTCGGATGCTAGGTGGTGAGATTCATTCTTGGGAGACTCCAGATACAAGGATAGTCGTTGGAGCTCAGTCCATGCAGCCGCGACGAGACGAGTCCAAAGCAGACGACATTAGAGAAAGGTGAAGTAAGTGGTTCGTACCAGATCTAGATGAGATGACGTTCCCCTCCGCCGACATCAGAGATGCGATGCGCATGCCGAGGCAGAGTACTGGATATACCTTCCAGAAGGAGTCGCGATGGGTATGCAGCCGTTACAGAGCAAGATGCAGATATAGGAAAGGACAATGACTTCCGGACAGTTGGCAGAGACGAGACATGGAAGAGACCGTGAGCAGGATTCCTTCCAGGATACTGCTGCAATGATACTTGCACCCAGGATCAGATGTGTCACGTACATTCAGAGAGCCAGAGGCCGACGCCAGTAATATGCTATCTTACGAGTGGTCGCAATGATTGACCAAGAGATGACCAGAGAAGTGCCAGAACGGAATCGTCCCCGTTAGCACACCTGACAGGGCCGATGAGCCGATGGACCGAAAGATTGGTAATTCACAGTGAAGACCTTGACCCAGGAGTGGTCATGGTTACGCACGCCAGCAGGACAGAGTTCATGATCATCGACGAGACGTCCCACTAGTGACCGCGATAGTTGGCCGAGATTCTTAGAGGATGCGCTTGAGCGGTACTATTCCGCCATTATTGATTACGATGTTTTGGGTGATTTATTCGTATGATCTGATTTTGATGATTGAGGATTTACGATCTTTGCACAGTGTTGCACTTGATATCGTTTTCGTGCTTTGGTTTCACATGTTTGTGATTTTACAGTTTTAGACATTGAGTTGCGCACACGATTTGGTTTTTGCACTCGGTATGATTCACATATGCTTGCAGTGCAGTGATACGCATTTTGTGCACTTAGATGCATTGGACTTTGATTTCGATGGTGTTGTTCGATATTTGTTTTGTGCACCTTGTGCACCTGATTTGATTTTGCGCATGTTCGGCACTTGATATTGGATTTCATGATTTCGTGCACGATGGATGCACCTGATTTGGATTTTCGCGCATGTTGGGCGCATGTTTTGAAGTGTGATTTTGGTGCACGCCAGATTCACTAAATCGAGATTTTTCGTGCATGTCAGATGCACCTGATTTTGCTGTCAGGCACACATGTTGCCTACGACAGATGTTTCGTGCACACCCGATGCACTTAGATGTTGTTTCTGTGCATATGTATGGCACATATTTGGATTTTGGTTTCCGTGCGCACCAGACGCACGTAGTATGCATACACGTATTTTGGGGTTGATTTTTCTTATAGAGCAGTACGTTTTTATGATATTGCAGTGTGTTTTCGTACTGAGCAGGACTAGTCAGAGGACAGTACCTGAGTATATTTTACATGTATAGTTTCGAGTTATATCATATTGATTTTCATTTTGGATTTGGACATTGTGTCTTCACCATGACTCCGATGATTGCGGGATGCTGGATGGAGTTTTGATTTGAGTTATATGCTTATTTTTCATGCGCATGCGCTGCACTATGATTGTTTTATGTATTTACGATTTCGGAGCCCCGACGACTTGATGGTTTTGCTTAGATGTTTTAGTATTTGGGGGGAGTTTTAATTTAAATTCGGGGACCGAATTTCTTTAAGTGGGGAAGATTGTAACGCTTTGAAAATCGTTTCGGTGAAATTTCGAAAAAATCGGTAAAATAAGGGGGTTTTCTGTAAAAAGTCAAAATACAAATATCTTATTATAAAAATTAAATATACATATTCTAGCTATGTAATTGCTATTATTTGGTGTTTATTGAGCCGCTGGTGAAATTTCAAATTTTCTGAAAAAAATATTATTTTATTATTATTTTAAGCCGTCACTAATACATTTAATTAGGGAAAATTACAAATTGGAATGAGTTGAAACAAATTTTGTGCATCATAAAACATTAAATAAAATTTTATCATATGGTTTTTGGAACGAAATCATTTGCCAAAACGGTTTAGAAATTATTGAAGAAAAAAGGCTTTTTTTTAGCGTAAATGGATGTTTGGGGTATTGTATTTATCATTTTTCATCACCCCACACCCGTACCCACACCCACACACCCCCATTTTGTTTTCTCCTTGGCTGAATTTTCAGCAGCCACATCCCTATGTCCCCACACTTCTTGCACAAAGAAAAGAAATGAAAGAAATGAAAAGAAAGAGAATATATATATAGGTTTGGGCTTGGTTGACTTGTCAATTCTTGACCTCACAACACCATATCCCACTCACCTCTCCCCTCCTCTTTTTCTGGCCGAATCCCTCCCCAAAATTCAGCAGCCCCTCATCTTTTCTCACCTCATTCTCCTCACAAAAATTCATCAAAAAAATCATCAAAAATCCATACAAAAATCACACAAACCCCAAATCTAATCCTTACCCATTTTTCATTGGACTATCAAGCATGGATCTTAGTGAAAGGTTAGCATATTGGAGGTCAAGATTTTCACACTAGATCTCAAATCTTGTGAGGTATAATCTCATACTTTTGTTAAATTTGCTGTTTAGTTGCTTTAATCAAACTTATTTAGTGAGTATTATGGTTCCAATTTCATGTTTAGAAATTCAAGAGAAGGATTTGGATCATGTTAGGGTTGTGATAATTTGTTGATGGTTGTGTTATGTATTTTAGCATCTTATGATATGCAAATCTAGTCTAGTAGTTGATTTGTATATAGTCACTTAAAATTGTTAAATTGGAGTTTTAACAAACTAGGTTTTGGTAATTAATTGAAAAATCGAGAATTTAAAATATGCTTAGGGTTTTTATCACCTCATTAGCAACATAATGTGTAGTTTAACACTTTAGGGCTATGCAAAACCTAGCTAGTTGTTGAATTGAGAATTTTGTTTTAAAAATGTTAAAAGAATTGATATCTTTGCAAACTTGAAACTTTGTTTAAATACTAATTGATGAGAGAAAAATATGGAGGTGATTTGTGTGACCTAATTATATTATTAAGTGAGCATTTTGGCCATTAGAATCGCTAAAATATTTAGTTTGGGTAAAACATCAAGTTTTGAACCGAAATGGGAATTTGTGCTAACTAGGTTTTTGGGAAATAAAACGATTTGTGTACTTTTATGGTTTTGATGAATTAAAACCTATTTCTTATATAATTAGTGAGTTTTGAAACCACGATTGGTGCGTTTGAGTTTTTCGCGATCACTCGGCGTTGGTACGCCGATGTCGAGAGTTTTGGGGTTGTTTTGTGAAAGCAACCGTAGGCTTTGACCTACGTGAGATTCAGGTGTCGTTTTGGTTTTAAATTGGATTTTAATGCGATACGGTGCGTTGTAATATGTAGGTACCCCATGTGGACTTCGAGACGACAAGCAAGCGCATGGCGACGTCGGCACCGGCGGGCAAGGACCAGGTGAGTAGATTTATATCTATGGGGAGAAGTCGGGTGGATGGCGTATAGCACCCCCGCAGTTCGTGGTGATGTATACGGACACGTATACACACATATATATTGTTTATATATTGTTTGAGTTATTGATGATAAATATGGATATTTGGTGTTCTTGGACGATTGAGTGTCGCGAAACCCTAGAGTAGCGGTCGCACCACACTTGCACACACCCACCCATACTTGCATACTTTCTTCTTTCTTTTGTGCTTATTCGGGAATATATAGTTATGTGTTCACATAGGTATGGGACTGTGTGTTCACATACGGATTTGAGGATAGTACTTGGGATTTATGATGAGTCGATGAGATTTGATTTGAGGCCGTGAGATCGGTGATATAGCAGGGTTCGTATTTGAGATACGACATGACGTTGTAGCGGGTCCTTGACGTAGTGTTTTACATACGTGCATGCATACTTAGGCGATATCAGTATTGTACTAGACGTAGATCAGTACCCGATCATGATATTTGATAAAGAGGATACCAGGTGAATAGTATGATGAATATGATATTGACCCGTACCCTGAATTGGGGATGCCGTACGACGGATTTACGTACGAGCTATATCTTGATGATTGATCCGCACTCTTGACTTGGGATGTCTGATTATAGATATGGTATCGGATATGATATTATTGAGGCGGGATCACCGACTAATATATATACAGGTATGTATATGTATCGACTCAGATGTTAGGCGGTTTCCTTACCTGTAGTCCAGCTTGTTAGCTTAGCCCTTTAGTTTAGTTTAGTTGTTAGATTAGATTCGATTCTTACCTATTTCAAAGCTTACGAATCATGCGTATTTTAAAAGACAGGTCAAGGGATTCTACGGATATTTCAAAAACGTATCTTTTCTTAAAAACACCGTAGCCCCTATTTTCAAAACCCCATGATTCGTGTTATTTCAAAAGGCACCATTTGTAGGACTTATATTAGATTAGTGCAGATTAGTTATAGTTGCGTCTAGTATTCAGCTCCCGCTCATTTTTACTGTTCGCTCCGCATCGCATACTTATATTATAATTTCTTATTGCATTATTAATATCATGCTGTTAGGACACCAGCACCATTACCGATGACGCGTATGTACCACGTACACTTACTTGCCGGCTCACACACATCTTCATCGGTAATTGCCATGTCACGAACACTTTAGAAAATACTATTTCATTTGACATAGGTTGTTAGCTAATAGTTTAGACATGTTATTAGTGTACTTGCCTTATATGCTAGTTAGACATTGTAGTTATTGCCTACTACTTCATGCATGTTATTATTCACTGTTGTGTCGCATTCATGGATTCTCATGCCTATATTCACTGTTTACATGCTATTGATGACTTGGATTCGGATTTCATGAGATTTCTTGGATTTGGAGGAAAACCGCAAAAACATAAATAAACCTTTTCTCTCTTTTAAAATAAAAAGTGCGGTTTTCCCATGATGTATGAGTCGTCCACCATGAGTTTGCTGATGGATTTTGAGACCCGATTCGAGGAGTGGAGGAACCGTTTCGGGTACATGGTGGGCCCGGTGCGGTACCCCGGGACAAGAGGAATGTGGTGTTGACGTTGAGCCCGGCAGGGGAGCACTACCGACCGGTGATATTACCCGACGCGTCGGATATCCGGAGGATACCGTCGTGGTCTTGAGATGGATGGTAGGGGCCGGTCTGGACTGACGGCGCCCTAGATATTGAGATTGAGACATTGATATTTCGAGACAGTGAGATTTATGTTTTGTGTCGATGCTAGACACTGTTGATACTGATTTCATTCATGATACCTCAGTTTAAAAATACGAAGGAAATCTCCCTAATTTATGAAAACAGTTTCTTCATTTACATGTATTCTGTTTCATGCATGCATACCTCGTTCATATGATATATTTCTACCTGAGGCACTGACACGGGCACATGAGATTACACTCGGGTTAGATATTTACCCTAGCCCTGTTATAGGCTACATGTTATATACATTTTTTGAGGCTATATTATGATCATTGACCTAGGATTGCGTTATTTATGCGATTTCTGTGCGTAGATGTTTTTCTATTCACGAGTTGGCAACTCACCCCCGTTGTGCCCCAGTTTCTTGAAGGTTTGCCGTACAGGTTTCATTACGGCTTTGCAGGCTCAGTTTCATTCGGGTGACTTGCTAGTAGGTGGGTTTTTCTTGTATCGTACCCATCATATTACCTTGTATAATATTATTCCGTTGTATCTAGTAAATTCCATCAACCAAACATGTATTTTCTGAGATAGCGACCAGTGTTGTTTATTCTTTCGACCTTAGAGTCGCTCGTTATATTTCTGGTGGTTTTGAGTTTCCTTTTGAGTTTTGATCCTCGCCGTTGGCGTTGTATATTATATTGCTTGTGTGGTTGTGACCGTCGATAGACGAAGAGCTAGCTCCCGCTTGGGGATGCCTTTTTCTTGATTTCGTATACTATTCATGTTGTATCCCGTTTGGGGGCCAGTATTTACAAAGGAGACTCTGCCGAAATTTTCAGTAAATTTTTGATGTTTTTAAAAAACCGCATAATTCGGCTTATGCTATTGAAACTACTTGCTTTAAGTTGGTTTTCCTGCACTCTACTACTTTTCTTGGTTTGGATTTCTGGGTTTTCGGTTACTTAGATTACGTACGCCTCGAGACGTTCGTAGTTTAAGTGCCGGTCATGTTCCGTACTTTCGGGTCGTGACACTAGCCTCGTCATTAGCCCCCCACTCTCGTCCCGACCCATTTATGGGTTGGGTCGAGAGTGGTCTGACCGGTCATCCGGGGTAAGCTCTTATTTGAAGATATCGCCGGTGCGTATTCCCGGGCAACTAGTTGTATTTTCTTGATGACGTCAGCGGATCAGGGGAGAGATCTCGCATTAAAGAGGAAGCGCCAGTTTGTGCGTACGTTCGTCGAAGCGCCAGCCCATGTGTCTGGCGCTGGTTGGCTGACGAGACGGGCTGCAGGTGTTCCTGCGCCCGATAGGATGTAACCAATGCGCATGCGACAGGTGGTGATCAGTCGAAAATATTTCATTTTTAACACATCAATTTCCCTACTATTTGCAATCATCTAAAGGTGTTCGGTATGAATATAGCACATATTAGCAATTTGACTGTAAAATACCAAATAACTTGTGTTATACATTATAACCGGCATTTTGAGGGAAATTGAGTGTTTATTATTGCACGCATGATCTTTGTATAGCGCAACACTTGTCTTGAGATTGTGTGCAGGAAATTCCAGGTAAAAGAACCGGAAGTGCTAAAAGTGCTGATAAAAATATGCCAAGTCAAAAACTTGAGATCTGGCAGAAATCAAGAAAGAAAAATAGGATTCCAGACATCAGATCAAGACCCTAAACCCAACAGAAGAATCCCCTGGAATGCAATGCTTCACCAAAATGGCCGCGGATCCGCGGCCAAGTTGGCCTATCCGCCGTGGATCCGCGGCTAGTTGGACTCTTCAGCGCGTCAAAATTCTCTACGTGGCTTCTTGTAACAACCCTTGCTTCTAGAAAACTCTCAAAGACCACGTAGCTTCTTCCAGAAGGTTCTGCATAACAAACTCACTCTAGAATATTCCTTGCAACAACCTTCTTCTAGAAGGCTCTCTCCAACAACCTTCTTCTAGAAGCCTCCTTATAACAACCTTCTTCTAGAAGCCTCCTTGTAACAACCTCATTCTAGAATATTCCCTCCAACAAACTTCTTCTAGAAGATTCTTTCTAACAACCTCATTTTGGAGGGAAAATTCAAATGAGGTAGTTCATTTTGGAGGGAAAATTCAAATGAGGTAGTTCATTTTGGAAGGAAAATTCAAATGAGGTGGTTCATTTTGGAGAGAAAAGTTGTTCATTTTGGAGGGAAAAGTGGTTCATTTTGGAGGGAAATTTGAATTTGAATTGAAAAGGAGAGGGGGTTATAAAAAGAGATCTAGATCTAAGGTTTTGGGGGTTGTT
Source organism: Agapanthus africanus (assembly GCA_030015575.1). Taxonomy (NCBI): domain Eukaryota; kingdom Viridiplantae; phylum Streptophyta; class Magnoliopsida; order Asparagales; family Amaryllidaceae; genus Agapanthus; species Agapanthus africanus. Next base: position 73,563,823 of record JASDDO010000029.1, on the reverse strand, counting down.
CATTTTTAGTAGCTAGTTAGTGAGTGGTTCATTTTGGAGGGAAAAATTGTAGATCCAAATCAAAATTCAAATCAAATTGAGTGACACACTTTGATTGAAATCAAGATCTATCGAGTACAATTCAAGCAAGAAGCCATCAACCTTTTAGAAGTGACGCCGATCTTCAACCGAGCAAGTGATCCAAGACGATCCGCGCTCACGGAGACGGTGCGGAGCCAAATCGACGATCGAGTTATTTCCTCGAATCTTGTAGATCTTGAGAGAATTGTAATAAAATTGTTGATTAATAAAAGGTGACATTTCTTTATCTTGCTTATCTCTATATTTGAGCATTATGATTAGTTTTCAATTCTTGATTGATTTCGTGGTTATGATGCTTGAGTAGAAACTCCGCTCGTGGAGGAGTCGAGAGAATCAATAGATGATGATGATTAGATCTTGAAACGATTCTTAAGTCCTATAAGTTTTGTAAACTCTTGTAAATTGAATCATTGACAATTTAGTTATGAGCGAGATGCTTTCTTGAATGTTTTCGCTCTTAATTAGAGATCAACGTTTGATAATTCAATTTACTAGAGGCTAGCTTTTGAATGATAATCATCAAAAAGACAAAGGATGAGATGAAGAAACCCTAGTTTCTTCGATAGATCCTTAAACCTCGTTGATCGTCATCGATCTAGCATCAAATCATTAATGGATAAGAAAACGTAATCACAAGTCTTCATCACTTTTATAGATTCGATCGATTCCTACGAGCCTCATTACAAATCTTGATAGTTCATTAGATTTGGACATCTCCTAGAATTTTATAGATTCTTGATCTTTAGATCTAGTCTTTACTATTTTTGAAACTAAATCTCAAAATTCTTGAATCTATTTTCTTGCAATTTTTCTTTTACCTTTTCATTTCGACTCATCTAAAACGATAGCAAGCAAAACACAAATCTCAGTGGACGATCCGTATTCATTAATGCGCTACATCGATACCGTTAATTGATTGCGGTATAAATTTCTTTGATTGTGATCTTTATACATTTTCAAAACACGATACACAAAGAATCATTCAATCAAATGGAGCCGTTGCCGGGGATGTGTGCTATTTTGTTTGCTTTTGTTATTTGAGTTGAAAAATTATTATTCCATCAAATTTTCATCCAAGATTCGCTTCAATTGCTTAACGAATAGTGTTTGAATTTTTGTGAGGGAATCTGGAATCATTTCAGCAGTGTGATCAAGATTCAGAGAAGATCTGAAGAATCCAAAGAAGCACAGGGACCTACAGGAAAATTTCCAAACCCTAGTTCCCCCAGAGAACCACGGATCCGCGGCCATTGTGAGGTTTTTGCGGCGGAACCGCCGCCGTTTAGGGCTTGGACTGTTCCAAAATTCTCAGGTCTGCTCTCTGTGTTCCCCTCTTCTCTCTCTGATCTTGTCCAATAATCAATTTCTTGCAGGATTCTTTGCAAAATTCAGAGCCGCTAAAAAACTAAATTTGTTGCGATTCTTGAAATTGGTTGTGTGCATATTTTTAATACAGAAATTAAGGGGCAAAGACCAAATTCAGATTAGGTGGGGAGTTCATTACCCTTCCTAAGCCCCGGAAATCACAAAGTTGCATCCGCATCACCCTCATTAATTAAAAGAAATCTAGACAAGACTCTAAGGACCGTCGCGCTCACTTAGGATAGAAGAAGGTCGTGGGTAATCTATTGCTTATCTGCGTTTCTTTTGTGGTGTCTAGACAAGTGTGTCTAAGGCAAGTGGTTACTTAATTAGGCCCACTACTTACGTAGTGGAGAACCTCCCACTTACCTGGCACTTATCTGGCTACAGAAGGGGCAAAGAGGCAGTAGAGGATTTATCCTGCGATTTGTCTTCTGGAAGTTTAGGAGCGGTCTAGAGACTTGACCTAGGTGACCATTAGATATAGGGTTGCTTGTGCATGTTTGTGTGAATTTTCAAAAATCTGTCCTTTTTCAAAACAAACCACTTATTTCCCCCTTCCCCTTTTTCCTTTTTTACCCTTTTCCCCCTTTTCTCTTCTTATAATGGGTGACCAAAGTAGAAAAACTCTCGCCGAGCTTTGTTGTCCACAACCAGATATTAAATGTTTTCGTAATCCCTTCGGTATACCGTCTGGCTCTTCCATATCCTTAAGAGATCATATAGAACAAGCAGGAAGAAACAGTTGGCCACCTCAGTCTAGGTCCTATCAACTGTATCCCAATTCCACATCCGTTCCAGTTGATACTCCGAGTGAGGAAGCCCCTAGACGAATGTCCATTGCTGAGCATATAGCTAGGGCTAGAAGCCAACGTTTCAATCCGAACCAATATCAACCGTACCCTAATTCTACACCTGTTTCAATTGATACCCCGAGTGAGGATGCCCCTAGACGAATGTCCATTGCTGAGCATATAGCTAGGGCTAGAAGCCAAAGTTTCAATCCGAACCAATATCAACCGTACCCTAATTCTACACCTGTTTCAGTTGATACCTCGAGTGAGGATGCCCCGAGACGAATTTCAATTGCTGACATATAGCTAGGGTTAGAGGCCAAAGTTTCAACCCGGACCAATATCAACCATCACCTCCACTTTCCAAACAAGAATTTCATAATCGGTTTGTACCTTGTATGATGACCAATAACCAACCGACGAACCAATATCAAAATTCTTCTTATCACAACTTTGACCCTACTCCTGCCCAATTTTCACAACCATTCTGTTCCTATCAATCAAATCCGACTTTTTCACCTTTTCTAAACGGTCCTTCTAATCAGCCATTTGGGAGTTTTAACTGTCCACCAGAATTTCAATCTTATCCTGAAACTCCTTATCGACCCAAGCCTAGTCTTGAGCAGTCATTAGAAAAATATATGGAATTGACGAACCAATTTAGGAAGGTAACAACAGAGTGGATGCAAGCAAATAATTTCAAACAAGCCCAAATTTTTTCAATACATAATTCGGGCATTGGACAAAATGAGAATTTAGGTGGTGAGAGAGAGCTGTACACCTTTCCTAATCAAACATTCCCTTTCCAAACTGAAATCCACAACTCCAGTTTCACAGATTCATCGAGTACACCAAAGGATTCACCAATTGACGATAGAATGTACGAGAAGTTATGTAATAATGCGATGTTTGATTTACCCGACTGCGAAGGGTCCATTTCAAGTGAAACCATGCCAAATTCTTGTGATCTCTACACCTCCACTCTTGAACCAAAATTGATTGAAAACCATTCTTTTGATGAGGTATTTGAGAATTTTAACCTTCACTTGAATGAGGTGATTGACGTTAGAGATATATTGATTGATGAACCCGAAATTTTGGATGATTTTGTCCCACTAATTCATCAGATCCTTTCACTTCCTTGTGGCCATCATCTTGAGCCTTTAATTCTTCCCGAACCCCAAATACGTCTTGAAGTTGTTGATATTCGTATATCCGAAGATCAGATCGAAACTCAGCCTTCATCTCCCACATTTGGTTTAGTGACACTCGATACATCGATACGATTACCCATTTCATCTTCCACTATCTCTGGTTCTTTTTCTGTCCCTGAATTGATTGTGAGTATTGATGAATCACAATCCGTTAAATCAAGTTCGACAATCCCAGAAAACCAACTTGATTTGGATATTTTTGAAAATGAGAGAGATGAATTTTTCACCTTCACATATTTTGACAAATCAAGTAGGATAAATTCTGGCACAAAACTTTTTGACAGCAAAATGTTCGATCACACCATTGATAAAAGTTTTGAAGAACTTTTTGCTGACGAACTTGAATTTTTAAACAATACGGATTTTGTGATTGATCAACCTCCACTTATAGAAGATGAACCGCCACCATTCCTTCTTCCTAATCATTCACATTCATCCTCATTCTTTCTTTTCTCTAATTTAAAATTCAAACCCTTTCCAGACCACCTCCTATCCCTTCCCCACTTTTTCTTGACTCGATACAACACATTCTTCCACCAACCTATACGCTTTACTGATAAAATCTTTGAATGGTTGGTACTAACTTTTGATCTTTGTAAAGTCTTACTTTGACCAAATGACTCACCCCCTCTTAAAATGCTTCATATGTCTAACTCATGTTTGAGGGGGGTGTATTTTTGGCTCTTGAAATAACTGTTGTCCTCAATATTTAGAGCCAAAAATAAGTTTGGGGGAGGATTTTCACTTTAACATATTTTTCCCCCGTTTATAAATTTCCTCCCAAGCTTACAGTTTTTTTGAAGTTTAGCAGATAGCAACAGCGAGGACACTGTTGAAAACAAGTTTGGGGGAGGTTTGTGCTTATTTTTCACTTCGCATACTTCGCATAAGCACAAAACATTTGGAAAAAAAACCTATAAAATTTTTAAAAATTTCAAAAAAATAAATATTTTTGTACATAAATAAGATAATAAAAGATTAGATAGTGAAAAATTACATCCAAAAGATTAGAAAAATTTAAGAAAACAAAGAAAATTAGAAGTTTTCTTAAACGAACTAGTAATAAGTAGTTATGAGTCGTTGTCTTAAGGGTTAGTAAGATGAAGGAAGTCACTAATCTGAGGATAAAAATAAGTCTGAAAAATAGTTCCTATTCTGAAAGCCAAACATTTGAATGTTGATACCCTACTATACGCACTTACACACGACTTGAAACTCGGGATAGTAGAGGATACCTTGAAATGCTCTTGTCTAAAAGCCAAAGTACGAAGGAAATAAAAAAAATGAATAAAATATAAAATGGTGTTAAGAGAAAAAATGAATACTGGTTTTGTTATCGCCAAGGCAGCAATAAAAAAATATAGCGAGGGTGCTTCATCACCTAGTGCCTTAGACCAACTGGTCTGGGAGTCACTGCTAAGCCTTAGGTGGTGCAAGACAAGGAAAAACACCAAATAAGCAAGCACATAAGTAATCGGTCGGTTAGTACCTCAAGAAGTATTAACGGTCGCATGAAAATGTGTAAGCAAATCTAAATATTCATCAAATTAAAAAGTACTGAGGCAGATGGACAAGAGTATGATAGCTTGAATTGAATTCTCCGGGTGTAGGGATGTTCTTTACACACACGTAGGGTTATATGATCGATGTTTGGAAGAGAGATAGGAATGAAGAATAAAGACGATGTTTTATTGAGGGATGATGTGATTTCTAACATCTTTTCATGACTATTAAGATAGGGCTCATGACAACCGAAAAGCTAGTATAGTTGGAAACTCTAATTTTCAAAGTTTTTCTTTTACAATTCTTATCTTTATATGTAACTTTCACGGTCTTCCTTTTATTATTGGATTTTGTGGGTGCAATCCGCTGAAAACCCTCAGGAGACAACACTCCTCCTACTAGGGACACCTAGAGGTTTAAAGGCTTGTTGCACGTGCTCAGCGCAATCGTGTTGCCTACGAAAGTGTGCTAGTTAGTTTTTTCTTTTTCTTGTATTTTCACCTTCCCTTTTTAATAAAACAAGTTTTCTCGAGACGACCAAAATTAAGTTTGGGGGAATTTGATCAGTTGAAAATATTGCATTTTTAACACGTCAATTTCCCTACTATTTGCAATCATCTAAAAGTGTTCGGTATGAATATAGCACATATTAGCAATTTGACTGTAAAATACCAAATAACTCGTGTTATACATTATAACCGGCATTTTGAGGGAAATTGAGTGTTTATTATTGCACGCATGATCTTTGTATAGCGCAACACTTGTCTCGAGATTGTGTGCAGGAAATTCCAGGTAAAAGAACCGGAAGTGCTAAAAGTACTGATAAAAATACTCCAAGTCAAAGACTTGAAAAATACGCCAAGTCAAAGACTTGAGATCTGGCAGAAATCAAGAAAGAAAAATAGGATTCCAGACATCAGATCAAGACCCTAAACCCAACAGAAGAATCCCCTGGAAATTGCATGCAGTGCTTCACCAAAATGGTCGCGCGCGTCAAAATTCTCCACGTGGCGTCTTGTAACAACCCTTTCTTCTAAAAGACTCTCAAAAACCACGTGGCTTCTTCCAGAAGGTTCTGCATAACAAACTCACTCTAGAATATTCCTTGCAACAACCTTCTTCTTGAAGGCTCTCTCCAACAACCTTCTTCTAGAAACCTCCTTATAACAACCTTCTTCTAGAAGCCTCCTTGTAACAACCTCATTCTAGAATATTCCCTCTAACAAACTTCTTCTAGAAGATTCTTTCTAACAACCTCATTTTGGAGGGAAAATTCAAATGAGGTAGTTCATTTTGGAGGGAAAATTCAAATGAGGTGGTTCATTTTGGAGGGAAAATTCAAATGAGGTGGTTCATTTTGGAGGGAAAAGTTGTTCATTTTGGAGGGAAAAGTGGTTCATTTTGGAGGGAAATTTGAATTTGAATTGAAAAGGAGAGGGGGTTATAAAAAGAGATCTAGATCTAAGGTTTTGGGGGTTGTTCATTTTTAGTAGCTAGTTAGTGAGTGGTTCATTTTGGAAGGAAAAATTGTAGATCCAAATCAAAATTCAAATCAAATTGAGTGACACACTTTGATTGAAATCAAGATCTATCGAGTACAATTCAAGCAAGAAGCCATCAACCTTTTAGAAGCGACGCCGATCTTCAACCGAGCAAGTGATCCAAGACTATCCGCGGCTCACGGAGACGGTGCGGAGCCAAATCGACGATCGAGTTCTTTCCTCGAATCTTGTAGATCTTGAGAGAATTGTAACAAAATTGTTGATTAATAAAAGGTGACATTTCTTTATCTTGCTTATCTCTATATTTGAGCATTATGATTAGTTTTCAATTCTTGATTGATTTCGTGGTTATGATGCTTGAGTAGAAACTCCGCTCGTGGAGGAGTCGAGAGAATCAATAGATGATGATGATTAGATCTTGAAACGATTCTTAAGTCCTATAAGTTTTGTAAACTCTTGTAAATTGAATCATTGACAATCTAGTTATGAGCGAGATGCTTTCTTGAATGTTTTCGCTCTTAATTAGAGATCAACGTTCGATAATTCAATTTACTAGAGGCTAGCTTTTGAATGATAATCATCGAAAGGACAAAGGATGATATGAAGAAACCCTAGTTTCTTCGATAGATCCTTAAACCTCGTTGATCGTCATCGATCTAGCATCAAATCATTAATGGATAAGAAAACGTAATCACAAGTCTTCGTCACTTCTATAGATTCGATCGATTCCTACGAGCCTCATTACAAATCTTGATAGTTCATTAGATTTGGACATCTCCTAGAATTTTATAGATTCTTGATCTTTAGATCTAGTCTTTACTATTTTTGAAACTAAATCTCAAAATTCATGAATCTATTTTCTTGCAATTTTTCTTTTACCATTTCATTTCAACTCATCTAAAACGAAAGCAAGCAAAACACACATCTCAGTGGACGATCCGTATTCATTAACGCACTACATCGATACCATTAATTGATTGCGGTATAAATTTCTTTGCTTGTGATCTTTATACATTTTCAAAACACGACACACAAAGAATCATTCAATCAGGTGGAGCGCCAATGGCCGTCGAATGCGAAGTGGTTTTTTTGGCGGGAGACAATCGGCGCCGTAAGATGTGTATGCCGGCTGCTATAATAGAGGTGGGATCTTCTTCAGGGTCTATAACTCATCATAATTTCCTCGTCCCTTTGGTGTCAGCTCGACGTTCTTTTCTTTAGGTCGGGATCCCTACGTTTTCTCTTCCGAGGACTTCATCCTCTTGATCAGGTTAGATGTCTTCAACCGAGGAGTCTGTAGAAATAGTCCGGAAAGAGTCTAGGGAGTCCTCTGTAGCTTCCTCTTCTTCTTCCTCTTCCTCGTCTGAGTCGGAGTCCCCCCGGAAAGTTAGGGTTAGTCATGCTTCCCGGGGCTTATGAGAGCGCAGGTTATGGGTGCTCTTGGCGCGTCATCCATGCTGAGGCATGTAGATGAGCTCGCCACCATCCAGACACGTTTCCACATTCCTCCCGGCTACTCGCTTCGTCTAGCCGAGGAGGGGGGAGGGCAGACCAGGTATGGGGCAAGGAGATTGCCTTGTACCTGGAAGCCTTTTGGGCCGGGATGTGCCTGCCCTTCTCCCCCGAGGTGAGTGCGGCGTTGAATTGTTTTGAGTTAGCCCCGGGCCAGTTTGTGCCGTACTCTTGGAGGATTCTCCTTGGGTTCCTGGTCCGGTTGACATTATGTCAGATCCCTTTTAGCCGGAGCCTTCTCATTTCTTCTCTCTGCTATAAAAACCACCCCGGCACTCGTAGGGGCGAGCCGAGCTGGGTATACATCTCTTTTAGAAAACACAGGGGAGGTGCTACCGGGTCGGGGGTCGTCGTAGTACTTTCTTCCATTTATGAATAGAAGAAGACGTTTTTATTTGTCGGGCCGCCCGAAGGTGAGGACTGGCCTATGCCAATCCAGTAGCACAGGGCCAACTGCCCGCGGGTGAGGCGGTCGAATTATCCCGACGCGGTGGTGGTGTCGGAGTGGGAGCCCCTCCCCCGGGCTGATGTGTTGCTGTCTGAGCAGGCCCTGAGTTGGGGCGGGCTCAGCCCCGCCCAGTTCGTGGGTAAGTTAGGAGTTTTCAGGAAACCTGTTTAGACATGTGTATTCCTCCACTTTTTCAGGCATTGCTAATTCCTTCTTCGTGTTTTCGACTTATGCAGAACCAATGGATCTAGGTAAATTTTAGGTAGCCCTGGTTGAGCAGAAGAAGGGGAAGAAAGCCGGAGGGGCCGGTCCCTCTCGCCCATCGTCGGCTCTGGCTCCACCGGCGGCTGCCCCAGCCAGGCGCTCAAGCGCGCCCCGGGCCCCGGAGTCTAGCCAAGCGCTGAGCCGAAAGCGTGCTCAGGAGCAGGAGCCCTGGGTTCTTGAGGTGAGAAATGAGGCGGGCTCTCCTACGTCTCTCCTCAAGAGGTTCCATAGGACGACGCCTCATACACCGGCTTTCCCGATCATGGTGGATGAAGGGGAGCTTCGTTTCGAGGTGCCCTCGGGGTTTTTAGTCGCTGACAGCCTACTCTCAGAGATGGAAAGGTCGGCCGGGGCAGAATCTCTCGGGGAACCCTCCGAGCCTAAATGGCGGCCATATCCTAGGAGGCCATGCAGGTTAGCGTTCGCACCCCACTCGGGTTCTCATTCGGTAACTTTGTGTTAGTTGTATGTATGCCCTAGAGGCCAGTATTGTACAGATGATGTATATTATATTGGATGCTTGGACATATATAGAGAGGACTTTCTTGCTCGATATGATAGTATGCTATCTGGTTGCTCTTTGCTTTAACATGTATACTAGTCTCTTTATACTGTCTTATCGTTACATGTTGGTAAAGCCCTTAGGATGTGTACTTGACTACCTGGACTATGATGCGGATCATACTAGTGGGGACATGGTGGTCCATAAGTACATCCTTCAAGGTCCCTAGTCGTGGGTGTATCGAGACGGGGCATCGATATACAATAGTAGACTAGCGTATACGCATCTCGACCCATGAGATGGGCGATGGATGATCCCATATCCATTGGTGTTTGACATCTGAGATGGTATACGGGTGCTCAGTGGAGACTGGGTACACTGGACGGACTCGCCGAGAACTCCCGGATGGTATTATACCTCACGTCATATGGCAGTTCTCTGGTGACACTTGTGCAGGTTAGTCTGTAGACCCAAGATCGTCATAGAGTCTTGTGTGATTCCCACTGTGCTTTGATTTCCACCTTACCACGTCCATGAGGGCATGCAAAACGGTGGTTTTTGGGTACAGTCCCGAGTCACATGGAGGCAATGAGCGATAGGAGGGGTTTCGTCTCTCCCGGTATTGGGGGTTGATGTTGCGCTGTTCTCGATTGGCCGTAACAGGGAAGTCCTTGGCCAGGGCTGATTTAGAGATTTACTGGTAAGTGTTACCAGTAGTTTCTCGACCCGTTATGACCCTCACATCTGCACGACTTATCGGTTATTGGGGTCTGACATTAACCACCCCTAGACTTGATATGCGACATATCAGACGAGGAGACCGCACTGTACGGGAAGTGTTGCCGGTAGGCTTTCACAGGAGTTGGAGCGGGCTTGCTTGCTGATCTTCAGATCGCTCAATACCCGGGTAGCCGTTACGTCCATCTAGTACCACTGACGGCTTGTGGGTGCTTGATGTGATCATCACCTACTGCCGGCGTATTGACGAGTCTTTAGAGTCCTACATAGAGGTTTTACTGGCTCAGGCAAAACGAAATAGGAGCATGTATGTGATATGTGCGAGACCGAGAATAAATGCGTGTATGTGATACCATATTCTATTCTCACGACTTTTTTGTATCGGTCGGTTATATTTGATATAGCCGGGTTATCGAATCAAGTGTTGATTCGATAAGTCGATACAATGATTGTTAGCCGGTTATATGAGATATGACCGGATTATTAAGTCAAGTATTGATTTAATAATTAAGTGTATAATTGTATATTAGATATACTAATTTACATTTACTAACACTTGTTCACTTTAGGATTTTTCTCACTTTCACACATCTTTACTATATATATATATGATATATATATTAAAATGTGTTATATATTTGTATCATGGTTGTTGATACACTAGACATGGATGTGTAAGATTTACACCATTCTATTTTTAAATGGTGGTTTATATTTATCTAAAGTAATTACAAATTAGTGGAATTTTTTCATAAGCATAAAGCTTGTAGAAGCTTGTGGATGCTTTGAAAAAGTCCACAAGTTTTATTTTACTTTAGATTTTTATTGACCTAACCATTTACACTTAGCCATGGTTATGTCTCACCATGAGTTAGTATATGATACTCACTCACCATGGTTATCCTTCTCACTTAATCATTATCCTCATCTCTTTTCTTTTGTTCATCATCTTCTTTCTTTAGTTCAAAAGAAAAGCTTGCTAGGGTTTGATCAAAAGTGAGAAACAAAGTGAGAAACAAAATTCTAAAGAGAACCCACTTCCTATTTCTCCATCCTCTACTAGACTAGCACTTTAGTTTAGGGTGTTTACTTCACTAATTCTCTAGTTAGTGAAGTAGGAGCTTGAGTCGGAATTCCCTCGACGTAGATCATCTTCGGCCTCGGAGACTTCAAGCAAGGTCGCACCTTTTCGCCTCGTGAAGCCATGCAAGGGTCCGGGAGAACCACGATCACAGCGGAGGGACTTCATCAAGGAGCTAAAGAAGTGAAGGACCGATTTACAAAGGTTGTATTTCGTGATCTCTTAGAGTAAAGTTGTTTACTTGCCTTTCGATTCGCCTAAACTCTAGTATACGATCTTGCTTAGTGTTATTCGGCACATAAAGTTTTAATTTTGGCATGGTCGATGCCTTGTAGAGCCTTGTTAGTGTGCCTAGTAACCCTACAGTGGTATCAGAGCCTAGCTTGAGCATTAGGCGAAGTGTTAACGAAGTTAAAACTCCGAACGAACCCGACAACGTCGAAATCAACCCCTCTCTGGACTTTTTTCAAAATCTGGGTTTTTTCAGAATTAAAAATACTTAAAAATACAGCAGGGATTTCTAAGAATTACGACGCAAAAATGATGACGTAATATGTACGGACCGCCGCGGTTCCGCGGCAATACCCTGCTTGTGCCGCGGAACCGCGGCCGTACAGTGAGACTTTGACAGTTGGTTTGCACAGTAATTCTTGTATCTGATTGTTCTATTTTATGGGTATTTTTAAACTGTCTCAAGTGTTGAGTATTCAGGGGTTCATTTTGTAATCGTCGATTCGATCGGAGAATTTAATTTTGTTTTGTTATTCCGGATAATTTAGAAAGTACTAAAATGTTCGAACGGATATCATTAACTCAATTTTCCCAGCACGAAAAAGTTTCAAGTGTTGAATTTTTACCGAGTTTGAATCTTTTGGAAAAACGTGCATGTGATGTGATGGACCCTCTGGAAGACAACAAACCTTAACTCGATTATGTGACCGTCTTGAACTGCCCTTTGAACCTTAGGGTTTGGGGCAGTACGGCGTGCCACATGTGAGGCGTTGGCTTGACCCTTCTACGGCTGGACCGTTGCTACTGTGACGTATTCTGGAATTTTTGAACTCCGCTCAAGTGTTGAGCTATTTAGGAAATCTTGGGTGTTTGATGATCTGTTCGGAAAGTTTAATACAGTCTATTTATCTGGAATGTGATACAATATGTGGAATTCATACCGTTAGGCATGAAATGCGAAATATATGATATTTCGGATTTACGATGTCTAAAGAGATTATGGATTCCAAATGTTGTAGTTTTACACTTTCTTTTTTGCGACCGTAAGTGTAATATGTGATATCACCGGTTTCGTTGCTATATGTCAACGACAATTGGGATGCGCATATTTACTTACGTTGATGACATGTGATGTTCTGTGTTGCTGGATATGTTATATTGGATCGTCGCGTTCCGAATAGCTGGGGGTTTTATGTGAGATGAGAGTTTTTATTTTCATTCATGTAAAATTAAAATGTATGTAATATTCTTTTATTGGGGCACTTCCGGGATGAGGTTGCTGTCACCTTTTGTATATTATTTACTTTTCCGCACTAGGATAGACCCAAGGAGGAGAGCACAAGTAACCGGGTTCTGGAGTCCAGTGGGAGACCAACTCGAGGAGTCGAGTCCCGATCTCCTAACTCTTGAATTGGTAGGGTTGCTTGCCGCTCTTGTTGGGGTCTAGGGGTGTGGGTTTGGCTATTCATCGCGACCGTGGAATCCGTGTTTTATAGAGGCTCAAAATAAAACACGGACGTCCTACTATATCCAATGTTTCATATGTTTCTTCTGCTGCGATATCTGTGATGTGATCATTTGATGTTCTGTGATAAATACTGTATATAGTATATATGATATATTATATAGACGTTACTTATGTTTTACACCCGCGCTAGCCCTGCCCTGCTCTGCCGTTAGTTACCTAACCTAACGGTGCACGAGGGGACATCGAGGCGAATGCGGATGGCATAAGTGTACGTCGTATTTATCTGTGATGTTTAGGTGATTTAAATGATGGGACTTCATTAATGTGATTAATGAAAGAAAAGAAACCTAAAAGATGTTGTAGAATCAAATTTTCAAATAAAAAGGGTAGCTACAGTTTTGCTTTGCATAGTGGTATATATGATATACCCTGCACCTTATTCGATAGGGAAAGAGCCGAGATCCCTTCACCGGGAGTGACCTCTTTAGCAAAACTGGCAGATGCTACAACACTCGATTTGACTTTTGACTGCTTTTGGAGTTTTACTTTGCATAGTGATGTATATGATATATCCTGCACCTTATTCCATAAGGAAAGAGCCGAGTTCCCTTCACCGGGAGTGACCTCTTTAGCAAAACTAATAAAAGCCTCAAAATCACTCCATTTCAAAATTCACATGATTCTACGACGATATCAAGTTCATTACGCAATAAGTTTTCAGAAAAACCTGTCTTAGCCCTCCGTCATTTCAGATAAGAACTGTTTAGTATTCGTGCTGCGTTTGTTGGCCTTTGTCAAGGCGTAGTGTGCGGTAGCTAAATGGTGCTTATCTTCTTATGCATATGATGCAGATTGTTTTGGGGTAGTCGTACGACCTTGTTGACCTTTGTCAAGGGTCGTGCGGGTGGGTTTGATTCAATTAAGAAATGACGAGTTGAACTTGACTAACATCCTATGATTTGTTGACCTTTGTCAAAGTCATAGGGGTTAGGGGCAAAATATTATCGGGAATTTCAAGTGTTGAGATTTGCAATGAGATTGCATGCCTTCTATGAGATAGTTGGATCCCGATACCCACTGCGAGTAATTGTTACTCCCGGGAGAGTTTTACACAGGACAATTAGCCGATCAAGTAGGTGTCTAGAAAGGTGTCAACGGGGTTACGACTCTGGGAAAACGAGGTTTACTTTAATTAGGTCCGTGCGAAAGCACGGGGAACCTCCCTCAAAGTACCGACATTGGCCTGGCTGAAAGATCGGCGAAGTTGTAGGGTGTAATTAATCCCGGCTAGTCTTTCCTTTTAAGGTTTGAAGGAAGATTTGATAAAAAACAGTGGGAGCCATCCTGATTAGATAAAATAATAACCAATCTGATCTTGCAAGAGCATACGCTAAAGTGTTTTCTTCTCTCTCTCTCCAGGTAGCGACCATATCATGCCTTAATAAAGATAATAATATGGATGTATTGACCAAACCCGCATGTTATACTGTGCTGGGGAACGTTGGTTCCGTTCTTTCTTATAAGAGTTATAAGACTGATCAGGATATAGGGGAATACCAGGATTCCCAAGCCACCCGTATGAAGAAAGTACATGTTGATGCATTTTCTTCGGGTGTGTTCGTTACAGAGAACTGTTTCTCCATTTCCTCTACGTCCTGGGTATTAGATACCGGGTCAGGATCCCATATATGTAATCAGTTACATGGGCTTAGAAAAGGTAGAGAACTTTGAGAAGGTGATAAAGACATAAGGGTTGGAAATGGTGCAATTGTTGCAGCTAAAACCGTCGGGGAATATCACCTTGTATTGCCAACTGGTAATACATTGATTCTGAACGAATGCTATTACATGCCGAACCTGATATGCAACATTATATCGGTTTCTTTGTTGAGTAAAGAGGGATATAATTTTGTATTACAGGATAATGTTATGAACATTTTCCTTAACCAAAAGTTGGTTGGATCAGGCACGATGTGCAATGGCATTTATGTTCTAAATCAATCAACAGTTCTGAGCATAACAAACACACACAAGAGGAAGAGTCCAGAAATGAACGAATCCTTCTTATGGCATTGTAGACTGGGTCACATCAATACGACACGACTAGCTAAGTTGCAAAAGGATGGATATTTAAATCCGTTTGAATTTTCATCTTATGACACTTGCCAGTCATGTCTCAAAGGCAAGATGACCAAAACTCCGTTTACGGGACACGGAGAGAGAGTTACCGAACTATTGGGACTGATACATAGTGATGTATGCGGTCCCATGTCTACACATACCAGGGATGGTTCTTCGTACTTCATTACATTCACTGACGATCTCTCTATATTCGGATATGTGTTCCTGATGAAAAACAAATCAGAAGCTTTTGAGAAATTTAGAGAATATAAACAAGAAGTCGAGAACCAATCCGGGAAAAGTATTAAAATCCTTCGATCTGATCGAGGAGGTGAATACTTGAGCAATGAATTCCTGGACTTCCTAAAAGAGAATGGGATTCTCTCTCAGCTGACTCCTCCATATACACCACAGCACAACGGTGTATCTGAACGGAGGAACCGCACCCTATTAGATATGGTGCGCTCTATGATGAGCACAGCTGAGTTACCTATTTCCTTCTGGGGGTATGCGCTGGAGACGGTGGCATACCTATTGAATCAAGTTCCATCTAAATCTGTACCTACCACACCATATGAGATATAGAGTGGGAAGAGACCATGTATTAAACGTGTTAAGATATAGGGTTGTCCGGCCTATGTTAAAACGCAAAATCCGGACAAACTCGAGGCACGGTCAGTTCTATGCAAGTTTGTGGGATATCCCAAATATTCACATGGATATCTTTTCTACCATACTGAGGAAAAAAAAGTGTTTGTTTCTCGACATGCCACTTTTTTAGAAAAGGAATTTCTTAAAAAACAAATTAGTGGCGACAAGGTAGAACTGGAAGAAATTCCGGCTACATAAACTCAGACTGAAGATTTAGTGGAACCAGAGGATTCGGTAGTTCCCAACGAACCTCAGCCTCTCCGCCGATCTAGTAGGGTTCCTCACCCACCTGAGAGATACTACGGTTTTCTCATGGATGGTGGGAGCGAGGATTGCATCATAGTTGATGATGACCCAACTAGCTTCGAGCAGGCCATCATGAGTGGGGAATCAGTGAAATGGCTGGATGGAATGCGGTCCGAGATGGAATCTATGTACACCAACAAAGTATGGACTTTGGAAGTTGCTCCTGAAGGGGTAAAACCCATTGGGAGCAAGTGGATCTTCAAGAAAAAACTTGGTGTAGATGGGAAAGTGGAGACTTTCAAAGCTAGAATTGTTGCAAAGGGTTTTCGTCAAAGACCAGGTGTGGACTATGACGAAACCTTTTCTCCAGTGGCTATGCTTAAATCCATCTGGATCATGCTTGTCATCGCTGCATATCATGACTATGAAATCTGGCAAATGGATGTTAAGACCGCCTTTCTAAACGGTGATTTAGAAGAGTGCGTGTACATAACTTAGCCAGAGGGCTTCATAGATAGTGGGAGCAGCGGGAAGGTGTGGAAGCTGCTTAAATCCATTTATGGATTGAAGCAAGCATCGCGGAGTTAGAACATCTGCTTTGACGTTGTTATCAAAGAGTTTGATTTCGTCAAAAACGTAGATGAACCTTGTATCTACAAGAAGGTGGCAGAGAGTAAGGTTGTCTTCCTCGTATTGTACGTGGACGCCATACTCTTGATAGGAAATGGCATTCCTATGCTGCAATCGGTGAAGCTCTTCTTATCACAAAGATTCTCAATGAAAGATCTTGGTGATGCCTCCTGCATATTGGGAATTATGATCTATAGAGATAGATCTAAACGGATATTGGGATTGTCCCAATTCAGGTACATTGACACCATACTAAAGAGGTTTAGTATGGAAGAGTCCAAACGTGGGTTTTTACCCATGATCTCAGGGCTCACTCTCTCCAAAGAGATGTCTCCCAAGACTGATTTGGAGAGAGCTCGCATGCAAGGGATACCCTATGCTTCGGCTGTAGGCTCTATCATGTACGCGATGCTATGTACCAGACCCGATGTAACATACTCACTAAGTGTAGTGAGTAGGTATCAAGCTGATCCTGGAGAGAGTCACTGGACAGCTGTGAAGAGCGTTCTCAAGTACTTACGAAGGACTAAAGAGATGCTCTTGGTGTATGGTAACGGAGAACTCCAAGTGGAGTCCTTTACCGATTCGAGCTTCCAGAGTGATAAGGACAACTCTAAGTCGCAGTCAGGATTTGTCTTTACCCTTTACGAAGGGGTGGTTAGCTGGAAGAGTTCCAAGCAAGAAACCGTGGCAGACTCGACGATGGAGGCTGAATACATCGCTGCCAACGATGCTGCCAAAGAGGCTGTCTGGATCAAGAAGTTCATCACTGAACTTGGAGTGGTTCCATCCATTGAGCATCCAATACCTTTGTATTGCGATAACAATGGAGCGGTGGCTTTGGCCAAGGAACCCAGGTCCCATCAGCGATCCAGGCATATTCTGAGGCGGTATCACCTGATCTAGGAGATAGTTGATCGCCGGGAGATCGAGGTCAGGAGGGTTGACACGAAGAATAACACAGCGGATCCACTCACGAAGGCCATTCCCCAGATACAGTTTGAGAGACTCTTCGGGATGCTCGGTATGTGATACTACAGCAGCTGGCCCTAGTGCAAGTGGGAGATTGTTAGTTGTATGTATGCCCTAGAGGCCAGTATTGTACAGATGATGTATATTATATTGGATGCTTGTACATATATAAAGAGGACTTTCTTGCTCAATATGATAGTATGCGATCTGGTTGCTCTTTGCTTTAACATGTATACTAGTCTCTTTATACTGTCTTATCGTTACATATTGGTAAAGCCCTTAGGATGTGTACTTGACTACCTGGACTATGATGCGGATCATACTAGTGGGGACATGGTGGTCCATAAGTACATCCTTCAAGGTCCCTAGTCGTGGGTGTATCGAGACGGGGCATCGATATACCAGAGTAGACTAGCGTATACGCATCTCGACCCATGAGATGGGCGATGGATGATCTCATATCCATTGGTGTTTGACATCAGAGATGGTATACGGGTGCTCAGTGGAGACTGGGTACACTGGACGGACTCGCCGAGAACTCCCAGATGTTATTATACCTCACGTCAGATGGCAGTTCTCTGGTGACACTTGTGCAGGTTAGCCTGTAGACCCGAGATCGTCATAGAGTCTTGTATGATTCCCACTGTGCTTTGATTTCCACCTTACCACGTCCATGAGGGCGTGCAAAATGGTGGTTTTTGGATATAGTCCCGAGTCACATGGAGGCAATGAGCGATAGGAGGGGTTTCGTCTCTCCCGGTATTGGGGGTTGATGTTGCGCTGTGCTCGATTGGCCGTAACAGGGAAGTCCCTGGCCAGGGCTGATTTAGAGATTTACTGGTAAGTGTTACTAGTAGTTTCTCGACCCGTTGTGAGCCTCACATCGGCACGACTTATCGATTATTGGGGTCTGACGTTAACCACCCCTAGACTTGATATGCGACATATCAGATGAGGAGACCAGACTGTACGGGAAGTGTTGCCGGAAGGCTTTCACAGGAGTTGGAGCGGGCTTGCTAGCTGATCTTCTAATCGCTCAATACCAGGGTAGCCGTTACGTCCAGCTAGTACCGCTGATGGCTTGTGGGTGCTTAATGTGATCATCACCTACTGCCGGCGTATTGACGAGTCTTTAGAGTCCTACATAGAGGTTTTACTGGCTCAGGCAAAACGAAATAGGAGCACGTATATGATATGTGCGAGATCGAGAATAAATGCGTGTATGTGATACCGTATTCTATTCTCGCGACTTTTTTGTATCGGTCGGTTATATTTGATATAGCCGGGTTATCGAATCAAGTGTTGATTCGATAAGTCGATACAATGATTGTTAACCGGTTATATGAGATATGACCGGA
Organism: Agapanthus africanus; assembly: GCA_030015575.1. Taxonomy (NCBI): domain Eukaryota; kingdom Viridiplantae; phylum Streptophyta; class Magnoliopsida; order Asparagales; family Amaryllidaceae; genus Agapanthus; species Agapanthus africanus. The sequence continues at coordinate 73,545,145 of JASDDO010000029.1, read as the reverse complement.
TTATTAAGTCAAGTATTGATTTAATAATTAAGTGTATAATTTTATATTAGATATACTAATTTACATTTACTAACACTTGTTCACTTTAGGGTTTTTCTCACTTTCACACATCTTTACTATATATATATGATATATATATTAAAATGTGTTATATATTTGTATCATGGTTGTTGATACACTAGACATGGATGTGTAAGACTTACACCATTCTATTTTTAAATGGTGGTTTATATTTATCTAAAGTAATTACAAATTAGTGGAATTTTTTCATAAGCATAAAGCTTGTAGAAGCTTGTGGATGCTTTGAAAAAGTCCACAAGTTTTGTTTTACTTTAGATTTTTATTGAACTAACCATTTACACTTAGCCATGGTTATGTCTCACCATGAGTTAGTATATGATACTCACTCACCATGGTTATTCTTCTCACTTAATCATTATCCTCATCTCTTTTCTTTTGTTCATCATCTTCTTTCTTTAGTTCAAAAGAAAAGCTTGCTAGGGTTTGATCAAAAGTGAAAAACAAAGTGAGAAACAAAATTCTAAAGAGAACCCACTTCCTATTTCTCCATCCTCTACTAGACTAGCACTTTAGTTTAGGGTGTTTACTTCACTAATTCTCTAGTTAGTGAAGTAGGAGCTTGAGTCGGAATTCCCTCGACATAGATCATCTTCGGCCTCGGAGACTGTTGGAGATAGTGCCCTCAGAGTCAATTATTGGATCGCAGGTACGTGATTGCAATGATTGCGGAGGACCTATACCGGTAGGACAGTCTTACTCAAGATGATAGTATGCTATCTGGTTTGTCTTTATCAGTTGTGTACATGTTCAGGTAACTGATTACATGTTACACTTTGATAGAGCCCTTAGGATCTTGCTTTATTACCAACAGTATGATGGCGATCATATACGTGAGAGTTGGGTAGTTTATACGCATATCCTTAATTGTTGTCCCTAGTCGTGGGTGTTTCGAGACAGGGCATCGATACTCCGGAGTAGACTAGTGTATACAGTCGAGACCCCGACGAGGGGCGGTGGCCGGTCTCACAAGCCACTGGTGTTAGTTGGATCACCTAAGATGTATACAGGTGCTCATTGGGTTATGAGTACACCGGACAGGACTCGCCAGGAATCTGCTAGTTGGTATTATACATATCTTCAGATAGCAGTTCCCTGGTGACATGTGTACAGGTTAGTTCATTGACCTGAGTCGTCATTTGTCTCGTGTGAGTTCCCACTGTGCTTTGATTTCTACCCTACCACGGCTCAAAGGAGTCGTGCAAACAGGTAGTTTTTGGGTACAGTCCCGAGCCACATGGAGGCACGTGAGCAGATCGGCAGGGGATTCGTCTCTCCCGGTATTGGGGGCGAGATCGTGCTGTGTATAGGAGAGCCATTACACAAAGCCCACGGCCGTGGCAGGAGATTTACTGGTAGGTACTCCAGTAGTATCTCAGGGTGTTATTGGGCTACACTCCGATACGACTTATACTGCTATTGGTGGTCTGACGTTACTAGCCCCCTAGGCAGATATGCGATACTCATTGACGAACGGACCGGACTGTATATACATTGTCACTGTTAGGCTCAGTAGGGTTTCCGGATGAGTTCGCTCATCGGCCTCCCTTGAGGTCGGTCCATGGGCAGCCGTTACGCATAGCCAGTGCCGCTGACGATTTGTGGTTAAACCCACTGCCAGGGTATTGACGAGTCATTAGAGTCCCCCACAGACAGTTTCCCAAGTTCGGGCGAAACGTTGTAGAGGCCGTATGGTTTTATGGCAGGGTTCGGAAAATGCACGTGCGTTTACGCACGTGTCAGATTTCGGGCAGATGATACTGGTCGGCTTTGGTTTAAGCCGGATCCGAGTATTATATTGAGTAGATATAATATCTTTGTCTCAGTTGCATTTATATTCGGTCGTAATACAAATGCGGGTATATTTATACAGTTACCGGGTTATCCTGAAATTCGTTTCGGGATCACTTTTGGAAGTTGCCAGTTTCCAGTTTTCTATCAGCCGTCTTTTAACATTCGGTTAAAGACGGATTTATCTTTTCTTTGGAAGAGTGTGGATGCTTCTAGAAGGTTCTAGAAGAGGTGAGGTGTTATTGTTTCATTGGTTGCTTTCTTTGTGTTCACACTGTGTGTTCACTCTAGATATTTTCTTGTGTTCACACTAGATATTTTCTTGTGTTCACACTAGATATTTCCTTATGGTTACTCTCTTGCTCCTACACTCACCCCTCCATTGCTATATATGGCCGCCGCCGCCCCCCTCCTCACTCTCTCTCTCTCTCACTTGAAAAAGATGGTTGTAAAAAGATATGATAGTTTTTGGGTGTATGGAAATTTCATAGCTCATTTCATTCCATCACCCGATTTATTGGCAACTTCATTAACCGTTCGTCCATAGCTTTGGACGGAACGAGACAAAGTCTTCTACTCATTCTCTACATCAATCTTGATCGTCTCTTTTAGCAAACTTGACGACCGAGTTGCCTCGAGTCAGAGGCGGGAGCCCGTTTAAAGAATCGTTGACGTGGTGCCACTTGGACGAGCAGATCGGAGATCGACGAGATCGGAGCAGCCGCAACGGAACGTGGGATTATGGTTAAAGAACGAAGGACTCGGATCGTTCGGTATAACCTTTCTACACTCTTTACAGTTTGTTAGTTTAGCAATAATGGCATATCCGGGTTAAAGTATACGATAGCGCCAGTTAAAATGTTTTTGTTCCGCATTTGGCGTCTGTAGACGGCCGGGGCGCTACCGTAGACTTACAGTGGTATAAGAGCCTCACCATTATGCTATACTAACTTGTGCTAACGTGTTTAAAATATCGATCGAATCGGAAATCAAAAACCGCATTTTACAAGTTCACAGTTTCTGTAGATTTTAAATGATGTCCTAAAATTATTCTACATATCTCAGAAATCTGTGCAGGGTTTTATAAGAACACCGTACAAATTTGGGCTCATGAATCGACAAGACTGCCGCGGAATCGCGGCCAAACCCATGGTTTGGCCGCGCATCCGCGGCCATTCTGTCAGATCATGCCCCCAAATTTGCACAGTGGGTTCTTGTCTGGAATTTGGGGTTTTTGGTATATATCTTTTGGGCCCAGATTTTGTTACTGTACACCAGTTGTTCGTGGGGCCCACTTCGTGATATTTAGTCGATCGAAATTTAAACATGTTAGTTTACAGTGCTTACATTATATCTCCGACCGGGAATGTCATTTGATCGGTAAACCGCGTCTGATTGCTATAGTTCTTTTAGACGGGTTTGCGAACGTGACATTCGCGTTGATGTTCTGTGTTGTGTTGTGATGTTGCGGATTTGTCGTGGTGGATAGCAGTGTGCAATGGTAGTGCAGTTTGGATTTATTTGTACATTTGACATTGCAGGGCGAGCGTCCAACATGTGGACTGCTGTCACTGCCTGTTGTATAATATTCTTTTGGGGCACGACCAGGTTGCGGTCGATGTACCTGTTGTACTACTTTTCATTACTGTACTAGGTTTTGCCCCGCGATGGAGTGCACGGATAGCCGGGTTCTTGGGGGCAACGGGTCCGCATCTCATGGCTTTGAGAGGTGGAGGGGCCTCACTCTAGAATTGGCAGACTATTCGCCGCACTCGTAGAGGGTACAGGTTGATCCAAGGAGGGGTGCCCAAGATTACCGGATTCCGTGAAGTGTTGGGTGGTCCATTCACTTTGCTGTAAGGGGCTGCCTCGCTTCAGGTTTTGGCGGGTAACTTGCCGCACCCGTAGGGGTCTAGGTTTCATTGTACAGGCTATCCACACGACAGGGGAACGTCGGGTTTCAGCAACGGCTATGTGAAACCCGGGGATCCCAGATTATCTGTATTGTTCTGTGATGGTTATTACTTTTCTGTAATGTTGCATATTATCACGCCTGGAGCGATTATTGTATATTGGTTTATATACTATTAGATGTTGTATATGTTTTACACCCGCGCTAGTTCAGTCCCCGCTCTGTCGTTAGTTAAGTAACCTAATGGGTGATGACGGGACCCAGTGACGAATGCGGAAGGCATATACGTACATTTTATTTTCGTTCTTTTCTGGTGTGATTGATTGATGGGACTGCGTTGATTCTGATCAATGCAAAGGAAAACAAACCTATTTGGTAGTTGTAGGAACAAATTTAAAAGTGTTATTGCAAAGACATTTCCTTTTGTTTTGCATAGCGGTATTCAGTGGAATATCCTGCACCTCATTCGACGGGGCAAGGGCCGATATCCCTTCACCGGGACTGACCCTTGGGCAGAAGTTTGCGTCAGGGTAATAACTTCACTATAGTCGATTACAAGTTGCTTTGCATATCGGTATTCAGTGGAATATCCTGCACCTCATTCCACGAGGAAAGAGCCGAGATCCCTTCACCGGGAGTGACCTCTTTAGCAAAAGGTTTTCGCCACTATATTTTAAAAAAGCTATCAGTTTCCTTCAGCGATATCAAGTTCGTTACGTTAAAGGTTTTTCGCCAAAAACCAGCCGTAGCCCTCCGTCACTTCTTTTGGGTATTCAGTAGTATTCAAGCTATGTATTTTGACCTAATGCCAAGGCATAGTGTTTGGTAGCTGCTGGATATTCATTTGTTGCATAGATAGATAAGTTGGTTTGGGACAGCCGTTCTGCCATTTTGACCTAACGCCAAGGGCATGTGCGGGTGGGTTCAAATTAACAAGATAGTGACGGGTAGAACTTGGCATGTGACTTATGACATTTTGACCTAACGCCAAGGTTATAGGAGCATGGGGCAAAAATCTTATCGGGAGTTTCTAAAGAAACTGAAACTTGCCAAGTATGCGCATACCTTCTGGAGTATGGGTAACGTGGATGCATTCCATCACGTTATCATGCGATGAGAGTTGGATCCCGATTCCTACTGATGAGTTGGTTTACTCTTCGGGTGATCCCGATTGATTCTTCTTTTAGGTTTGGAGGAGAATTTGACAGGACGGTGGGAGGTTTCCGGATTAGATAAAGTGATAACCATTCTGATCTAGGTTAGAGTGCACGCAGAGTGTTTCTTTTCTCTCTCTCTCTTTGGCAGCGACCTTTGACCGACCCTAGACTATGATTCAGTGACCAAGTTGACCGAACCTTCTTAAAATACTGGCTCTTGGATTGTCCGAGTTGCATAAGTCATTGCCACTCCTTCTTTTACCCTTTGAATTTCTCAGAACACCCCGTATTACTACGGACATCCACTTCCATTGGATAGATCCATCGTATGGTTATATACGAACTCGGAGGGACTTCTTCGAGGATGGATCAAGGTTCAGGAGAAATAGAATTGGTTTATTCAGTTGTCTTTTATTATCACCTTCTCTCAGGTTGTGAGGGCTCCTTGGTTTAGGAGAGTACACCTATTACACTTATTGGATAGTCTTATTCCAAACCATAGGCAGGTGCCAAAAGGTAGGGAATGAAGAAAACCAATTAGCCTAAGTAGGGTGTACAGAAGGTAATATGTAAAGACAAAATAAAGGGATTAGAAAGAGGGCAAAATAAGTTGCGACTGTTATCATTCACGACCAAACCGCGTACTTCATCGCCACTACTATTTCACCTTTAAAGGAATAAGGTACTGTTCAGTTGTCTTTTATCATCACCTTCTCTCGAGATGCGAGTACTCCTTGGTTTAGGAGGGTACACCTATTATGCTTACTGGATAGTCTTCTTCCAAACCATAGGCTGGTGCCGAACGGTAGGGAAGGAAGAAAACCATTTAGCCTAACGATGGTGTACAGAAGGTAACGACTAAAGACAAATAAAGGGATTTGGAGAGCTGGCAATAAAATATACGGTTGAAGTCATGAATTAGATTATGGAAGAGGCATTGCTATGAATACCAGAATACCCCTACGAAACATTTTCATGTTTCAGTGCATTGTTAAAGGAAAACTGTTTTCCCGATTAGATACTTACTCCAAGGGTATGTATTTACCAGGTTTCATTCTCATATCTGTAGGTTTTACAGATGATGAGTGGGAGTAAGTTATTGGGAATTAGGTAATTATCCTCATTATATCGGAATTCGTTGTAATTGGTGATATTTGAGGAAATCTCCAGGGTACAGTTTTCAACCTACGACGCACAGGTTTTGAGTTGTTTAAACTCAGCGGACTTATACAGAGTATTGTATGTTGTCCAAGTGTCCATCAGGACAAAGGGGTAAGTCCTCGTACTATGTTCTGTTTACTTATGACTTCTCTAGTTATTAGACAAGTGTTTCGTAGAAATACAAGGTCTAAGTTTTGAGAAGTTGTGGGTATAAGAATAAAGTAGAGAACCAGGTGTCACAAGTATCGGGATTCTTCAAAGAGATCGAAGATGTAGATTCTTGTGATTGGTATTCAGATGATAGTAATAATTTTGAGAAACTTGTTTCTCTTTCAGGTTGCTCATAATTGGATGGATTCCTAAGTTGAGTAATGCTGATTAGCCTCTTTCCATTAAGTTGATATGCACTGGAGACAGTTGCATGATTTGAATCTGGTTCCAATTAAATAAGTGCCAAAGTTTCTATATTGGATATAGAATGGTTCATACCTTAAAAGATGTTAAGGTACGGGGAGTTGTCCAGCTTATGCTTAAAACCAGACTCTGGATAACTCAGGGCACGTTTCTGTAATGGCTGTTTGTGGGTTGACCCTGGCTATGACAAGGGTTGATATTCTACCATTTGGAAGATCAATATTGATATTGTTCTTGACTCGCCACAGTTTTAGTAAAATGGATTTTTTCAGAAAACAGTAGTGGGGGTATGGTAGAACTGGAAGTGATTCCAGAACCGCAAACGATTACGGAAAATTTAATAGGACCTATATATTCAATCAGGTTTGACATTCCAATAGCCACTCCGCAGATATGGTGGGTAACCTCAGACACCCGAGAGGTACTCCGATAGCCTCAAGGACGGTGACAGGGAGGTTCTTATCTACCCAGACTTGACACTACTGTTGTTCCAGGGTATGAGACCCGGTAGGAGGGTTGTCGTAGTCAGTGGGAGCAGCAGAAGCACAGTGGGCAAGTAGCTTATGTCTATTTATAGACTTGAGCAGTTATAGCGGAGATAGATCATCTAATTTTGATGTGACAGTCATAGGTTTGACTTCATCAGAATAAGGGATGGATCTGTTAAGAAGGTAGTAGGGTATGATGTCATGGTATCTGGATGACATACACAGAGTAGGAAGTAAAATTCCAATACTACGATCGGTTGTACTGTGGTCGTCACACAGTTGTTTCTCCAGACAGGATATGGATATAATATTTGACATTCTAGTTTCTAGATCTATGGTTTTAGATCTGGATTTGGGTAGTTTCCCAATGTGGGTACTTTGACAGTATTCTAATGGTTTTTAGAATAGTTGACTCCTGGCATGGTGGTGTACCTGCAGGTGATGGAGTCACCCTCTCTAAAGGTGTCTTACAGACTAAAGGGGAGAGGGATGGGCATGATTGGCAGATCACTTGCTTAGGCAACTGAGTCAATCGTGAGATGTCAAGTACCACACCAGATGTTGTTTTTGCACTAGATGCAATAAGTTTGTATTAATCCAATCCTGGAGAAACATAAGGAAGCAGTTTTAGAACATAAGTGCATGTTCTACGGATTTGATGACGGCAGCCTCCTTCGGGAGACGGTTATCATTCCAGGCTTCAAAGGTGACATGGTTGACAGAGTGATTGTCAGAGTTATAGTTTTCCCTCTAACGAGGGACAGTATTATGGACAGGTGGTCCAAGAGGATACTGTGGGAGGCATGGTGCCGGATACTGATTAGGTTCAGTGATCGATACAGTCTAAGAAGTTTGGATTTGGAGTTCATTTATGAACTGGGTCCCATCAGATATCCAGACATATTCTAAGACAGGTATTACTCAATTCGGGAGATGGCTTTCTCCGCGAACTTGAGATTTAGAGAGATATAGAAAGAAACATCTAGGCGGATCCACTCACTGAGGCTATTTCTCGAACACAATAGTTTTACAAACGGGCTTTGTGAAACTGATTAGTAGAGGAGTTGGATGTTCGGTTTCACACGGGCTGTGAGTAGTCGACATCGCAATAATTAGCCTTAAGTGCAAGTGGGAGATTGTTGGAGATAGTGCCCTCAGAGTCAATTATTGGATCGCAGGTACATGATTGCAATGAGTGCGGAGGACCTATACCGGTAGGACAGTCTTACTCGAGATGATAGTATACTATCTGGTTTGTCTTTATCAGTTGTGTACATGTTCAGGTGACTGATTACATGTTACACTTTGATAGAGCCCTTAGGATCTTGCTTTACTACCAACAGTATGATGGCGATCATATACATGAGAGTTGGGTAGTTTATACACATATCCTTAATTGTTGTCCCTAGTCGTGGGAGTTTCGAGACAGGGCATCGATACTCCGGAGTAGACTAGTGTATACAGTCGAGATCCCGACGAGGGGCGGTGGCCGGTCTCACAAGCCACTGGTGTCAGTTGGATCACCTAAGATGTATACAGGTGCTCATTGGGTTATGAGTACACCGGACAGGACTCGCCGGGAATCTGCTAGTTGGTATTATACATATCGTCAGATAGCAGTTCCCTGGTGACATGTGTACAGGTTAGTTCATCAACCTGAGGTCGTCATTTGTCTCGTGTGAGTTCCCACTGTGCTTTGATTTCTACCCTACCACGGCTCAAAGGAGTCGTGCAAACAGGTAGTTTTTGGGTACAGTCCGAGCCATATGGAGCCACGTGAGCGGATCGGCAGGGGATTCGTCTCTCCCGGTATTGGGGGCGAGATCGTGCTGTGTATAGGAGAGCCATTACACAAAGCCCACGGCCGTGGCAGGAGATTTACTGGTAGGTACTCCAGTAGTATCTCAGGGTGTTATTGGGCTACACTCCGACACGACTTATACTGCTATTAGGGGTCTGACGTTACTAGCCCCCTAGGCAGATATGCGATACTCATTGACGAATGGACCGGACTGTATATACATTGTCACTGTTAGGCTCAGTAGGGTTTCCGGATGAGTTCGCTCATCGGCCTCCCTTGAAGTCGGTCCATGGGCAGCTGTTACGCATAGCTAGTGCCGCTGACGGTTTGTGGTTAAACCCACTGCCAGGGTACTGACGAGTCATTAGAGTCCCCCACAGACAGTTTCCCAAGTTCGGGCGAAACGTTGTAAAGGCCGTATGGTTTTATGGCAGGGTTCGGAAAATGCACGTGCGTTTACGCACGTGTCAGATTTCGGGCAGATGATACTGGTCGGCTTTGGTTTAAGCCGGATCCGAGTATTATATTGAGTAGATATAATATCTTTGTCTCAGTTGCATTTGTATTCGGTCGTAATACAAATACGGGTATATTTATACAGTTACCGGGTTATCCTGAAATTCGTTTCGGGATCACTTTTGGAAGTTGCCAGTTTCCAGTTTTCTATCAGCCGTCTTTTAACATTCGGTTAAAGACGGATTTATCTTTTCTTTGGAAGAGTGTGGATGCTTCTAGAAGGTTCTAGAAGAGGTGAGGTGTTATTATTTCATTGGTTGCTTTCTTTGTGTTCACACTGTGTGTTCACACTAGATATTTTCTTGTGTTCACACTAGATATTTTCTTGTGGTTACTCTCTTGCTCCTACACTCACCCCCTCATTGCTATATATGGTCGCCGCCCCCCCTCCTCACTCTCTCTCTCTCACTTGAAAAAGATGGTTGTAAAAAGATATGATAGTTTTGGGGTGTATGGAAATTTCATAGCTCATTTCATTCCATCACCCGACTTATTGGCAACTTTATTAACCGTTCGTCCATAGTTTTGGACGGAACGAGACAAAGTCTTCTACTCATTCTCTACATCAATCTTGGTCGTCTCTTTTAGCAAACTTGACGACCGAGTTGCCTCGAGTCAGAGGCGGGAGCCCGTTTAAAGAATCGTTGACGTGGTGCCACTTGGACGAGCAGATCGGAGATCGACGAGATCGGAGCAGCCGCAACGGAGCGTGGGATGATGGTTAAAGAACGAAGGACTCGGATCGTTCGGTATAACCTTTCTACACTCTTTATGTAAGTGCACGGCGGCGCCCCGGCCGTCTATCCGACGCCGGAATGCGGAAGCGGTGAAAACTTAAATTTTGCGGACTTAGCAAACCGGCACCACCGCGCACTAAACCCCGGATCGGGCCATTAAACTAGTCCTAGCTATCTACAAGAAAGGAAAGAGATATACCGACGATCCAAGTCCTCCGGTCTTCATCTCCAATCCGATCTCCTCGCGGGATCTCCGTCCGTCTCCTCCTCGTCGCCGGAAGTGCACCACGTTGCCTACATCGTTTACGGGCTCCCACCTCAATGCCGAGGCAACTCGGGCACGAAGCCGGCTACTCGACGTGCCCAAGGTTCGTTGTAGAATATGTAGTGAGCTTGTGTCTCTTTTTGGGGTAGTGGAGTTGCCATTTGTGGAGGAAGAAGAACTTGGAGAGAGGTGAAGGGAAAAAACTAGCATTCAAAAGAATGAGAGTCTCATATATTTTCTCCACACTACAAATGAAGCATTTTCCTTATCCCACCAATAGTGGCCGGCCCCCCTTTGTTCATGTGTGATTGGAGAGAGAAAAAGCAAGGGGGGGAAGGAACCATCATACAAGGGAGAGGTCAAGTCATGATGTGTAGAAATGATGACTAGAAAAACCAACACACCAAAAACCATCCATCAAACATGATGACTCAAAAAGTCATGCCATCATGAAGATACAAGTCAAGCAAGGTCAAAGGATGGCACCCATCATGAAAACCATCATGATACAAATATACAAAGACCCCCCTCCACAATAGCTTATTTGCAACAATGCAAATAAACCCTCCTCCACCAAACTTCGGCCAATGAACGGAACAATGGAAATTGGCCGAAACGGAAAGCAAACTGGCAACTCCAGAAAACTGGTCCCGTAATAAATTACGGGAAAACCCCGATACTGTGCATACACACCCGCATCTGTATTTCGACCGAAATACAAATGCAATGAGACAAAATCTCCACTGTACTGTACTAGAATCCGGCTTATACCAAAGCCGGCTAGTAATATCTGTTCGATCCTGATCCGTGCAATACCGCACGTATCTGATCGAACCCTGCCATATAACCATACGGCCTATAGTACAGACTGTCCGATCCTGATCCGTGCAATACCGCACGTATCTGATCGGACCTTGCCATATCTCCATACGGCCTCTACAACCTTTCGCCCGAAAGCTGAGTAACTGAATGTGGGGGACTCTAAAGACTCGTCAACACCTTGGTTGTGGATTTAACCACTAGCACGTTAGAGGTATAAGCCAATACATAACGGGCTACCAGGTATTGACCAAAAGGGACGTCTGTGAGCGAACTCAGCCTGACTCCCTACTGAGCCTGTCAGTGACAATATCCGTGCAGTCCGGTCCATTCGTCTATGAGTATCGCATGGCGGGCCTAGGGGGTTGGTAAAAGTCAGACCCCCAAAAGCGGTACAAGTCGTGTCGGAGTGTAGCCCAGAACACCCTGAGATACTACTGGAATACCTACCAGTAAATCTCCTTGCCTTGGCCAAGGACTTTGTGTAATGGCTCTCCTAGACACAGCACGACCTCACCCCCAATACCGGGAGAGACGAACCCCTGAAGATACGCTCACTGCCTCCATGTGGCTCGGGACTGTACCCAACTAAAACCTGTTTGCACGACTCCTTTGAGCCGTGGTAGGGTAGTAATCAAAGTACAGTGGGAACTCACACGAGACAAATGACGATCCCCAGGTCGATGAACTAACCTGCACACATGTCACCAGGGAACTGCCATCTGACGTCTGGTATATGACCAACTAGCATGTTCCCGGCGAGTCCTGTCCGGTGTACTCATAACCCAATGAGCACCTGTATACATCTTAGGTGATCCAACTGACACCAGTGGCTTGTGAGACCGGCCACCGCCCCTCGTCGGGGTCTCGACTGTATACACTAGTCTACTAATGGAGTATCGATGCCCGGTCTCGAAACTCCCACGACTAGGGACCTTTTAAGGATATGCTTATGACCCCAGCTCCCACTTATATGATCGCCCTCATACTGCTGGTGGCCAAGCAAGAATCCTAGGGGCTCTATCAACGTGTAATAGCGACGTGTCAGGTCACCTAAAGCAGTACACGATGATAAAGGTAAACCAGATAGCATACTATCATCTCGAGTAAGACTGTCCTACCGGGATAGGTCCTCCCTCAATCATTACAATCACGTACCTGTGACCTAATAATTGACTCTGAGGGCACTATCTCCAACAATCTCCCACTTGCACTCAAGGCTAATTATTGCGATGTCGCATACTCACAGCCCGTGTGATACCGAATATCCAACTCCTCTACTAGTCAGTCTCACAAAGCTCGTTTGCGGAACTATTGCATTCGAGGAATAGTCTTAGTGAGTGGATCCGCTCAGTTGTTTCTTTCTATGTCTCTCTATATCTCAAGTTCACGGAGAAAGCCATCTCCCGAAATGAGCAATATCAGTCTTAGAATATGTCTGGATGTCTGATGGGACGTAGCTCATAAATGAACTCCAAATCCAAACTTCTTAGACTGTATTGACAACTGAACTTAATCAGTGTCCTGCGCGCCATGCCTCCCTCAGTATTGCCTTGGACCACCTGTCCAAAATACTGCCCCTCATCAGAAGGAAAACTATAACTCTGACAACCTCCTTGTCGTCCATGTCACTTTGGAAGCCTGGAATGATAATTGTCTCCCGAATGAGGCTGTCGTTATCATATCCCTAGAACATCCACTTATGTTCTAAAACTGCTTCCGACCGTTTCTCCAGGATTGGATTAATGTCAGCTTATTGCATCTAGTGCAAGAACAATGTCTGGTGTGGTACTTGACATCTCATGATTGACTCAATTGCCTATGCAAGTGATCTGCCAATCATGCACATCCCTCTCTACTTTAGTCTGTAAGACACCTTTAGAGAGGGTGACTCCATCACCTGCAGGTACACTACCGTGCCAGGAGTCGTCCATCCTAAATGCTCTTAGAATGCTGTCAAGTACCCTGATTGGGAAACCACCCAAATCTAGAGCTAAAACCATAGATCTAGTAACCAGTATGTCTGATATAATATCCATTTCCTTTGTAGAGAAACAACTGTGTGACGACCAAAGTATAACCGATCGTAGTGTAGGAGTTTCTTTTCCTACTCTGTGTATATCATCCAAATACCAGGATATCACACCCTACTACCTTCTCAACAGATCCATCCCCTATTCTGATGAAGTCAAACCCATGACTGTCACGTCAGAAATAGATGATCTATCTCCGCTACATCTGCGCTAGTCTATAAATAGACATAAGCAACCTGTCTACCAATGCTTCCGCTGCTCCCACTGACTACGACAACCCTCTGGCAGAGTCATATAGACGTACACTTCTAAAACTGGTTTAGAACGACGCTATATTCATCCTCCCGCCGGGTCTCGTAACCTGGAACAACAGCAATGGCAATTGTGGGTAAACAAGAACTTCCCTGTCACCGTCCTTGAGGCTACCGTAGTGCCTCTCGGGTGCCTGAAGTTACCCACCTTATCTGCGGAGTGGCTAATGGAATGTCAATTCAGATTGAATCTTTAGGTTCCTTATCAAATCTTCAGTAATCGTTTGTGGTTCTGGAATCACTTCCAGTTCTACCATACTCCCACTACTGTTTTTCTGAAAAAATCCATTTTTAATAAAACTATGGCGAGTCTAGAACAATATCTCTATTGTTCATCCAGATGGTAGAAAATCAACCCTCGTCATAGCCTGGGTCAACCCACAAACAGCCATTACAGAAACGTGCCTTGAGTTGTCCAGTGTCTGGTTTTAATCATAAACCGGACAACTCCCCGTACCTTAACATCGTTAAGATATGAACTGTTCTATATCCAATATAGAAACAGAGGCACTGATTTAATTGAACCAGATTCAAATCATGCAGCTGTCCCCAGCGCATGCCAACTAAATGGAAGGAGGCCGATCAGCGTTACTCAACTTAGGAATACTTCCAATTATGAGTAACCTGAAAGAGAAGCAAGATCTCTTTATCATTACTATCAACTGAATACCATACACAAGTATCTACATCTTCGATCACTTTGAAGAATCCCGATACTTGCTACACCTGGTTCTCTACTCTATTCAAATACCTATAACTCCTCAAAACTTAGACCCTGTGTTTCTACGAAACACATGTCTAAGAACTAGAGAAGTTAAAAGTAAACAGAATATAGTATGAGGACCAACCCCTTTGTCCTGATGGACCCTGGACAACATACAATCCTTTGTATAAGTCCCTTGAGTCTGATAACTCATTCACTGTGTGTCGTAGGTTGAAAACTGTACTTATGGTTAAGAAGAATTACACCGCTGTTTAATGCTCCTTACCTAACCATCCACTGATATAGGTAAATGTCGTAGACATAATTTCAGAAAGGTATATCTCACTCTATGAAAATAGACGTACAGATATATCAATTTGAAATTGGTGCATAACAGCGGATATTCAAAACCAAATATTTGCCGACCGGCAAACAGCCCAGGTGATTTCCTCAAATATCACTGATTACAACGAATCCCGATATAATGAGGATAATCACCCAATTCCCAATAACTTACTCCCACTCATCATCTGTAAAACCATACAGATGTGAGAATCGTACGTGGTAAATACATACCCTGGAGTAAGTATCTAATCGGGAAATCAGTTTTCCTTTAACATTACACAGTGAAACTGAAACATTGAAATGTTCCGATGGGGTATCCCGGTATTCCTAGTAATGCCTCTTCCAGATTCACGACTGTAACCGTATAGTTCTTTGCCACCTCTCCAAATCCCTTCATATGTCTTTAGTCTTTACCTTCTGCACACCCTTTTAGGCCAAATGGTTTTCTTCCTTCCCTACCGTTCGGCACCAGCCTATGGTTTGGAAGAAGACTATCCAATAAGCATAATGGGTGTACTGTCCCAATCCTAGGAACACTCGCAATGAGAGAGGGTGAAGATAAAAGACAACTGAATAAACCTTATTCCTATTTCTCCTGAACCAGAATCCATCCCCGAACTGGAACCAGTTCCATTCGAGTTCGTATATAACCATACGATGGAGTATCCAAATAAACTGTGGATCTTCGTAGTGATACGGAGTGTCCTGGAGAAATACAAAGGTGATGTGGGAGTGGTAACGAAATATTTGGTTTGGTCGTGAATATCTGTTGCAATTTACTTTGCCCTCTTACTAATCCCTTGCTTTGTCTGAACTTAATACCTTCTGCACACCATCGTTATGCTAATTGGTTTTCTTCATTCCCTACCGGTCGGCACCAGCCTAAGGTTTGGAAGAAGACAATCCAATTTGCGTAATAGGTGTACTACCCCTAAACCAAGGAGTACTCGTAACCTGAGAGAGGGTAAAAGGAAAAGACAACTGAATAATCCTATCCGTTTTCTCCAGAACCGGAAACCATCCTCGAATAAATTCTTTCGAGTTCGTATCTAACCATACGATGGTTTTGTCCAATGGAAGTGGACGTTCGTAGTAAAACGGGGTGTCCTGGAGAAAAGGGTAAAAGTAGGAGTGGCAATGAGGTTTGCAACTCTGACAATCCAAAAGCCGGTGTTTAAGAAGGTTCGGTTAACTTGGTCACTGAGTCATAGTCTTAGGGTCGGGTCAAATGGTCGCTGCCAAAGAGAGAGAGAAAAGAAACACTCAGCGTGCACTCTAACCTAGATCAGAATGGTTACCAATTTATCTAATCTGGAAACCTCCCACTGTACCTCAAATTCTCCTCCAAACCTGAAAGAAGAATTAGTCGGGGTCACCCGAGGAGTAAACTAACTCATCAGTGGGAATCGGGATCCAACTATCATCACATGACAACGTGACGGAATCCGCTCACGTTATCACACTCCAGAAGGTATGCGCATATCTGGCAAGTTTCAGTTCTTTTGAAACTCCCGATGTGATTTCTGCCCCATGCTCTTATGACCTTGACTTTGGCCAACAAATCATAAGTCACATGTCAAGTTCTATCCGTCATTCTCCAGGTTGATTCGAATCCACCCGCACAAGCCCTTGACTTTGGCCAACAAGGCTATACGACTGTTCCAAACCAACGCATCTATCTATGCTGCATATGAATAACCAACAGCTACCAAACACTGTGCCTTGACTTTGGCCAACAAACACAGCTTGAATACTATTGACTACCCATATGAAACGACGGAGGGCTACGAATGGTTTCTGGCGAAAACCTTTAACGTAATGAACTTGATATCGTTGAAGGAACGGATAGCTTTTAAAAATATAGTGACGAAAACCGTTGCTAAAGAGGTCACTCCCGGTGAAGGGATCTCGGCTCTTTCCCCGTAGAATGAGGTGCAGGATATTCCAACTGAATACCACGGTGCAAAGCAAAAGTAATCGGCTATAGTGAAGTTAATGCCCTGACGCAAACTTTTTGTCCAAGGGGTCACTCCCGGTGAAGGGATCTCGGCCCTTGCCTCGTCGACTGAGGAGCAGGATATTCCAACTGAATACCACGATGCAAAACAAAAGTGAACGTCCTTGCAATAACAGCTTTTTGAAAAGTGTTCCAACAACATCAGATTAGGTTTGTTTTTAAACTTGCATTGATCCGAATCAACGCAGTCCCATCAATTGATCACACCAAAAAGAACGAAAATATACTGATGTACGTATATGCCATCCGCATTCGCCACTGGGTCCCGTCATTACCCGTTAGGTTAGCTAACTAACGACAGAGCGGGGACTGGACTAGCGCGGATGTAAAACATATACAACATCTACTAATATATATACCAATATATTATATTCGCTCAAGGCGTGAAAGAAATGCAACATCACAGAGAATGAACAGCATCACAGAAACAATACAGATATCTGGGATCCCCGGGTTTCACAGAGCCACTGCTGAAACCCGACGTTCCCCTGGTCGTGTGGATAGCCTGTGCAATGAGATCCTAGACCCCTACGGGCGCGGCAAGTTACCCGCCAAAACCTGAAGCGAGGCAGCCCCCTTCAGCAACGTGAATGGACCACCCAGCACTTCACGGAATCCGGTAACTTGGGCACCCCTCCTGGGTCAACCTGTACCCCCTACGAGTGCGGCGAATAGCCCGCCAATCCTAGAGTGAAGCCCCCTCCGTCCCAATGCCATGAGATGCAGGCTTGTTGCCCTCTAGAACCCGGCTATCCGTGCACCCCTCCGCGGGGCAATCCTAGTACAGAAAGTAAAATATACATACAACGGGTACATCGACCGCAACCAGGTCGTGCCCCAAAATAATAATACAAACAGGCAGTGACGGCAGTCCACATGTCGGACGCTCGCCCCGCAAAATCAAATGTACATAATACCACCACAACTGTACTAGCATTGCATCCAGGCTATCCCTACGACCGATCCGCAACAACACAGCAAATACATAGAACATCAACGTGAAAGTCACGTTCGCAAATCCGTCTAACCGGGCTATAGCAGTTAGACAGGATTTACCGATCGAGTGACATTCACGGTCGCAGATATAATGTAAATACTGTGAAAAATGTGTTTAAAATTTTCCGATTGACCAAAAATTAACAAGTGGGCCCCCAATCAAAACTGTAGCACTCACAGAAAACCTGGGCCCAATTTTAATATTCCAAAACCCATATTTTAAGCCCACAAGCCCACTGGAAAAAATTGATGAACTGAAGTCTTATTCCTGCGGCGGAAGCGCGGCCAATGAGGGGCTTAGGCCGCCCTTCCGCGGTCGTACGGAATCATCACTTCACCAAAATTTTGCAGTATTCTTAGAACTCTCTGCACATCACTCTGAGACAACCTGAAAAAATTTTGGACTCAAAAAAAATTCGACAGAAACTGATGTGCAGGCAATACGGGTTTTGGAACTTTTTGATCGATCGGAAATGCAAACACATTACACAAAGCTAGACTAAGTTAATGGGGAGGCTCTGATACCACTGTAAGTGCACGGCGGCGCCCCGGCCGTCTATCCGACGCCGGAATGCGGAAGCGGTGAAAACTTAAATTTTGCGGACTTAGCAAACCGGCACCACCGCGCACTAAACCCCGGATCGGGCCATTAAACTAGTCCTAGCTATCTACAAGAAAGGAAAGAGATATACCGACGATCCAAGTCCTCCGGTCTTCATCTCCAATCCGATCTCCTCGCGGGATCTCCGTCCGTCTCCTCCTCGTCGCCGGAAGTGCACCACGTTGCCTACATCGTTTACGGGCTCCCACCTCAATGCCGAGGCAACTCGGGCACGAAGCCGGCTACTCGACGTGCCCAAGGTTCGTTGTAGAATATGTAGTGAGCTTGTGTCTCTTTTTGGGGTAGTGGAGTTGCCATTTGTGGAGGAAGAAGAACTTGGAGAGAGGTGAAGGGAAAAAACTAGCATTCAAAAGAATGAGAGTCTCATATATTTTCTCCACACTACAAATGAAGCATTTTCCTTATCCCACCAATAGTGGCCGGCCCCCCTTTGTTCATGTGTGATTGGAGAGAGAAAAAGCAAGGGGGGAAGGAACCATCATACAAGGGAGAGGTCAAGTCATGATGTGTAGAAATGATGACTAGAAAAACCAACACACCAAAAACCATCCATCAAACATGATGACTCAAAAAGTCATGCCATCATGAAGATACAAGTCAAGCAAGGTCAAAGGATGGCACCCATCATGAAAACCATCATGATACAAATATACAAAGACCCCCCTCCACAATAGCTTATTTGCAACAATGCAAATAAACCCTCCTCCACCAAACTTCGGCCAATGAACGGAACAATGGAAATTGGCCGAAACGGAAAGCAAACTGGCAACTCCAGAAAACCGGTCCCGTAATAAATTACGGGAAAACCCCGATACTGTGCATACACACCCGCATCTGTATTTCGACCGAAATACAAATGCAATGAGACAAAATCTCCACTGTACTGTACTAGAATCCGGCTTATACCAAAGCCGGCTAGTAATATCTGTTCGATCCTGATCCGTGCAATACCGCACGAATCTGATCGAACCCTGCCATATAACCATACGGCCTATAGTACAGACTGTCCGATCCTGATCCGTGCAATACCGCACGTATCTGATCGGACCTTGCCATATCTCCATACGGCCTCTACAACCTTTCGCCCGAAAGCTGAGTAACTGAATGTGGGGGACTCTAAAGACTCGTCAACACCTTGGTTGTGGATTTAACCACTAGCACGTTAGAGGTATAAGCCAATACATAACGGGCTACCAGGTATTGACCAAAAGGGACGTCTGTGAGCGAACTCAGCCTGACTCCCTACTGAGCCTGTCAGTGACAATATCCGTGCAGTCCGGTCCGTTCGTCTATGAGTATCGCATGGCGGGCCTAGGGGGTTGGTAAAAGTCAGACCCCCAAAAGCGGTACAAGTCGTGTCGGAGTGTAGCCCAGAACACCCTGAGATACTACTGGAATACCTACCAGTAAATCTCCTTGCCTTGGCCAAGGACTTTGTGTAATGGCTCTCCTAGACACAGCACGACCTCACCCCCAATACCGGGAGAGACGAACCCCTGAAGATACGCTCACTGCCTCCATGTGGCTCGGGACTGTACCCAACTAAAACCTGTTTGCACGACTCCTTTGAGCCGTGGTAGGGTAGTAATCAAAGTACAGTGGGAACTCACACGAGACAAATGACGATCCCCAGGTCGATGAACTAACCTGCACACATGTCACCAGGGAACTGCCATCTGACGTCTGGTATATGACCAACTAGCATGTTCCCGGCGAGTCCTGTCCGGTGTACTCATAACCCAATGAGCACCTGTATACATCTTAGGTGATCCAACTGACACCAGTGGCTTGTGAGACCGGCCACCGCCCCTCGTCGGGGTCTCGACTGTATACACTAGTCTACTAATGGAGTATTGATGCCCGGTCTCGAAACTCCCACGACTAGGGACCTTTTAAGGATATGCTTATAGACCCCAGCTCCAACTTATATGATCGCCCTCATACTGCTGGTGGCCAAGCAAGAATCCTAGGGGCTCTATCAACGTGTAATAGCGACGTGTCAGGTCACCTAAAGCAGTACACGATGATAAAGGTAAACCAGATAGCATACTATCATCTCGAGTAAGACTGTCCTACCGGGATAGGTCCTCCCTCAATCATTACAATCACGTACCTGTGACCTAATAATTGACTCTGAGGGCACTTTCTCCAACACTTTACAGTTTGTTAGTTTAGCAATAATGGCAGATCCGGGTTAAAGTATACGATAGCGCCAGTTAAAAAGTTTTTGTTCCGCATTTGGCGTCTGTAGACTGCCGGGGCGCTACCGTAGACTTACAGAGACTTCAAGCAAGGTCGCACCTTTTCGCCTCGTGAAGCCATGCAAGGGTCCGGGAGAACCACGATCGCAGCGGAGGGACTTCATCAAGGAGCTAAAGAAGTGGAGGACCGATCTACAAAGGTTGTATTTCGTGATCTCTTAGAGTAAAGTTGTTTACTTGCCTTTCGATTCGCCTAAACTCTAGTATACGATCTTGCTTAGTGTTATTCGGCACATAAAAATTTAATTTTGACATGGTCGATGCCTTGTAGAGCCTTGTTAGTGTGCCTAGTAACCCTACACTTTGTTCGCAAGATTGGGTGCCCCTTTCTCCTTTTAATCCCTCCTTTGTTTTCTTCAGGTCCCCCAGCACATCGCCCTCGTCGTCAACATGGAGGACGAGAAAATTGCCCCGGCGATGCAGGCCGCGGGCGAGTTCTCCTCGCGGGAGGAGAGCTCAAGGCTGGAGCTGCAAGTGGCGATGGAGTGGGTCGCCGCCCTCGAAGACCGGGTGG
This sequence comes from Agapanthus africanus, assembly GCA_030015575.1. Taxonomy (NCBI): domain Eukaryota; kingdom Viridiplantae; phylum Streptophyta; class Magnoliopsida; order Asparagales; family Amaryllidaceae; genus Agapanthus; species Agapanthus africanus. The sequence continues at coordinate 73,524,204 of JASDDO010000029.1, read as the reverse complement.
CGGCCGGGGATCGGGAGATCGCCAAGTGCCGAGAGGCCACCCGAGCTGCCGATGCTAAGATGGAAGATTCCAGGGTTCACCACCCTGAAGAAGACGGCGAACACCCTCCGGAGGGAGAATGAGGCGGCAAAGGAGGGAATGAGGCATGCCGAGCTCCGAGCGTTGAAGGCGGTGGAGAGCTACAAAAAGTCGGACCAGTACTACACTGACCTCGCTGGAGCTGCTGCCATCGTTTGGCACGACGCCCTTGACGCCGTCAAGGCCATGATGCCGGAGTTTCCTGACGGCGAGCTCTGGGGTGAGTACCCCCTCAGGGATGAGGCGCAGGGGAATGCCCCTGGAAGCGCTGCAAGGGAGAGGCCCCTAGTGGGAGCGTTAGGGAGAAGTCGGTCGCCCTGGCTACTGGAGCCGAGGCTCTTGCGGTAGGCGCCGACCTTCAAGATGCCACCCAGGTTGTCATGGTGGAAGCAGAGCTCATCGAGGCTCTCTCCGGCCCCGAGGCTTGAACCTCCTCGCCTCCTTAGGATTCTTTTTCCGCTGAAATTTTGTAAGCCCCCGAACGATTTTGTAAGGCCGGGGAGCCCATAATACCTCTGTAAAGACATCCGATTTTGGTGAATGAAATCTTTTTGCAGTGTTGTTTGCGTGCACATTTTCTCTTTGTTTGCGGTAGAAAATTTTTATTTGCACGGTACTGCTTTCATGATGCGTTAGGTCGGAGACCGGTTTTTCATTTGGCGATCGCGCGTCGAGTTGAATTCAACCATTTTCCAAGTCTGCAAAGGCCGGCATAAGGTCGGTATCTCCATGGCCCCGAAGTCGAAGTAGGGATCGCTTAATAAAGACGTGCAGGAAGTTGAGCAAGGGAGCCTCTTAGATGGCCTCTTGAAGGGGGCTTGGATCCTTAGCGTGGGAGGGCAAGAAGTGGCCTGCTAAGGACGGACCGAGCAAGGTAGCTTCTCGGTGGCCTCTTGATGAGGGCTTTGATCCTTGGCGTCATGGGGTAAGAGATTACCAGCCAAGGATGGACCGAGCAGGATAGCTGCTAGGTGGCCTCTTGATGAGGGCTTTGATCCTTGGCATCATTGGGTAAGAGATTACCAGCCAAGGATGGACCGAGCAGGGTAGCTGCTCGGTGGCCTCTTAATAAGGACTTTGATCCTTGGCGTTGTGGGATAAGAGATTACCAGCCAAGGATGGGCCGAGCAGGGTAGCTGCCCGGTGGCCTCTTGATGAGGGCTTTGATCCTTAGCGCGGGAGGGCATGGAGTGGCCTGCTAAGGATGGACCGAGCAGGGTTGTTGCTCAGTGGCCTCTTGATGAGGGCTTTGATCCTTGGCGTCGTGGGGTAAGTGATTACCAGCCAAGGATGGACTGAGCAGGGTAGCTGCTTAGTGGCTTTTTGATGAGGGCTTTGATCCTTGGCATCGTGGGGTAAGAGATTACCGGCCAAGGATGGACCGAGCAGGGTAGTTGCTCGGTGGACTCTTGATGAGGGCTTTGATCCTTAGCGCGGGAGGGCATAGAGTGGCCTGCTAAGGATGGACCGAGCAGGGTTGCTGCTCGGTGGCCTCTTGATAAGGGCTTTGATCCTTGGCATCGTTGGGTAAGAGATTACCAGCCAAGGATGGACCGAGCAGAGTAGCTGCTCGGTGGCTTCTTGATGAAGGCTTTGATCCTTAGCGCGGGAGGGCATGGAGTGGCCTGCTAAGGATGGACCGAGCAGGGTTGTTGCTCGGTGGCCTCTTGATGAGGGATTTGATCCTTGGCGTCGTTGGGTAAGATATTACCAGCCAAGGATGGACCGAGCATGGTAGCTGCTCGGTGGCCTCTTGATGAGGGCTTTGATCCTTGGCGTCGTTGGGTAAGAGATTACCAGCCAAGGATGGACCGAGCAGGGTAGCTGCTCGGGGGCCTCTTGATGAGGGCTTTGATCCTTGACGTCGTTGGGTAAGAGATTACCAGCCAAGGATGGACCGAGCATAGTAGCTGCTCGGTGGCCTCTTGATGAAGGCTTTGATCCTTAGCGTTGTTGGGTAAGAGATTACCAGCTAATGATGGACCGAGCAGAATAGCTGCTCGGTGGTCTCTTGATGAGGGCTTTGATCCTTGGCGTCGTGGGGTAAGAGATTACCAGCCAAGGATGGACCAAGCAGGGTAGCTGCTCAGTGGCCTCTTGATGAGGGCTTTGATCCTTGGCATCGTGGGGTAAGAGATTACCAGCCAAGGATGGACCGAGCACGGTAGCTGCCCGGTGGCCTCTTGATGAGGGCTTTGATCCTTGGCGTCATGGGGTAAGAGATTACCAGCCAAGGATGGACCGAGCAGGGTAGCTGCTCGGCGGATTTGCGAGGTTCCGTCTAACCTTCCCTGGTGTGTGAACATCGGGAAGAGTGACCGTCGCGGATGACACGTGTCACGAACGCATGGGGGGAGGCGAAGCGTTTAGAAGAGCCGTGTCACTCCGACTTCGGTTCGCCGAGAAAGACAGGATATCCGCCGCGTGGCGATATAGTATTGGAAGAAACGAGCGAATGTTGGACTCTTGGGGGTGCTATGGGGTTATAAAATAGAGAAGGCGTGTTGCTCATTCCTTTCTCCATCCCCAAAACGTAAGAATGGACGAATTCCCTTTCTTCATCCCCGAGATCATTTCTTTCGAGGATGTATACTTGTATGGCCAGCTGTGCTCCGAAACGACGTTTCAGGCGGTGGTTCGGCGTGTGGAGGACCATTTTGGCCGACTGCTTCCTCGGCGATCACCCCTGCTTCACCTGCTGATGTACTCGATCTGGATGGCGTCACCGGGGCTGCACAGCCCCTTGTCCGAGCAATTGAAGGACGAGGCGGTCGGTAAGCTGAGATCGCTATGCCGCTTCGGCCTGATCTCAATGAGTCGGCAGGATCGATCGGTGGCACTCATCCTCGAGTGTTACCAATTGAGGCATCTCGCCGATGGGTGCCCGCCCGTGGAGCTTTCTGGCCCATCCGTGGCCACGAGGGCTTGTGGACAGCATGAGAGGCAGAGGTCCGAGGCGACAAGGGCTCGGCTGGCGGAAATTTCCTTGGAGTACCACGAGCAGTGTTTCTTGCACCCCCTTCCCCTGCTAATGTAAGAGTTTTTTTTAATGTCGGGCTAAGGAGCCCACAATACCTTTTGAATGAATAAAATTCTCCTTTTTGCAATACTCTATTGTCTCCTTCTTATTACTTAAAAAAAGAACTTAGAAGAATTTACATCGCTTTGGTGAAAGAAGAAATATACATTCATAGACATTCTTTTCAGAGGTATAGCTTGAGCTTCTCAGCGTTTTAAGGCCATGGAAATTTGCGACCGTCCGCATCTTGTAGGCGATAGGATCTGCGGGTCAGGACCTCAGAGACGAGGAAGGGACCATCCCATTTCGGGAAAAACTTATGCAGCTTGCCTTGATCGATGAACTCGTTCCGCCTTAGGACTAAATCTCCGGTTTTGAAGAAGCGACACTTTACTCGTGCGTTGTAGTAGCGGGCGGTTTGCTGTTGATAGGCGGTAGCTCTGATCTGAGCCCGGTCCCGTTTCTCTAACAAGATGCCCAGGTTAGTTCGGAGGGCCGAGGTGTTCGCTTCGTCGTCGAAGGCTCGACCCGGTGACTGGGGAGCCCGATCTCCGCTGGGACCATTGCCTCGGTACCATAGCAGAGGCTGAAAGGGGTCTCCCGGTGGGAGTTTTCTTTGACATACGCAGAGCCCATAAGAATCAAGGTAATTCCTCGACCCAACTGCCTTGGCGTCCTTCTAGGCGGGTCCAAAGACGTTGGAGGACGTCCTGGTTAGCGAACTCGGCTTGCCCATTGCATTGGGGATATGCGACCATGGCAAACTTCCTGAGGATACGATATTCGCTGCAGAATTCCTTAACTTTTTCGTTTTCGAAATTTGTCCCATGGTCGGTGATGATACACCTCGGGATGCCGAACTAGAGCATCACGTTGTTCTGCAGGAACTTGATAGTCATGGTGGCGTCCAGTTTCCTGATGGGAATGACCTCGATCCACTTCGTGAAGTAGTCCACCATGACGAGGACGTACTTGTGCCCGCCCTTACCGGTAGGGAACTTGCCTATCATGTTCATTCCCCACTGGGCAAACGACCATGGGGTGGTTAGGGCGGTTAGCTCAGTAGCCAGAAGGCGAGGTATGCTTCCATGGAGTTGGCAATTTTTGCATCTCCTGACGAGCTTCTAGGGGCTTCCTGATGAATCGTTGGCCAGTAGTACCCTTGGAGTAGTGCCTTCTGGATTAAGGTGCGGGCCCCTTGGTGCGCGCCGCCGACCCTTTCGTGGATCTCACGGAGGACGTAGTCGGCCTCATGGGGGTCGACGCACCGGATAGGGGCTGAGTGAAGGATTTCTTGTAGAGGTTCCCATTGCTCCAGACGAAATGGCGAGTTTTGGCTCGAAGACGGCGAGCTTCTCCCCGATCTTCTAGGAGAGTACCTTCCCTCAGGAATTCTACGAAAGGCCTTCTTCAATCCCGATCTTCTTCCCGGGCTGTGTACACTTGAAGTGGCGTTGCCCCGTCTTCCACGCTGGGCCGTGGCAAGACCTCGAAGAGGATGTTCCTCTTATTGTTGGCCGTATAAGATGAAGCCAGCTTACTCAAGACGTCGGCCTGGGCGTTTAGCTGTCTGGGGATCTGCTCCACCTGAACTTCGTGGAAGTCCTTTCGCAATCTTCTCACCTCGTCCAGATCCTTCACCATCAGAGGCTCCCGTGCCTCGAATCGGCCGGTCACTTAGCCAACGACTAGGACGGAGTCGCTGCGGATCCGGATCATTTTCAGCCCCAGTCCGAAAGCTATGCGCAGTCCGGCCAACAAGGCCTCATATTCCGCTGCGTTATTTGAGGCTTTGAACCCGAGCTTCAAAGAATACTCCATTACTGCCTCGTTTGGGGCCCCAAATTATGAGGCCGGCACCACAGCCCTCCTCGGTCGAGGACCCATAGACGTAAAGTATCCAATCAGGGACGGAGTCGGGCTTTCCATCGACTAAGGGTTGAGCTTCGGGGGCCGGCATGGATTCCGGCTCTTTGCTGGGGATGGTGCACTCGACGATAAAATTGACCAGGGCTTGTGCCTTGATAGCCTGCCTCGGGCGGTATTTTATGTCAAACTGGGACAATTCCCACCTCCATTTCTCCAAACGACCAGAAGACTCGGGGGAGGCGAGGATAGCCCCCAAAGGCCGCTCGGTAAGAACGAGGATGGTGTGCGCCCGGAAATAGTGTCATAGTTTCCTCGATGCCACGATGAGTGACAAGACGATTTTATCTATGGCTGGGTACCTCATTTCCGCATCCTTGAAGACGTGGCTCACATAGTATACCGGCTTCTTGACTCCCTCGACATCTCGGACGAGCACCGAGCCTGCAGCTTGGTCGGACGCCGCTAGATATAGCGATAGCTCGTCCCCTTCAATTGGCCAGGCGAGTAGCGGGGGAGTCGCAAGGTGCCTCTTTAATTGCTCAAAGGTGGTCTGGCACTCCTCCGACCATTCGAACCTTGGTATCTTCCTTAGAGCTTTGAAGAACGAGAGGAACTTCTTCCTAGACCTTGACATGCAACGACTCAGAGCAACTACCCGCCCTGTCAGCCGCATGATTTCGACATTAGTGTTGGGTGCGGCCATGTTAAGGATGGCGTTGATTTTCTCTGGGTTAGCTTCGATCCTACGGTGGGTTACCATGAAGCCGAGGAACTTTCCACTGGTGACTCTGAATGCGCACTTGGCGGGGTTCAGTTTCATCTTGTATTTGCGGAGGACGTCGAAGGCCTCGCCCATATCCTTGGCGTGTTCGTCCGATGAGACAGATTTGACGAGCATGTCGTCAACGTAAACTTCCATGTTCCTGCCGATTTGCGGCTTGAACATGCGATTGACCAAGCGTTGGTACGTAGCCCCGGCGTTTTTGAGACCGAAAGGCATTACCTTATAGCAGTATACCCCCCGGTCCATTGTGAATGCGGTGAGATCCTCGTCTGCTGGATTCATACGGATCTGGTTATAGCCGGAGAAAGCATCCATGAAGCTAAGTAGCTCGTGGCCTGCTGAACTGTCGACGAGCTGATCTATCCGAGGGAAGGGATAGTTGTCTTTCGGACAGGCTTTGTTGAGGTCGGTGAAGTCGACACACATGCGCCACTTCACGCTTGACTTTTTAACCATGACTACGTTCGCCAACCATTCCGAGTAAGGCATGTTCTGAATAAAGTTAGCGGCGAGGAGCCTGTCCACTTCGTCATCGATCGCTTTTTGTTTGATCGGGGCGAAGCTTCGTTTTTTCTGCCTGACGGGTCAGACCGTGGGGTCCAACTCGAGCTTGTGCGATATGATCTTGGGGTTGATCCCAGCAATGTCGGCAGGCGCCCAGGTGAACACGTCAGAGTTACTTCTTAGGAAGTGGACCAGGTCGTCTCGCTGAGTCCCCGTCAAGAGCGACCCGATCTGAATGGTTCATTCACCGTCCCCTTATACGAGGGAGGCCTCTGTTAGTGGCTCCACCGGGGTCCCTCGGACCTCTTTTTGCTCGTCTCAAGTGTCTAAAGAACCCTTGATATCATCCTCGCACTCAAGGTCATTGTCTAGCCGCTCAGACGTAGATGTTGCAGTGAAGCAAACCTTTGCAGTTTTTTGGTCCCCGTAACCTGACCTATCCCGTCTTGGTCGAGCGAGAACTTCATCGCTAGGTGGTAGGTCGATATCTAGGCCCGGAGGGAGTTCAGTGTCGGGCGACCGAGAAGGACGTTGTAGGTCGATGGGATTCTCGCGACGATAAACTCCACAGGCACGGTGCGCGTACGGCCCGCCTCCCCGATATTAAATTGGAGGGTGATTACCCCTTCCGCCGAGATGGAGTGGTTAGTGAACCCTGACAGGACGTGGGCGGCCGACCTTAGGTCTGACGTGGTGAGTCCCATTCATAGAAAGCAGGCATAAAAGAGAATGTCCGCCGGGCTTCCCGAGTCGACCAATATCCTCTACACTTCGTAGCGGTGGACCCGAGCTGTGATCACCAGGAGTCGTTTTGAGGCAGGGATATGCCATGAAGGTCCTCGTCGGTAAAAATGATTGGCTCGACTGATTTGGCCTTCTTCCTCGGGTGGCCGCCAGTCCCCTCGATCGGTGAGGGATGGCGTGTCTCGTCGGTCTTCATCGTACCCCCCGCTGATATAGCCATGATTTGGCCGATTGTCAATTCGTCGGGAGGGGGACGGTGCTCTTACTCACGGTCGGCTTGCTGCTTGTCTCGCAAGTACGTTGCCAGGTGCCCCGAGCGGATTAACTCATCGATGTAGTCTCGGAACTGCTTGCAGTTCTTAGTGGAGTGGCCCTGCGACCTGTGGAAACCACAATAGAGGCCCCGGGAGCGATTTTCCGCCCTATTCGAGACTTAGGGAGTTTGAAGAACCTCTCACCCTTAGCCTCCTCCAACAGTACCGTCTGGGAGACGTTGAGTGGGGTGTACTCCTGAAACTTCGGGGAGTAGGGCTTTGGCCGCTCAATCTTCTTTTTCTCCTCCCTGGCCCTTTTCTTCTGATCGGCTTGTTCTGTCCGGAGCAGGTTGGCATTCACTTCGGAAACAAGCTGGATCTCACGTTCGGTCCAGGCTTTACCTCGGCCATGGTCTTAGGTTGCGCTAATGCAAATGAGCGTAGCCACTCCTTATGCCTATGACCCGACCTAAGGGCCGTAATGACCGTCTCGTCCCGGTGTTCTGGGACCTCAAGGAGGGCGTTGTAGAAGCGGGTGATGTATCCTTTGAAGGATTCTTTGTCCCCGCTCTTTATGGTGAAGAGATGGTCAACGGTCCGCTTCTGCCGTCTGTTCCCGACGAAGAGGCCGAGGAATTGGGTGGCCGGCTCATCGAAGGTAGAGATTGAGCGTGGTGTGAGTCCTTGAAACCAGTCTCGTCCGGAGTGGATGAGAGTGGTGGGGAAAGCGCGGCATTGTGCGGCATTGGAACAGTCCTGGAAACTCATCCCTGTTGTGAACGCGTCCAAATGGTCCTTCGGGTCGGACTTCCCGTCAAAGAGTGAGACCTTCGGGAGCTTGTTCTGGGTGGAGACATGGACGACGAGTAGCTCTTTGGTGAAGGGCTTCATGAGCGAGTCGGCGGAATATTTAGCCCCGTCGCTTGAAGGACGATTTTCCCGATGCATGCCTTCGATCTTCTTTTCGAGGGCATCGAGTCGGCCATAGTATCCCGACGATTCAGCATACTTTGATTTTTGGCCTCTGCTGCCGGAGACCTGTGCCTGGCCACAGTTCTGTTCGATGAGGTTCCTTAGGTCCCCCGGTGAGGTCGTCTTCGAGCCTCCGTGGTGAGTCCCGTCCGTGCGATCCCGTCGAGGGAGGGGGTGTCGGTCATGCCTGGGTGCAGGCGAGCTGACCGACACCTCCTCGGGAGGGACAGGGGCGCGATAGGCCTCGGGGAGAGGTGCTCTGGCAAAAGACCTCGGCATTGAGCTGTGTGGCGCCCAGCGGATCATTGAATTGGTTGGCCCGGGGGATCTGCGGCCGCCGGATACAGCTAGGCGGTGTTCGGTCGTGCCGACGCGGGCAGAGTCTTCTCTCCCTCTGTAGGGGTCTCGGTCCCGAGGTGAGGGAGCGGCGACCTGGGGAGCTTGCCTGGCTATTTGGACATGGACGAGTGCATCCACGACGGACGCGAGCCGATCTATCCGAGCAGATAGGGCGTGAATGGCGTTCGGGGGAGGAAGGGATTCTCCCTCGTCTCCACTGCGGGGAGGGCGACGGCTGGTGCTTGGATCGTCGCGGTGACCACTCGCCATGAAGTCGAGATCGGAAGATGAACTTTCGTTGAATGGAACTGGCGGTTCCCACAGACAGCGCCAACTGATGGAATCTCTGGATCTCCTTCAGATGTTACCTTCCGTTGATCTACAGCGAGCGGTGATGGATGGCTGAGATTGAGTTGGAGGTTACCTCCTGGAGCGTGTGGATCTCAATGGGTTTATGTTAGTGTATATGCCCTAGGGGCCATTATTGTATCATACTTGTATGTTTATTACTTAATGGAAGCTTGGGATATTCACAGTTGTATATACAGTCTTGCTAAAAATGGTAGTATGCTACTTGGTTTGTGTCTACTTTAATATGTGCATATGTTTCTTGTAACGTATCACTTATACATATTAGTAGAGCCCATATGATCTTTGCTTGATTACCGGCGTTGTGATGGCAGTCACACTAGTGGGGGCTGGGTAGTCTATAAGCAACATCCTATACTTGTCCCTAGTCGTAGGATTATCGAGATAGGGCTCGATATTTCGGAGTAGACTAAGTGTGTACGCTTCTCATCCCAGTTGGGGAGATGGTCTGTCCTACAGCCATCAGTACGTCGTACTGGAGATAGTATACAGGTGCTCGTTAGGTTACAGGTACACCGGATAGGACTCGCAGGGGAACTGTTGGTTGGTATTATACCAATCGTCGGTTAACAGTTCCCAGGTGACATGAGTACAGCATAGTCCGCAGACTTGACACTGCTACTTCACCTCGAGTGTGTCCCACTGTTCTTAGATTGCAACTCTACCACGGCTCAAAGGAGTCGTGCAAACATGTAGCAGGTTGGTGCAGTCCCGAGCACTTGGAGGCAGTGGCGGTTAGAAAGGATTCGTCTCTCCCGGTATTGGGAGTTGATATCGCATTGTGTCAGAGAGCCATTACGCAAAGTCCCTGGCCAGGGCAAGTGAGATTTACTGGTAGGTTCCAGTAGTTTCTCAGGGTGTAATGGGCTACGCTCCGACACGACTTATACCGCTATTAGGGGACTGACGCTTGCCGCCCCCTAGGCTCGATATGCGATAGTTTTAGACGAACAGACCGGACTGTACGGAGATTGTCACATCAGGCTCAGTAGGAGTTCGGATGGGTTTCCTCATCGGCCTTCTTATCGACATCTACCTAGGGACCGTTACGTACAGCTAGTGCCACTTGCGGTCTGTGGTTAAACCCACTGCCAGCGTAGTGTCGAGTCCTTAGAGTCCCACACAGAGAGTTTCCCTGCTCCAGGCGAAACGATATAGAGGTCGTATGGTTTTACGACAAGGGTTTGGACGCATACGTGTTTAAACGCACGTACGACGTTCGGACAGTTTTTACTAGTCAGCTTTGGATTAAGCCAGATTCTAGTATCAGGTTATTGGATTTATACAGTCTAAAGTTTTTCCGTGTTTTCACGAATTGGAGGGGCGTTCTCGTAATTTTCCGGGAAGCTTCTAGAAGCATAGTGACTTGAGGGTTAAGGTGGCATATGCATTAATTGGATTAATGAGTCATGTAGTGATTCATACATTGAGTTAATGATTCATTTAATATTTTATATGACTCATGTGATGAATCACTTAGTGTATTAATGAAACATGGTGATAATTCATTATTTGTTATTTACTTATTATTATCATATATTTCATATATACATAAATGACTTCATTCATCCAAAAGGATTCTTATTCTCACCTTCTCTCTCCTCAAGCTCTCTCTTTTCAAACCCTAACCCTAACCTCTCATGTGTTGAGATCAAGGGTTAGCTAGACTAATACATCCATAACCTCACTCTATATCCCCTAGGTAGCTTAGATTAGCACTTTGAGCAACCTAGTTATCTCAAGTTAGAGATCAAGCTTGGCGTAGGAGCTCTCGGGTGGATCGTCTTTGACTCAAGGAGGCCGTTGAGGTGCCAATGTTCCAAGGAGCCTACGAGGAGTGAAGGACAGCGATGAAGACCCGAAGGACAAGTAACGTGAGGTATAACTTCGAATCCGAGTAGTTAAACCTCTCGTGGTTTGCTAGTAACGGTTTAGATACGATTCATGCGCTCAAGTCCGTGTTACGAAGCTTTGATAATCGTTTTTCATATATTCCGCCTCCCCGCAAGTTTGTGGGGTGCGTGATATGGACTTACAGTGGTATCAGAGCCAACTAAACCATTACTAGCTTGTTAGCAACTAATTAGAACTTCGATCGACGGAAAACACGAAAACAACACCCCGAACACCCTAACAGTTTCTGTTGATTTTAAAAGTGTCAAAAAAATTATTTGATATACCTTAAAATTCACAGCAGGGTATTATAAGAATACTTGGAAAATACGAGCCCCTAACTCGGCAAGACGGCCGCGGATCCGCGGCAAGATGGTGCTTTTGGCCACGGATCCGCCGCCGAGTCAACACCGAGTTGACTCGGATTTGCTCTGTTATTCATTTATTTTGGTGTTTTGTTTTCCAGTATATTCTGTTTCTGCCCAGGTTACTTCTGTGCTGGCTTGCTTTTGGGGTGGACACGGAAAATGGTTGTTGATCGATATTCTAAGATATTTGCTAATTGGGTTTTTATCTGTAATGTTTAATGTGTTCGTAAACCTCCTCTAACTGCTAGTATGTCGGTTAGCAGGAGGTTGCACATTTCTGTAATGTTTACTGTTTGTGTATATGGTCTTGATTGGAGTGTTGTGATGATTAGCCGGGGTTTGAGATGGGTTTAATATTCATTCATTCGATGTAAATGTAATATGATGTAATTTTCTTTTGCGGGGCACATCTAGGTTGCGGTTGTAGCCACCGTTGTATTATTTCTTTTTACTGTTTTTGCTCCTAGGATAGATCCAAGGCGGGGTGCACAAACTACCGAGTACGTTGAAGTGTTTAGTAGCCTACTCACGTTGTTGAGGGAGACCGCTTCACTTTGGGTACTTGGCGGGTAGTTTGCCGTACCCGTAGGGGTCTAGGGTGGGGTAATGGCTATTCATCACAACTGTGTAATCCGTATTTTATTGCAGGCTCAAAGCAAATGCGGATTGCTAGTATATCCAATAATGTTCATCAGTGATCTGGAATGCTTATTATTGCGTCTGACAAATGTACAATATCTATATATAATAGCTATTAGATGTCACTTATGTTTTACACCCGCGCTAGCCCAGCCCCCGCTCTGTCGTTAGTTAAGTAACCTAACGGGTGATGACGGGACCCGATGGCGAATGCGGATGGCATAAGAGGACGTGGTATTTTCGTTGTTTTCTACAATGATAGGATAACTGATGGGACGCATTATTATAATGCAAAGAAAATAAACCATAGTTTAATCGTTGGAACAAATTTAAAAGAAACCACTCGGTTATTTTAAAAGATCAGAATTTTTAATTGCGGAGCTTTAACCACTCCTTTTAAAAAGTATCAGTTTCCTTCGATTATATCAAGTTCACTACGTTCACGGTTGTGCCAAAACCATTCGTAGCCCTCCGTCATTTCATTTAAATATTCAGTATTATTCAAGCTATGTATTTTGACCTTCGCCAAGGCATAGTGATTGGTAGCTGCTGAATATTTATCTGTAACATAGATAGATGCGTTGGTTTGGGACAGTCGTACTACTATTTTGGCCTTCGTCAAGGGTATGTACGGGTGGGTTCAAATTAACCTGGATAATGACGGGTAGAACTTAACATGTGACTTATGATATGTTGGCCTTCATCAAGGTCATAAGAGCATGGGGCAAAAATTTATATCGGGAATTTCTAAAGAAACTGAAATTTGCAGAGAGAGCATACCATTTTGGAGTTTGATGAATGTTGGTAGGATTCCTTCAACATTATCATACGATGATATTTTGGATCCCGATCCTACTGTGAGTATATACTACTTATTAGGAGATTCGTCACTTAACGATCAATGCTATAAACCAAGTAGGTGTCAAGAAAGGTGTCAGCGGGGCTACGCCCCCAGAGAAAAAAGGTTATTTAATTAAGGAACTTCGCGAAAGCGTTGGAAAACCTCCCTCGAAGTATCGACACTGACCTGGCTGAACGGTTAAGCAAGAATTGTACGGTGAGAATAGTCCTGGCTAATTCTTCTTTTATGGTTTGAGGAGGGATTCGAGAAACAGTGGGAGCCATCTTGTTTAGATAAATTAAAAACCATTCTAAACTTGCAAGAGCATCATGCTAAAATGTTTTCTTCTCTCTCTCTCTCATTGCAGCGACCTTGTGAACACACATAGGTTACATCTAGATAACAAATTGACTGAATCTGACTTATATGACTGGCAAAGGTCTGTCCAGATGTCCATTGCCTATAACAAACTGGACCACCCTATTAATACTCAAGATCCCGCTGTCCCAGGTCCAGTTTCCACCGTCCCGGATATGGATATCCGCCAGACAAGGGAAAAAGATATAGCAAAAGCCAAATGCCTCATGTTAGCTTCAGTTGATGGTGTATACCAGAAGCAGCACGAGAAGATGGACTCGGTTTCCATCTTTCTTCATAACAAAGATTTATATGGAGAGCAATCTCATATCACAAGATATGAGACCTCGACCGAATTAATTCAAGCGAGGTTGGCCGTCGGGTCATCTGCAGGGGACAACGTCCTTACAATGACTAGCTGTATTGATCAGCTCAAGGACCTGAAGACCACGTTAGAGAACGAGTCAGATACTGACTTGATTCTACAGTCTCTACCTTCTACCCTGAAGGAAACCAGGGAAGTAGAAGGAAAGAGAAGGGCAAAAGTTTCGGGACTGGATATAGTAAAAGAGGGACATTCCTATTTTTATGGGATTGGGCATTGACAGAAAGATTGCAGGTCTTTAGAAGCCAGGAGCCAGGATACGAAGCATATTGTGGCTTCAGCCTCAAATGTTTTGTAATTGAGAACTGTTTATCAATAAACTCTACTTCCTGGGTACTAGATACCGGAGCAGGATCTCATATCTGTAATTCATTACATGCTTTGAGAAACCGTAGAGTTATAAAGGTAGGTGATTGGTCTCTCAGAGTTCCAAACGGAATGAGCGTGGACGCTGAATCCGTGGGAGAATATCGCCTAGGTTTGACAAGTGGGCATATATTGATTCTACGTAACTGTTTGTATGTACCTAGTATGACTTGTAATATCATATCAGTGTCCTCACTTTCGAGAGAGGGATATGATTTTACATTCGTAAGCGATGTAGTTAACATCCACCTAAATCAAGTTTTGATTGGGTCCAGTACATTAGATAACGGTATATACGTATTATGTCAAGCTCAGGTTTTCAATGTCCAGAACACACTTAAAAGAAAGTCTCCAGAAATAAATCAGGCTTTCTTATAGTATTGTAGACTAAGTCACATCAATGAGAGAAGGTTGACTAAGTTACATAAAGAAGGATATTTGGATCCGTTCGAATATCAATCTTATGCTACTTGTGAATCTTGTCTCATAGGAAAGATGACAAAGACTCCATTCACTGGACACGGAGTAAGAACAAGCGAGCTCTTGGGACTCGTACACAGTGACGTGTGCGGTCCAATGTCTACACATGCGCGGGGTGGTTATTCCTACTTCATTACTTTTACGGATGATTTCTCTAGGTATGGATATGTCTTCTTAATGAAGCATAAATCCGAGGCCTTTGAGAAATTCCAAGAATACAAGAATGAAGTGGAAAAACAAACAGGCAAGAGTATAAAAACACTGAGATCTGATCGAGGTGGTGAATACTTAAGTGCCGAGTTCCTGGGTTACTTAAAAGAGAATGGAATTCTCTCTCAGCTTACTCCTCCATACACGCCACAACATAACGGTATATCAGAAAGGAGGAATTGAACCCTATTGGATATGGTTCGTTCCATGATGAGTAAGGCTGAGTTACCGCGATCTTTCTGGGGTTATGCGCTAGAATCAGCTGCATATCTTTTGAACAAGGTTCCAACCAAAACTGTGCCTACCACGCCATATCAGATGTGGAGTGGGAAGAAACCCTGTCTTCAGTACCCGAAGGCATGGGGATGTCCAGCTTTTATTAAAAAGCAGCATGTGGACAAGCTCGAGGCATGCTCAGTACTATGTAAGTTTGTGGGATACCCAAAGAACTCCAGGGGGTATTTTTTCTATTACGCAGAGGAACAAAAGGTTTTTGTTTCTCGTAATGCCCATTTTCTAGAACATCAGTTTTTAGAAAAGGAAACAAGTGGGAGCGAAATAGAACTGGAAGAAATTCCAGAACCACAAACTACTACTGAAAGTATGGTAGAACCTGAGGCTTCAGAAGAAAGGGACATCCCGACGCCACTCCACAGGAGTAGTAGGCAATCTCATCCGCCCGAGAGATACTACGGTTTTCTCATAGACGGGGATAGAGAGGATTGCACTATTGACTATGATGAGCCTACTAGTCTCCAGCAAGCCATTCAGAGCAGTGACTCAGTAAAATGGCTGGATGCAATAAGGACCGAAATGGAGTCCATGTACACTAACAAAATATGGACTTTGGGCATTGCTCTAGATGGGGTAAAACCCGTAGGATGCAAATGGATCTTCAAAAAGAAGATTGGTGTATATAGACAGGTTGAAACCTATAAGGCTAGACTTGTTGCAAAGAGTTTCCGTCAAAGACCTGGTTTGGACTACGACGAAACCTTTTCTCCAGTGTGTTGGATATATGTATGCCCTAGAGGCCATTATGTGATAGTGGATGTATCTATACATGTATATATATATATATATATATATATATATATATATATATATTCAGTATGCATTCTTGCTCGATATGATAGTATGCTATCTGGTTCTTCTTTATCTGACATGTTGATTTGATCATGCTTGTTATTCACTCATACATGCTGATAAAGCCCTGAGGATATTGGCTTGACTGCTCTGATTATGATGGAGATCATACTAGTAGGACATCTGTAGTCTATAAGCATATCCTGGAAAGTCCCTAGTCGTAGGTATATCGAGACGGGGCATTGATATACCAGAGTAGACTAGCGTATATGATACTAGACCCATATGATAGGCGATGGATGATCCCATATCCATTGGTGTTTGACATCAAGATCATATACGGGTGCTCAGTGGTGACTGGGTACACTGGACGGACTCGCCGAGAACTCCTATATGGAATTATATCTATCGTTGGATAGCAGTTCTCAGGTGACACTGGTACAGGTTAGTCTGTAGACCCGAGATCGTCATAGAGTCTTGTGTGTTCTCCCACTGTACTTTGATTGCCACCTTACCACGGCTCTACTGAGTCGTGCAAACAGGTGGCCGTTGGGTACAGTCCCGAGACACACGAAGGCAATGAGCGATAGGAGGGGTTTCGTCTCTCCCGGTATTGGGGGTTGATGTTGTGCTGTGCCCGACTGGTTATATCAGTAAGTCCCTGGCCAGGGCTGCTGAGATTTGCTGATAAGTGTTATCGGTAGTTTCTCGATCTGTTATAGACCATTCACCGGCACGACTTATTGAGTTATTAGGGTCGACGTGACCATCCCTAGGCTCGATATGCAGCATATCTGACGAAGAGACCGGACTGTACGGTAGTGTTGCCGGATGGCTCGACGGGAGTTGTAGCAGGTTCGCTTGTTTTCTTCTGATCGCTCAATACCTGAGTGGCCGTTACGTTTAGCTGACCGCTTGCGGCTTGAGGGTACCTGATATGATCATCACCCTCTGCCGGCGTATTGACGAGTCTTAGAGTCCCACAAAGGAGTTACCCAGTCCAGGCGAAACGTTGTGGTGCGCGTATGCGATATGCGCATGCACCCGATTAAAATGTGCGTATATGATACCGAACATTGATCAGGTGGCCTG
The DNA here is from genome assembly GCA_030015575.1 of Agapanthus africanus. Classification (NCBI taxonomy): domain Eukaryota; kingdom Viridiplantae; phylum Streptophyta; class Magnoliopsida; order Asparagales; family Amaryllidaceae; genus Agapanthus; species Agapanthus africanus. Next base: position 73,507,555 of record JASDDO010000029.1, on the reverse strand, counting down.
CTTTTGGTGGGGTCGTATGAGATATGACCGGATTGATAAATTAAGTGTTGATTTATCATCTAACCATTAGTTTTCTCACTTGAAACCTTTCTAGGGTTTGATGGATGTATGCATGCATGCATGTGTTTCTTTCTTTCATTCTAGTTTCATGCACATGTGGATGTGCATACATGCATACATACATACACCCATCCATCATGGTTGTTAGCATATGGAAATGGTGGCAATATAAGACTCACACCATGGATTAAATTATGGATTATTATTTAATTTTGGTTTTAAAACAAAATGAAAAGGAAAGGATAATCATTCTAGCTTCTACATTCTTCCTTTGACCTAACCATGCTTACCTACCTCTTAACTTGAGTTATCCTTCTCTTTATCATTTCAAACTCAAGTTAAATAATGTCTCCATCACTTTAACCATGGTTCATAGTAAGAAGAAATAAAATATATATTGATATATTTCTTTTTCTTCTAGTGAGTTATCTTTATCTTATTACCTCTTGTGAAAAATATTGCCACCATCTTCTTCCTCTTTCTCATTTGCTCTCTAGCTTTTTCTAGTGAGTAAATCACACTTAAAGAAAGGTTTTTGAAGTGAGAATCTTAACCACAACTTCATTCTACACAAGTTTAGCCAACTTGTTTAGAGTGTTCTCTTCTGTTTTACGAAGTTGCGAGCTTGGACGGAGAACTCCGTGGTGGATCGTCGTGGACACAAGAGGACTTCAAGAGGACTTCCATTCAACACCCTAGAGACCAAGGAGTCCAGCGAAAGGGAGCTACAAAGGTTGTAGTCTCAAAACCCTAGATTAGTTCGCTTTAAATTTCGAAACCCTAATTTTCTAGGATCGATTCCTTTGCATGTTCGTTTAGCACCATAAAAATTTAAACTTTTGGACATGTGATGCTTCAAAACTCTTCATAGGGTGCTACACAAACCTTACATTGGTATCAGAGCCGACCTAGAACATTAGGCGTCGCTTTTACGAAGTAAAAATCCCGATCGGACAAAAATACGGTTTTCTTGGACCCTCTCTGGACAAATTCTAAAATCTGACCTTTTTCAGAATTAAATACTTAAAAAATACAGCAGGGAAATATAAGAATTATGGTGAAATACGAAGACATGAATAGTTAATTTGGCCGCTGAACCGCGGCAAATCCTTGCTTAGACCGCGGTTCCGCGGCCGTACTGTAGTATTATTGCATGGGAATTTCACTGTAATTCATATTTCTACTTGTATAGTGTTTTAGGTATGTTTAATCTGAATGTTGTACTGTATTATCTGGAGATGGTTTTGGACACGTTATTTTGATCGGTATTTTCATTTCGTAGCTTTTCCGGGTAAATAAGAAAGTATTGAAGTGTTTGAACGAGTATCATTTGCTCACTATTCACGGGGTTTAAATACTTTGGAAATACGTGCAAGTCTTTTTGTGGTGGTCCCTCTAGAAGACAACAAACCTTAACTCGATTATGTGACTGTCTTGAACTGCCCTTTGAACCTTAGGGTTTAGGGCAGTACGGCGTGCCACATGTGAGGCGTTAGCTTGACCCTTCTACGGCTGGACCGCTACTACTGTGTCACACTCCAGGTGTTTGAACTCTGCTCAAGTGTTGGGTTTTAGTGAATCCTGGGTATTTGATCGTTCGTTCGAAAACTTCGATACTGTCTGTTTATCCGGAATGTGATGCAATGTGTGGAATTCATATTACTAGACATGAAATACGGAATATGTGATATTTTGCATTTGCGATGTCTAAAGAGAATGTGGATTCCAGATATTGCAGTTTTACACTTTCTTTTCTGTGACCGTAAGTGTAGTATGTACGATATCGCCGGTTTCGTTGCTATACATCAACGACAATTGGGGTATGCATACTTACTTACGTTGATGATATGAGATATTATGTGTTGCTGAGATATGATATGCAGGATTGTCGCGATTGAATAGCCGGGGGTTTTTATGTGAGATGAGAGTTTTATATTTTCATTCATGTAAATTCAAATGTAATGTAATATTCTTTTATTTGGGGCACTTACGGGTTGAGGTTGTGTTACCAGTGTTGTATATTATTTACTTTTCCGCATTAGGATGGACCCAAGGAGGGGAGCACAGGTGACCGGGTTCTGGGGTTCAGTGGGAGGCCATCTCGAGGAGTCGAGACCGGGTCTCCTAAACTCCAGAATTGGCAGGGTCACTTGCCGCTCTCGTAGGGGTCCAGGGTGTGGGCTTGGCTATTCATCGCGACTGTGGAATCCGTATTTTCTATTCTGGCTAAATACTAAATACGGACGTCCTAGTATATCCCACGTTATATCTATATTTCTGCTGCCTGTGTTCTGTGATATCTGAGACGAATAACATATTATATATATGATATATAGTAGACGTTGCTTATGTTTTACACCCGCGCTAGTCCCGTCCCGGTATGCCGTTAGTTAAGTAACCTAACGGTGCATAACGGAACATTGCGGCGAATGCGGATGGCATAAGCGTACGTGTTATTTTCGTTTCTTTTCTGTGATTGGCTTAAGGACTTAAATGATGGGATTACATTAATGTGATTAATGTAAAGAAAATAAACCTAAAAGATGTTGTAGAATCGGATTTGAAAAACCACTCGGCTTTTTTATGAAAAAGCTATATTTCAAAAACTGCGGAGCTTAAGCCACTCCTTTTTAAAACCACTTGATTCTACAACGATATCAAGCTCAAAGCGTTAAAGATTTTCTTAAAAATCATCCGCAACCCTCCGTCATTTTAGGAAGTAGAGTACTTAGTATTCGTGCTACGTTTGTTGACCTTAGCCAAGGCGTAGTGTACGGTAGCTAAGTGATGTCTTCCTACAAATGCATATGATGCAGATTAATTAGGACGGGCATATGAATTTGTTGACCTTAGCCAAGGGTCATGTGAACGGGTCTAATTAATCAAGAAATGACGGGTTGAGCTTGACTAGTGCTCGTGATTTGTTGACCTTAGCCAAGGTCACGAGTATTAAGGGTAAAAACCACATCGGGAATTTCAATAGTTGAAATTTGCAATGAGATTGCATACCTTCCATGTGATGGTTGGATCCCGATCCCACTGTGGGCAATAGTTACTCCTAGGAGAGTTTTACAGTTTACAATCAGCTAACTCATTAGGTGTCTAGAAAGGTGTTAACGGGGCTCCGCCTCTGGGAAAATGAGGTTTACTCTAATTAGGTCCGTACGAAAGCACGGGGAACCTCCCACAAAGTACCGACACTAGCCTGGCTGAACGGTTAGCGAAGTTGTAGACTGTAATTAATCCTGGCTAGTTTTTCTTTTTGAGGTTTGAAAGAAAAACTCGATAAAAGCAGTGGGAAACATCGATTAGACAAGATAATAAACCAATCTAATCTATGCAAGAGCTTTCGCTGAGTGTATTCTTTTCTCTCTCTTAATGGCAGATACCCATGACTGGACTCAAGCTTTTACTAGATAAAAACAAACTGAATGGGACCAACTATAAAGACTGGCTGAGGAATCTGAAAATCGCCTTGACTTATGATAAAGTATCATATGTCCTCACGGCTTCAGCCCCGCCCGTACCTGGTCCAAAATCCTCAGTTGCGGACATTGAAGTCCGCAAGACATGGGACGCTGACTGTGCCACGGCCACATGCCTCGCGCTTGCATCGATGGATAACACACATCAAAAGCAGCACGAGGACATGGACATTCACGGTATATTGCTCCATACAAAGGAGTTGTATGGGGAGCAATCCCGCGTATTACGATACGAAGCATCAAAGAAATTGTTTCAGATGCGAATGGCCCGTGGCACACCAGTAGGAGACCATGTTCTGAAGATGATAGCTCTTAATAGAAGAGCTTGAGGACCTTGGATGGACGATGGACAATGAACAATATATAGATATTATTCTGCAGTCCCTCCCCTCCACCTTTGCTCAGTTCATAGTGAACTTCAACATGCATGGCATGGAGAAGGACCTCCCTGAACTCCTTAATATGTTAAGGAGTGCAGAGAGCACTATGAAGTTAGCAAAAACTCCCGTTATGACTATTGGACAGTCTTCCTCTTCTCGCCCGAAAGCCAAGGCCAAGGGAAAGAAAAAGAAGAAACCCACTAATCCTAAGGGCGGAGTTAAAAAGGTGAAGGAAAAGGGAAAGTCCAAGGCTGGAGACTCAGGGAAGGGCGAATGTTTTCACTGCCACAAGACAGGACATTGGAAGCGCAATTGCACGGAGTACTTAAGTCTCAAGAAGAAGCATGGTGATGCTTCTGCTTCAGGTGCGTTTGTGACTGAAAACTGTTTTTCTATAAACTCTGCTTCCTGGGTATTGGATACCGGTTTAGGTTCTCACATTTGCAATTCTATGCAGGGGCTGAGAAATAGCAAGGTTTTGAAGACAGGTGACCATACTCTCCGCGTTGGAAATGGTTCCAATGTACATACAGTCGCAGTGGGAGAGTATCACTTGGGGTTGCCATCTGGATGTATTTTGATTTTGAATCCATGTTATTTTGTACCAAGTATGCTATGTAATATAATATCCGTTTCTTTGTTGGACAATGAAGGGTATAATTTTGTATTGCAGAACAATGTTATGAACATTAACCTGAATCAAATGTTGGTTGGGTATGGTACGCTTAACAACGGAATATATGTCCTAAATCAACACACAGTTTTCAGTATACAACACACTAATAAAAGAAAATTTTCAGAATTAAATGAAGCTTTTCTTTGGCACTGTAGACTTGGTCATATTAACGAAACAAGACTAAACAAGTTACACAAAGATGGATATTTAAACTCTTTTGAATATAAATCTTATGCGACTTGCCAGTCTTGTATCAAGGGTAAAATGACCAAAACTCCGTTTACCGGACACGGAGAAAGAGCTACTCAGCTCCTGGGCCTCATACATAGTGATGTATGTGGGCCAATGTCTACACAGGCCAGAGGCGGTTTTTCATACTTCATTACGTTCACTGACGATTTCTCAAGATTCGGTCATGTATTTTTATTAAAGCACAAGTCCGAAACTTTCGAGAAATTCATTGAATATAAACAAGAAGTAGAAAAACAAACCGGCTTGAGTATCAAAATGCTTCGATCAGATCGAGGTGGTGAGTATCTCAGTGCAGAATTTGCAAACTTCCTAAAAGAGAATGGGATTCTCTCTCAACTCACTCCTCCTTACACACCACAGCACAACGGTGTGTCAGAAAGACGGAATAGGACCCTATTAGATATGGTCCGGTCCATGATGAGTGACGCTGAGTTACCGGTCTCGTTTTGGGGGCATGCATTGGAGACTGCAGCGTTTCTGCTAAACAGGGTTCCAACCAAAACCGTGTCTACCACGCCATATGAGATATGGCATGGGAAGAGACCATCTCTTAAGAGAATTAAGATTTAGGGTTGCCCGGCCTATGTTAAAAAGCAGAATCCGGACAAACTCGAGACACGGTCTGTCATGTGTAACTTTGTGGGATATCCAAAGAATTCTTATGGATATCTATTCTACCACAAAGAAGAACAAAAAGTGTTCGTTTCTCAACATGCCACATTCTTGGAAAAAGAGTTTTTCACAGACAAAGATGATGGCAAGGTGATGGATCTAGAAGAGGTTCTAGAGACACAAACTACAAATGACGATTTGGTTGAACCGGCTGTTGAAACAGAAACTGAAGAACCTCGGCCACTCCGTAGGTCTGGTAGGACTTCTTGCCCACCGGAGAGGTACTACGGTTTCCTCATTGATGGTAACGGAGAAGATTGCATCATGGATGATGATGATCCTACCAGTTTTCAGCAAGCTATCACAAGTAAAGACTCTGTGAAGTGGCTGGATGCCATGAGATCTGAAATGGAGTCTATGTACACCAACAAAGTGTGGACTTTGGACGTTGTACCCCCTGGGGTAAAACCTGTAGGGTGAAAATGGATATTTAAAAGAAAGATTGGTGTAGATGGGCAGGTGGAGACCTATAAGGCAAGACTTGTGGCGAAGGGTTTTCGTCAAAGACCAGGTTTGGACTATGACGAGACTTTTTCTCCCGTAGCCATGCTTAAATCCATTCGGATCCTACTTGCTATTGCTGCTCACTACGACTATGAAATCTGGCAGATGGACGTTAAAACCGCATTTCTAAATGGAAATTTAGAAGAATGTGTTTATATGGATCAGCCAGAGGGTTTCATTGACAGTGGGAGCAGCGGGAAAGCATGTAAATTGCTTAAATCCATATATGGGTTAAAGCAGGCATCACGGAGTTGGAACATCTGTTTCGATGAAGTCATCAAAGAGTTTGATTTCATCAAAAATCCAGATGAACCTTGTGTTTATAAGAAGGCTGTAGGGAGAGCTGTCACATTCCTCGTATTGTACGTGGACGACATTCTTCTGATAGGAAATGATATTCCTATGCTACAGTCGGTCAAATCTTTCTTATCACTGAGGTTCTCCATGAAGGACCTGGGTGATGCCACGTACATTCTGGGCATAAGGATCTATAGGGATAGATCCAAAAGGTTATTGGGATTGTCCCAAACCAGGTACATTGACACCATCCTAAAAAGGTTTAGTATGGAAGACTCCAAGCGGGGTGCCTTACCCGCTTGCCATGGGGTCACTCTCTCCAAGGATTCTTGTCCAAAGACCGATGAAGAGAGAGCTCGCATGAGTATTATACCCTATGCTTCGGCAGTAGGATCTATAATGTATGCGATGTTATGTACACGCCCAGATGTAGCTTACGCACTTAGTGTTGTAAGCAGGTATCAATCCAACCCAGGGGAGAATCACTGGACAGCAGTGAAGAACATTCTTAAGTACTTGCGAAGGATTAAAGAATTGTTCTTGGTATATGGTAATGGAGATCTCCAAATGGAGGCCTTTACCGATTCGAGCTTCCAGAGCGATAAGGACGACAGCAAATCTATCTCTGGGTTTGTATTTACCCTCAATGGAGGGGCGGTGAGTTGGAAGAGTTCCGAACAAGATACCGTTGCAGACTCTACGATGGAAGCTGAGTACATTGCTGCAAATGATGCCGCCAAGGAAGCTGTCTGGATGAAGAAGTTCGTCTCGGAGCTAGGAGTAGTTCCAACCATTATTGATCCAATACCTTTGTATTGTGACAATAATGGGGCTGTGGCGTTAGCCAAGGAGCCCAGATCCCATCAACGGTCCAGACACATCCTGAGGCGTTTTCATTTGATCCGGGAGATTGTAGATCGCCGCGAGATCGAGATTAGGAGGGTAGACACAAAGAATAACGCCGCGGATCCATTCACCAAGGCCCTCCCTCAGCCGCAGCATGAGCGACTTTTTGAGAAGTTGGGTATGAGATACGCCAATAACTGGCCTTAGTGCAAGTGGGAGATTGTTGGATATATGTATGCCCTAGAGGCCATTATGTGATAGTGGATGTATCTATACATGTATATATATATATATATATATATATATTCAGTATGCCTTCTTGCTCGACATGATAGTATGCTATCTGGTTCTTCTTTATCTGACATGTTGATTTGATCATGCTTGTTATTCACTCATACATGCTGATAAAGCCCTGAGGATATTGTCTTGACTGCTCTGATTATGATGGAGATCATACTAGTGGGACATCTGTAGTCTATAAGAATATCCTGGAAAGTCCCTAGTCGTAGGTATATCGAGACGGGGCATTGATATACCAGAGTAGACTAGCGTATATGATACTAGACCCATGTGATGGGCGATGGATGATCCCATATCCATTGGTGTTTGACATCAAGATCATATACGGGTGCTCAGTGGTGACTGGGTACACTGGACGGACTCGCCAAGAACTCCTATATGGAATTATATCTATCGTCGGATAGCAGTTCTCAGGTGACACTGGTACAGGTTAGTCTGTAGACCCGAGATCGTCATAGAGTCTTGTGTGTTCTCCCACTGTACTTTGATTGCCACCCTACCACGGCTCTACTGAGTCGTGCAAACAGGTGGCCGTTGGGTACAGTCCCGAGACACACGAAGGCAATGAGCGATAGGAGGGGTTTCATCTCTCCCGGTATTGGGGGTTGATGCTGTGCTGTGCCCGACTGGTTATATCAGTAAGTCCCTGGCCAGGGCTGCTGAGATTTGCTGATAAGTGTTATCGGTAGTTTCTCGATCTGTTCTAGACCATTCACCGGCATGACTTATTGAGTTATTAGGGTCGACGTGACCATCCCTAGGCTCGATATGTATCATATCTGACGAAGAGACCGGACTGTACGGTAGTGTTGCCGGATGGCTCGACGGGAGTTGTAGCAGGTTCGCTTGTTTTCTTCTGATCGCTCAATACCCGGGTGGCCGTTACGTTTAGCTGACCGCTTGCGGCTTGAGGGTACCTGATATGATCATCACCCTCTGCCGGCGTATTGACGAGTCTTAGAGTCCCATAAAGGAGTTACCCAGTCCAGGCGAAACGTTGTGGTGCGCGTATGCGATATGCGCATGCACCCGATTAAAATGTGCGTATATGATATCGAACATTGATCGGGTGGCCTGCTTTTGGTGGGGTCGTATGAGATATGACCGGATTGATAAATTAAGTGTTGATTTATCATCTAACCATTAGTTTTCTCACTTGAAACCTTTCTAGGGTTTGATGGATGTATGCATGCATGCATGTGTTTCTTTCTTTCATTCTAGTTTCATGCACATGTGGATGTGCATACATGCATACATACATACACCCATCCATCATGGTTGTTAGCATATGGAAATGGTGGCAATATAAGACTTACACCATGGATTAAATTATGGATTATTATTTAATTTTGGTTTTAAAACAAAATGAAAAGGAAAGGATAATCATTCTAGCTTCTACATTCTTCCTTTGACCTAACCATGCTTACCTACCTCTTAACTTGAGTTATCCTTCTCTTTATCATTTAAAACTCAAGTTAAATAATGTCTTCATCACTTTAACCATGGTTCATAGTAAGAAGAAATAAAATATATATTGATATATTTCTTTTTCTTCTAGTGAGTTATCTTTATCTTATTACCTCTTGTGAAAAATATTGCCACCATCTTCTTCCTCTTTCTCATTTGCTCTCTAGCTTTTTCTAGTGAGTAAATCACACTTAAAGAAAGGTTTTTGAAGTGAGAATCTTAACCACAACTTCATTCTACACAAGTTTAGCCAACTTGTTTAGAGTGTTCTCTTCGGTTTTACGAAGTTGCGAGCTTGGACGGAGAACTCCGTGGTGGATCGTCGTGGACACAAGAGGACTTCAAGAAGACTTCCATTCAACACCCTAGAGACCAAGGAGTCCGGCGAAAGGGAGCTACAAAAGTTGTAGTCTCGAAACCTTAGATTAGTTCGCTTTAAATTTTGAAACCCTAATTTTCTAGGATCGATTCCTTTGCATGTTCGTTTAGCACCATAAAAATTTAAACTTTTGGACATGTGATGCTTCAAAACTCTTCATAGGGTGCTACACAAACCTTACACAGTGGCTATGCTCAAATCCATTCAGGTCCTTCTTGCTATTGCTGCCTTCCACGATTACGAGATCTGGCAGATGGACGTAAAGACGGCCTTTCTAAATGGAAATTTGGAAGAGAGCGTCTATATGGATCAGCCAGAGGGATTCATTCAGAGTGGGAGCAGCGGTAAAGTATGCAAGCTGCTTAAGTCCATTTATGGACTAAAGCAGGCATCGCGGAGTTGGAACATCTGTTTTAATGATGCTGTCAAAGAATTCGACTTTATCAAAAATGCAGATGAACCTTGCATATACAGTAAGATTGTAGGGAGAGCTGTAGTATTCCTCATCTTGTACGTGGATGACATTCTCCTAATAGGAAATGATATTCCTATATTACAGTCAGTCAAAAGATTCTTGTCACATAAATTCTCCATGAAAGACCTGGGTGATGCCACCTACATTCTGGGGATCCGGATCTATCGTGATAGATCAAAGAGGATGTTGGGACTTTCGCAGTCCAGGTACATAGACACCATAGTGAAGAGATTCAGTATGGATGATTCTAAGCGCGGTAACGGCTTGTCACGGAATCACCCTCTCCAAAGAGATGTCTCCCAAGACTGATTTGGAAAGGGATCGCATGAAATCTACGCTTCTGCGGTAGGCTCTATAATGTATGCGATGTTATGTACCAGACCAGATGTAGCATACGCATTAAGCGTTGTAAGCCGGTATCAGGCAAACCCAGGGGAGAAGCACTGGATAGCAGTAAAGAACATTCTCAAGTACCTGAGGAGGACTAAGGAGATGTTCTTGGTATATGGCGGAAAAGACCTCCAGATGGAGGCCTTTGCCGACTCCGGCTTCCAGAGTGACAAGGATGACTCCAAGTCCATGTCGGGTTATGTCTTTACCCTCAATGGAGGGGCGGTCTGTTGGAAGAGTTCCAAATAGGAGACCGTTGCTGACTCAACAATGGAAGCGGAGTACATAGCTGCTTGCGATGCCGCAAAAGAAGCTGTCTGGATGAAGAAGTTCCTCACAGAACTTCAGGTGGTTCCTACCAGTGTTGATCCAATACCTTTGTATTGTGACAACAACGGCGCTATAGCTTTAGCGAAGGAACCCAGGTCCCATCAGATGTCCAGACACATTTTAAGGCGGTATCACCTGATCAGGGAGATTGTAGATCGTCGGGAGATCGAGATAAAGATAGTAGAGACAGAGAATAACATTGCTGATCCATTCATCAAGTGTTTTGTGGCTAATTATATTTTAATGTATGGTTTTTAATAAAAAGTTTACCAAATTAGTTTTCAATTATTTTATCCTATTTGATGAATATTTTATTAGATTTTTCCTAGGCTTGCACACACTTGTGCATGATAACTAGGGTTGTAATTTGGAGTTAAACATGATTAGCAATCATGGTTAACTAACCATTTTCCCTAATCTAGCTTTATAGTTTTGTTTTAAGTGTTATGGGTTTTAAGTATGATGATTGTTTTAAATGCAAAATGAATTAAAAAGGGGATTTAAATTTTACTTCTTGTGTTGACCTTGGTGAGAGAGAGAGAGAGAGTGAGAAAGGGGCATGATGGCTTTGCCATGCTTCATTAAATGAAGAGAGAGAGGAGGGGTTTTGACTTTGTCTCTCATTTCTCACTTCTCTTTTCACTCATCCTCTCATTCTCTCACAACACAAACACACACACACACACTTTATCAGAAGCAGCAGCAGAAAAGGAGCAGCAGCAGACAGCAACAGCTTCAGCAGTGGCATCAGCATCAGCAGCAGCTCTTGCATCAGCAGTAGCAAGCAGCTTCAGCAGCAGCAAACAACAGCAGTAGCAGCAGCAGAGAGCATCACCAGAAGCTAGCAACAGCAGCAGCTCCATCAACAACAAACACCCACACATCAACAGAGAAGGCAGCAGCAGCAGCAAGCAGCACCAGAGGCAGCTTCAGTAACAGAAACAACAGCATCAACATCAGCAGCAGCAACTGTAAGTCCACGTTGCCAACCCCGGTACTTGCGGGGAGGCGGAAAACGGAATAAAAATCGAATTTTTATGAGCTTAGGCAACATGGACCTGACTATGAAGGATCTTTGCTAAACAAAAACAAGCTAAAGCTAACTAGAAACTAGCTAAGTGCTAGAAAGGTTATACCTTGGGCTTTATATCCTTCTCTCCTTGCTCCTTGGAGTGGTGGAAGGAGGTCACCTTAGTCGTCTTCTCACGTCGAAGAAAGATCCACCCGAAAGCCTCGACCTTTGGCTTCAACTCCAAGCTAGAAGTAACTAGGGTGCAAGAAGTGCTAATACTTGAACCCTAGATGAGAGTAGAGATTATCAAGAAAGGGTTTTTCTGAAACTCAAGTGTTTCTCAACACATGAGAGGGGAGAGCTTGAGGGAGAGGAAGAATAAGAGAGAGAAAGTGAATAATAGAATGAGAGAAAATATGAAGCATTCTCTCATATATGTGTGAATTATTGTAATTAGATAAATAGCTAGATAATTGTCATGGTTAATCAAGACATGACCATTATCATTTCATTTTTAATGCAATTTGCAAGGATCAAAGAGCATCTTCCAAATGAAATGATGATGGTCAAAGTGTCAACCTAGGTCAACAAGTCAAGGAGGTCAAATGGTCAACAACCATAACCATGCACAATTATTTAAACTAATATCAATTAACAATAATACACACATAAGCATTAGGGTTAATAAAATGACAATAGTCATTAACCCTAATCAAAGTCCTCTCCCTCTGTCTCAAGCAACTGTGCATACGCACCCGTATTCGTGATCCGAGGAACACGAATACAAAGAGAAAAACCAATCCCAAATCATATACTAGGATCCGGCTTAAACCAAAGCCCGCTAGTATAAGCTGTCCGGACAGCAAACATGCACAAGTGCGCGGATGTGAACGAACCCTTTCGCAAAACCATGCGACCTCTACTCATTTTGCCTAAAGGCGAATAGCTCTCTGTGTGGGACTCTAAAGACTCGACACTACGCTGGCAGTGGGTTTAACCACAGACCGCAAGCGGCACTAGCTGTACGTAACGGTCCCCAGGTAGATGTTTATAAGAAGACTGACGAGGTGAACCCCATCTGAACTCCTACTGAGCCTGTATGTGACAGTCTCCGTACAGTCCGGTCTGTTCGTCTGATACATCGCATGGCGGGCCTAGGGGGGCGGTGAACGTCAGTCCCCTAATAGCGGTACAAGTCGTGTCGGAGTGTAGCCCAGAACACCCTGAGATAACACTGGAAACCTACCAGTATATCTCGCTTGCCCTAGCCAGGGACTACTCGTGTAATGGCTCTCCTGGACACAGCGCGATGTCAACCCCCAATACCGGGAGAGACGAATCCTGTCTAACCGTCACTGCCTCCAAGTGCTTCGGGACTGCACCCAAAAACTACCTGTTTGCACGACTCCTTTGAGCCGTGGTAGGGTAGCAATCAAAGTGCAGTGGGAACACACTCGAGGCGAAGTGACAGTGTCAAGTCAGCGGACTAAGCTGTACTCATGTCACCTGGAAACTAATAACTGACAATAGGTATAATACCAACTAACAGTTCCCGACGAGTCCTGTCCAGTGTACTCGTAACCTAACGAGCACCCGCATACTATCTTAAGTACGACGTACTGACGGCTGTGGGACAGACCGTCTCCCACGCTGGGATGAGAAGCGCATACGCTAGTCTACTCCGGAGTATCGATGCCCTGTCTCGATAGTCCAACGACTAGGGACCTGTATAAGGATGTGCTTATAGATCACCCAGCTTCCACGAGTGTGAGCGCCATCACAACGCTGGTAATCAAGCAAAGATCCTAAGGGCTCTACTAATATGTATATCAGCGATATGCTAAAAGAAACACATGCACATATTAAAGCAGAGACAAACCAAGTAGCATACTACCATTTCGAGCAAGATTGTATATACAACTGTGAATATCCCAAGCTTCCATCAAATAATATACAAACTAGTATGATACAGTAATGGCCTCTAGGGCATATACACTAACAATCTCCCACGTGCACTAAGGCCATGTACTGGCGTATCGAAGACCTATCATCTCGATCAGCCGCTCGAACTGAGTCTGGGGCAAGGCCTTGGTGAATGGATCTGCTGTGTTATCTTCTGAAGCAACCCTCCGAACCTCGATCTCTTGGCGATCCACGATCTCCCTGATCAGGTGATACCGCCTCAAGATGTGTCTGGATTTTTGATGGGACCTGGGTTCCTTCGCTAAAGCTATAGCCCCGTTGTTGTCGCAATACAGAGGTATTGGGTCAACAATGGACGGAACCACCTGAAATTCTCTCAAGAACTTCCTCATCCAGACAGCTTCTTTTGCGGCATTAGATGCAGCGATGTATTCCGCTTCCATAGTCGAGTCAGCAACGGTTTCCTGTTTGGAGCTCTTCCAACACACCGCCCCTCCATTGAGGGTGAAGACAAAACCCGACATGGACTTGGAATCATCCTTGTCACTCTGGAAGCTGGAGTCAGCAAAGGCCTCAATCTGGAGGTCTTTTCCGCCATACACCAAGAACATCTCCTTAGTCCTTCTCAGGTACTTAAGAATGTTCTTTACTGCTATCCAATGTTTCTCCCAGGGTTTGACTGATACCTGCTTACCACACTCAGTGCATAAGCCACATCCGGTCTGGTATACAACATCGCATACATTATAGAGCCTACCGCAGAAGCGTAGGGTATAATAGACATGCGATCCCTCTCCAAATCAGTCTTGGGAGACATCTCTTTGGAGAGGGTGATCCCGTGACAAGCCGGTAGATTACCGCGCTTGGAATCTTCCATACTGAATCTCTTCAGTATGGTGTCGATGTACCTGGACTGTGAAAGTCCTAATATCCTCTTGGATCTGTCACGGTAGATCCGGATACCCAGAATGTATGAGGCATCACCCAGGTCTTTCATGGAGAACCTGTGTGACAAGAATCCCTTGACAGATTGTAGCATAGGAATGTCATTTCCTATTAAGAGAATGTCATCTACGTATAAAACGAGGAATACTACAGTTCTCGCTATAAATCTACAATAGATGCATGGTTCATCTGGATTTTTGATAAAGCCAAATTCCTTGAACGTCTCATCAAAACAGATGTTCCAACTCCGCGATGCCTGCTTTAGTCCATAAATGGACTTAAGCAACTTGCACACCTTTCCGCTGCTCCCACTCTGAATGAAACCCTCTGGCTGGTCCATATAAACACACTCCTCTAAATGTCCATTTAGAAAAGCTGTCTTTACGTCCATTTGCCAAATCTCATAATCGTGGAAGGCAGCAATGGCAAGAAGGATCCGAATGGATTTCAGCATAGCTACTGGAGAAAAGGTTTCGTCATAGTCCAAACCAGGTCTTTGACGAAAACCCTTTGCAACCAGTCTAGCTTTATAGGTCTCAACCTGTCCATCTACACCAATCTTCCTTTTGAAGATCCACTTGCATCCTACGGGTTTTACCCCATCTGGAGCAATGTCCAACGTCCATACTTTGTTGGTGTACATGGACTCCATCTCGGTCCGCATTGCATCCAGCCATTTTACCGAGTCGACGCTCTGAATGGCTTGCTGGAAGCTAGTAGGCTCATCAAAATCTATGATGCAATCTTCTCTATCCCCGTCAATGAGAAAACCGTAGTATCTCTCGGGCGGATGAGACTGCCTACTACTCCTGCGGAGTGGCGTGGGAATGTCCTGATCTTTCGAACCCTCTGGTTCTACTAAGCTTTCAGTAATAGCTCGTGGTTCTGGAATTTCTTCCAGTTCTATTGCGCTCCCACTTAATTCTTTTTCTATGAACTGGTGTTCTAGAAAGTGGGCATGGAAAGAAACAAACACCTTTTGTTCCTCTTCGCAATAGAAGAAATATCCCTTGGAGTTCTTTGGATATCCCACAAACTTGCACTGTACTGAGCGTGCCTCGAGCTTGTCCGCATGCTGCTTTTTTACAAAAGCTGGACTTCCCCATGTCTTAATGTGATTAAGATAGGGTCTCTTCCCACACCACATCTGATATGGTGTGGTAGGCACAGTCTTTGTTGGAACTCGGTTCAAATGGTATGCAGCTGATTCTAGCGCATATCCCCAGAACGATCGCGGCAACTCAGCATTACTCATCATGGACCGTACCATATCTAATAGGGTTCGGTTCCGTCTCTCCGATACACCATTATGTTGCGGAGTGTATGGAGGAGTAAGCTGAGAGAGAATTCCATTCTCTTTTAAGTAACCCAGGAACTCGGCACTCAAGTATTCACCACCTCGATCGGATCTTAGTGTCTTAATACTTTTGCCTGTTTGTTTTTCTACTTCATTCTTATATTCCTGGAATTTTTCAAAAGCCTCGGATTTATGTTTCATTAAGAAGACATAACCGTACCTTGAAAAGTCATCCGTAAAAGTAATGAAGTAAGAAAAACCGCTTCGTGCATGTGTAGACATTGGACCGCACACGTCGCTGTGTACGAGTCCCAAGAGCTCGCTCGCTCTTACTCCGTGTCCAGTGAATGGAGTCTTTGTCATCTTTCCCTTGAGACAGGATTGACAAGTTGCATACGATTGATATTTGAACGGATCCAAATATCCTTCTGTATGTAACTTAGGCAACCTTCTCTCATTGATGTGACCCAGTCTACAATGCCATAAGAAAGTTTTATTGATTTCTGGAGACTTTCTTTTGTGTGTATTCTGGACATTGAAAATCTGTGGCTGGTTTAATACGTATATACCGTTGTTCAATGTACCTGACCCAATCAAAACTTGATTAAGGTGAATGTTCACTACATTACTTACAAATGAAAATTCATAACCTTCTTTAGATAATAAAGATACAGAAATGATATTACAGGTTGCATTTGGTACATAATAACAACTACGTAAAACCAAAAAGTGTCCATCCGACAATCCCAGGTGATAGTCCCCCACGGCCTCAGCATCCATGCTAGCACCGTTTGCAACTCTGAGGGTCATGTCACCTGCCTTCAAAACTCTACGCTTTCTCAACGCCTGCAAAGAATTACAGATATGAGATCCTGATCCGGTATCCAATACCCAGGATGTAGAGTTTATTGATAGACAGTTTTCAATAACATACACACCTGAAGCTGAAGCTGCAACTCGCTTCAAATCCTGTATTCTGGCCTTCCAAGCCTTGCAATCCTATTTCCAGTGACCACTTTTGTGACAATAGAAGCATTCTTCCTTCCCCACCAGCTTTCCCGCTATCTTTGTTGCTTTTCCTTTTCCCTTCGTATCCACTTTACCGACACCGCCTCTTGGTTTGGCGGGGGCTTTCTTCTTCTTACCCTTGGCTTTCGCCCTGGATCTAGAACAGGAAGATCCTCCTACAAACAAAGTGGATGTCTCCCTACCCTTCTGTAGGGTGCCCTCAGCACTCCTCAACATGTTCAGAAGTTTGGAAAGTTCAACCTCCTTTCCTTACATGTTGAAGTTAAGGATAAACTGGGCGTAAGTGGAAGGAGGGGACTGGAGAATCAAATCAGTATAGAGTTCATTCTCCAACGTGGTCCCAAGGTCCGCGAGCTCCTCTATGTAGCCAATCATCTTAAGCACGTGTTCCGCTACCGATGATCCGACGGCCAACCTTGCCGAAAACAACTTCTTCGACACTTCGTATCTTGCGATACGAGACTGCTCTCCATACAGTTCTTTTGTATGAAGAAATATGGACTCTAGGTCCATATTCTCGTGCCTCCTCTGATGTTGTTGTCCATCGAGGCTAGTACGAGGCATCTGGCCTTCGCGCAATCTATTTCCCAGGTCTTGTAGATTTCCCTATCTACGACCCTGGTTTTGGGACCTGGGACAGGGGGAGCTTTGGTGGTAAGGACATACCCCAACTTGTCGTAAGTGATTGCCATCTTGACATTCCTGAGCCAATCTTTGTAGTTCGGCCCTGTCAATATGTTTTTATCTAGTAATAACTTAAGTCCGGTCATGTTGAATGGTCGCTGCAATTAGGAGAGAGAAAAGAAACACTTTAGCATGATGCTCTTGCAAGTTTAGAGTGGTTTCTAGTTTGTCTAAACTGGATGGCTCCCACTGTCTCTCGAATCCCTTCTCAAACCGTAAAGAAAGGATTAGTCAGGATCAATCTCACCGTACAATACTTGCTTAACCGTTCAGCCAGGCCAGTGTCGGTACTTCGAGGGAGGTTTTCCAACGCTTTCGCGAAGTTCCTTAATTAAGTAACTGTAGGGTTCCTAGGCACGCTAATGAGGTCTCACAAGGCATCAACCATGCCAATTTCAAATTTTACAAGTGCCGAGAAACCCTAATACGGATCGTTAACTAGAAATTTAGGCGAACACATGCAACTAGTTAACAATATAACTAAAAGAACGGAAATACAACCTTTGTAGATCTGGTCCTCCACCTCCATAGCTCCGCAATGAAGTCTTCTCGCTGTCCAAATGGAATCCCGGGCTCTAGCGTCGGCATCATCGGAGAAATGGGCGGGCAAGGTCGTTGGCTTCGTGCCGAAGATGATCTACGTCGAGGCATCACAAGATCAAGCTCCAACTTCACCAAGTCATGAAACTTGTGAAGAAAACACCCTATACTACTTGGCAAGAGGTAGAGGATGAAGAAATAGGAGGTGGGTTCACTTTAGAATTGGATTTCTCACTCATTTGCTCAAGTTGCCATTGATGGAGCAAGGTTTTCTTCTTGAAGAAGAAGAAGAAGAACGAATGAATATTGTTATGATAAGTATATTCAAAAAGAAAAGAAAAATGAATTCTTATCATAAGCAAACCATGGTCAAGTGTAGAGAATAAACTAGGGTTAAGTGGAATGGTTAGGGTTAAGCATGAGACAAAATGGTCACTTAGTCAAACCTTCATGAAGCTTCAACAACAAACAAAGTTAGCCACCATTTTCTCTTTATGCTTTTCATTTTCCAAAAAGAATAAATAAATAAATAAATATATAAGAAAATGAAAATCCTAACCATTACACAACCATGGTTTAACCTTTACACAAACCCAAGTTAGCATGCATCATCAAACATGATACAAACTTATGCACAAAAACATATCACATATACAATGTGCACAAACAAGTGAGAAAATCCATTTAAAGTGAACCAATACTAGTTAATGCAAAGTAATATATCAAATATATAATTATGCATTAAATCATTAAACCAACACTTGATTCAATGATCCGGTCATGTCGCACACAACCGACTAGTATACAATGTATCGATTTATCGAATCAATCCTTGATTCGATAACTAGGTTATATCGCATACAACCATTCGACACATTCTTCGCGAGAATGAAATACGGTATCACATACACGCATTATTCTCGGTCCCGCACATATCTCATATGCGCTCCTATTTCGTTTCGCTTGAGCCAGGAAACCTCTGTGTAGGACTCTAAAGACTCGTCAATACGCCGGTAGCAGATGATGATCATATCAAACACCCACAAGCCGCAAGCGGTCTGCTAAACGTAACGGCCACCCGGGTATTGAGCGATCAGAAGATCGACGAGCAAGCCCGCTCACACTCCTGTGAATCCAACCAGTAACACTTACCATACAGTCCGGTCTGTTCGTCTGATATGTCGCATATCTCGCCTAGGGGTGGTAAACGTCAGACCCCAATAGCTCGATAAGTCGTGTCGATATGAGGTCTATAACAATTCAAGAAACTACTGGTAACACTTACCAGTAAATCTCAGCAACCCTGGCCAGGGATTTCCGGTCATAGCCAATCGAACACAGCGCAACATCAACTCCCTATACCGGGAGAGACGAATCCCCTCCTATCGCTCATTGCCTCCATGTGATTCGGGACTGTACCCAAAAACCACCGTTTTGCACGCCCTCTTGGACGTGGTAAGGTGGAAATCAAAGCACAGTGGGAACCACACAAGACTCTATGACGATCTCGGGTCAACAGACTACTTTGTACCAGTGTCACCAGAGAACTGCCATCTGACGTAAGGTATAATACCATCTGGGAGTTCTCGGCGAGTCTGTCCAGTGTACCCAGTCTCCACCGAGCACCCGTATATCATCTCTGATGTCAAACACCAATGGATATGGGATCATCCATCGCCCATCTGTCTGGGTCGAGAAGGTATACGCTAGTCTACTCTGGTATATGTAGGGTTCCTAGGCACCCTAATGAGGTCTCACAAGGCATCAACCATGGTGATTTCAAAAATTACGGTGCCGAGAAACCCTAGACTACGGATCGTTTGCTAGAAAACTAGGCGAAAAAGCTAACTAGTTAACACTTAACTATGAGAATCGGAAATACAACCTTTGTAGATCCGGTGCTCCACCTCCATAGCTCCGCAACGAAGTCGTCTCCGCTGTCTAAAAGGAATCCGGGCTCTAGAGTCGGCTTCGTCGGAGAAAAAGCGAGCTAGGTCGTCGATGTCCATGCCGAAGATGATCTACGTCGAGGCATCGCTAAATCAAGCTCCACCTTCACCAAGCCCTAAAAACTTGTGAAGGAAACACACTCTACTACTTGGCAAGAGGTAGAGGATGAAGAAATAGGAAATGGATAGACTTTAGATTTGGATTTCTCACTCTTAATCATCAATCACCATTGATGGACCTTAGGTTTTCTTCTTGAGTTGAAGGAAGAAGAAGAAGAATATTATGATAAGAATTATGTTTTCTAAGAAAAGAAAAACCATCCTTATCATAATAGTAACCATGGTTTAATGTAGAGAATTGATCATGGTTAGTGAATGGTTAGGTTTCTACAAGATGACAAAATGGTTGCAATGGTCAAAGTATTCATGAAGCTTCATGAATGAAACAAAAATGCCACCATTTTATCATGCAATTTTTTTTTTCCAAAAAGAAATAAACAAATGAATAAAATGAATAATCAAATAGTAAACCCTAACCATTCCATTAACCAAGGTTTAATTCTATACACTTAACAAAAAGGGCATGCACCATCAAACATGATACAAGCAAGTGCACAAATCATATCGCATATGAAATGTGCACACCCGAGTGAGAAAATCCATTTAAAGTGAACCGATACTAGTTAATGCAAAGTAATATATCAAATATATAATTATGCATTAAATCATTAAATCAACACTTGATTTAATGATCCGGTCATATCGCATATAACCGACTAATATCAACAGTAACAACTTATCGAATCAACACTTGATCCGATAACCCGGCTATATCGCATATAACCGATCAATGTCACATATCGCGAGAATCGAATACAGTATCACATACTGGTATCATTCTCGGTCCCGCACATATCTCATATGCACTCCTATTTCGTTTCGCTTGAGCCAGGAAACCTCTGTGTAGGACTCTAAAGACTCGTCAATACGCCGGCAGCAGGTGATGATCATATCAAACACCCACAATCCGCAAGCGGTCTGCTAAACGTAACGGCCACCCGGGTATTGAGCGATCTGAAGATCGACGAGCAAGCCCGCTCACACTCCAGTGAATCCAACCAGTAACACTACCGTACAGTCCGGTCTGTCCGTCTGATATGTCGCATATCTCGCCTAGGGGTGGTAAACGTCAGACCCCAATAGCTCGATAAGTCGTGTCGATATGAGGTCTATAACAATTCGAGAAACTACTGGTAACACTTACCAGTAAATCTCAGCAACCCTGGCCAAGGATTTCCTGTTATAGCCAATCGAACACAGCGCAACATCAACTCCCTATACCGGGAGAGACGAATCCCCTCCTATCGCTCATTGCCTCCATGTGACTCGGGACTGTACCCAAAAACCACCGTTTTGCACGCCCTCTTGGACGTGGTAAGATGGAAATCAAAGCACAGTGGGAACCACACAAGACTCTATGACGATCTCGGGTCAACAGACTACTCTGTACCAGTGTCACCAGAGAACTGCCATCTGACGTGAGGTATAATACCATCTGGGAGTTCTCGGCGAGTCCGTCCAGTGTACCCAGTCTCTACTGAGCACCCGTATATCATCTCTGATGTCAAACACCAATGGATATGGGATCATCCATCGCCCATCTGTATGGGTCGAGAAGGTATACGCTAGTCTACTCTGGTATATCGATGCCCCGTCTCGATACACCCTCGACTAGGGACGTTGAAGGATGTACTTATGGACTACCATGTCCCCACTAGTATGATCCGCATCATAGTCCAGGTAGTCAAGCACACATCCTAAGGGCTTTACCAACATGTAACAGAGAGACAATCAGTATACACGTTAAGGTAAAGTTCAACCAGATAGCATACTATCATGTCGAGCAAGAAAGTCCTCCCTATATACGTCCCAGCATCCACTACAATATACATTCTATGTACACTAATGGCCTCTAAGGCATACATATAACTAACAATCTCCCACTTGCACTAGGGCCATCTGATAGCAGTGGTTGCAGTATCTCATACTCAACCATCCCATAAAAGTCTCTCTCTGGGAACAGGCCTTTGTGAGTGGATCCGCTGTGTTGTCCTCTTAGTCTACTCTCCAAACCTCGATCACCCTGGAGATCAACCATCTCCATGATCAAGTGATACTGCCTTAGAATATGTCTGGATCACTGATGGGACCTTGTTCCTTGGCATAAGCCACAACTCCACTGTCACACAATGGGAGGAACATAGTTCATTTCATGAACCAATATACACCCAGACTGCCTCTTTGGTAGCATCTTAAGTAGCGATGTATCCTGCCTTTATCGTCTAGTATGTCACGGTATCTAGCTTGGAACTCTTCCAACATACCGTCCCTTTACTGGGGGTAAAGACAATGCCTGTGACTGACATTCAGTCGTCTTTATCACCCTGGAACCTTTCCAGTGATTCTCCCCAGGATCGATTGATACCATCTCACTACAACTAGTGAGAATCCTAACATCCATTTAGATCTATCTCATAGATCCAAAACCCAGGATTTAGGAGGTATCACTTTGATCCTATATGGAGAATTATAGTGATAAGCGGAGATTGATCGAGCGTAGCATAGGAAACTTCTTCCCTATCAAGAGTATGTCATCCACGTACTCTACGAGGATCGTCACCATACTCCCTACTACCTTTTTGTTTATACAAAGTTCATCTACCATTTTGATGATGTCAACTTCTTTGACTAATACATCAAAACAGATGTTCCAACTCCGCGATGCCTGCTCTATCCTATAAAGCATCTTGCACACGTTTCCGTTGCTCCCACTGTCTACGAAGCCCTCTGGCTGTGTACTTATAGACGCTCTCTTCTAAATCATCATTTAGAAAAGCAGTCAAGACACCCAACCACCAGATATCGTAGTCATGGTATGTAGCCGCGACAAGTAGGATCTGGATGGACTTAAGCATAGCTACTTGAAAAGGTTTCATCATTATCCACACCTGGTCAATGATGCAAACTTTAACAAGTCTAGCTTTGAAGTCTCAACTTTTCCATCTACACCAAGTAATCTTCTCAAGATATACTTGCTCCTGATGGGGATTTAACCCTTCAGATATAGCAACCAAAGTCCATACTTTGTTGGTGTATAAGGATTCCATCTCAGATCGATAAACATCCAGCCATTCTTACAGAGTCTTACTCTCGATGGCCTGCTCGAAGCTAGTTGGGTCATCATCTCATGATGCAATCCTCGCTCCCACTGTCATAGAGGAACCGAAGTATCTCTCAGGTGGGTGAGGAACCCTACTAGATCGGCGGAGAGGCCGAGGTTCGTTGGTAACTATTGAATCCTTTGGTTCCATCAAATCATCTTCTGTAGTTTGCATAGCTGGAACCTTTCCAGTTCTACATAACTAACCTTGCCTCGAGTTTGTCCGGATTTTGCTTTTAGACATAGGCCGGACAACCCCAAATCTTAACTAACTTAAGACATGGGCTCTTCCCTTTCCATATCACATATGAAGTGGTAGGCATTGATTTGATTCGAATCCTATTCAATAGGTATGCAACTTCTCAAGTGCATAACACCCAAAAGGAAACAGGTAACTCAGTAGTACTCATCATAGAGCACACCTTATCATATAGGGTGTGATTGCTCCGCCCTGATATACCATCGTGCTATGGTGTATACAGAGGAGTAATGCTGAGAGAGAATCTCATTCTCCTTTAGAAAAGTCCAGGAATTCCATGCTCAAGTATTCTCCTCCTTGATCACATCAAAGGACATAATACTTATACCCGTATTTTGGTTCTCTACTTCTTACTTATATTCTGTGAATATCTCAAAAGGTTCGGACTCATGTTTCAACAGGAACATAGGTCTGAATCTCGAAAGATCATCAGAGAATGTAATGAAGTATAAAGAACCAGTCCTGGCATGTGTAGACAGGAGACCTTACATACATCATCATGTATCAGTCCAAGAGTTTACTAACTCTTTCTCTGTTTCCAGTAAACGGAGCTATGGTCATCTTATCTTTGTGACATGACTGGCGAGTTTCACAAGATGTAAATTCAAACTGATTTAAATATGCATCTATAAGTAACTCTAGCTAGTCGGGTCACATTGATCTGACCTAGTCTACAATACCTCAAGAAGAATTCGTTCATTTCTGAACTTTTCTTCTTCTGTGTGTTCTGTATACTAAGAACTGTAGTTTGATTTAGAACATCAATGCTTTTAGATAACGCGCCTGAACCGATCAACTTTTGATATAGGAAATGTTCAAAACATTATCCAACAATACAAAATTATATCCTTTCTTTTCTAACAAAGAGAGTGATATGATTTGGTATATCAGGTTCAGTATCTAATAACATTCGTTCAGAATCAATGTATTGGTAATACAGGGTGACAGTGACCGACAGACTTGGCTGCAACACTTGCCCCGTTTTCTGCCTCATGAAACTTATCACCCGTTCTCAGTTCTCTACCTTTCTGCAGCCCTATGTAACAGATTACATATCTGGGATCCTGATCTGGTATCATATACCCAGGACGTAAAGGACACTGAGAAACAGTTCTCTGTAATGAACACACCCGAAGATGATGCATCAGCATGCACTCTCTTCGTTTGGGCGGCTCGGGAATTCTGGTAATCCCCAATTTCCTGCTCTGTCTTATAACAATTATAAGTTGGAGCGGGACCAACGTTCCCCAGCTCAGTATAACAAGCGGGTTCGGTCAATAATCCGTATTATTATCTTGATTAAGGAGTGATATGGTCGCTACCTGGAGAGAGAGAGAAGAAAACACTCAGCGTGCGCTCTTTCAAGAATAGATTGGTTATTGTTTTATCTAATCAGGATGGCTCCCACTGCTTTTTATCAAATCTTCCTTCAAACCCTAAAAGGAAAGACTAGCCGGGATTAATTACACACTACAAGTTCGCCAATCTTTCAGCCAGGCCAGTGTCGGTACTTTGAGGGAGGTCCCCCGTGCTTTCGCACGAACCTAATTAATGTAAACCTCGTTTTCCCAGAGGCGTAACCCCGTTGACACCTTTCTAGACACCTACTTGATCGGCTAATTGTAATGTATAAAACTCTCCCAGGAGTAACTCTTACTCGCAGCGGGTATCGGGATCCAACTATCTCATAGAAGGTATGCAATCTCATTGCAAATTTCAACACTTGAAATTCCCGATAATATTTTGCCCCTAGCTCGCTATGACCTTGACGAATGCCAAACAACCCATAGTCCACTAGTCAAGTTCAACCCGTACATTACTTGATCGAATTAAACCCACCCGCACGACCCTTGACGAATGCCAAACAACGCCGTACGAATACCCTAATCCAATCTGCATCATATGCATAAGCAGATAAATACTAGTTAGCTACCGCACACTACGCCTTGACGAATGCTAAACTACCGCAGCACGAATACTAACTAGTACTTATCTGTAATGACGGAGGGCTACGACAGGTTTTTCTGAAAACCTATTGCGTAAAGAACTTGATATCGTTATAGAATCAAATGATTTTAAAATGGAGTGCTTTTGAGGCTTTTCTAGTTTTGCTAAAGGAGTCACTCCCGGTGAAGGGATCGTCGGTCCTTTCCTCGTCGAATGAGGTGCGGGATATATCATATATATCACTGTGCAAAGAAAAAACTCTTAAAAGCAATCAAAAGACAAACCGAGTGTGTAGCATCTGCCAGTTATTGCTAAAGGAGTCACTCCCGGTGAAGGGATCTCGGTCCTTTCCTCATCGAATAAGGTGCAGGATATATCATATATACCGCTGTGCAAAGCAAGAACTGTAGCTACCCGTTTTATTTTTGAAATTCGATTCTACAACATCTTAGGTTTCTTTTATTTCATTAATCACATTAATGAAGTCCCATCATTTAAGTACCTAAACATCACAGATAAATACGACGTACACTTATGCCATCCGCATTCGCCTCGATGTCCTCTCGTGCACCGTTAGGTTAGGTAACTAACGGCAGAGCGGGGCAGGGCTAGCGCGGGTGTAAAACATAAGTAACGTCTATATAATATATCATATATACTATATACTGTATCTATCACAGAACATCACATGATCACATCACAGATATCGCAGCAGAAGAAACATATGAAATATTGGATATACTAGGATGTCCGTGTTTTCAATACGAGCCAGTATAAAACACGGATTCCACGGTCGCGATGAATAGCCAAACCCACACCCCTAGACCCCTACGAGAGCGGCAAGCAACCCTACCAATTCTAGAGTTAGGAGACCCGGACTCGACTCCTCGAGTTGGTCTCCCACTGGACTCCAGAACCCGGTTACTTGTGCTCCCCTCCTTGGGTCTATCCTAGTGCGGAAAAGTAAATAATATACAAAAGGTGACAACTTCTGCAACCTGGAAGTGCCCCAATAAAAGAATATTACATACAAGTTTTTACATGAATGAAAATGAAAAACACTCATCTCACATAAAAACCCCCGGCTATTCAAACACGACGATCCAATATAACATATCCAGCAACACATAACATCACATGTCATCAACGTAAGTAAATATGTCCATCCCAATTGTCGTTGGCATATAGCAACGAAACCGGCGATATCACATATTACACTTACGGTCACAGAAAAGAAAGTGTAAAACTACAACAGTTGGAATCCGCAATCACCTCAGACATCGCATGCCTGACCAAATGAATTACTTAGACATCGCATGCCTAACAATTATAAACCCCGCATTTTAGTCTCATTATCGAAAACACTTTTCAATATCAAGTCGGGCAATTCAACAGGATTCCCGACATCCTGATCGAATGCTCGTCGCAAACTTCAGTAGGCGGCAGCACCCCTGATACCGTCGACGAAGTGCACCAAGGCGGAACACCGCTACCGCGAGCACCCGAACGGATGCTTTCGGCGACGGGGTTCTCCTACAGTCACTTGGTCGGGGCTATGGAGTGAGACTGTCTATTAAGTTTACCCGGCGAGTATCCGCGTACGCTACGTGATTGCGACGGACTTTTGATCACATCAAAATTCCGTGGCAACCGATCAAGTGAGACTAAACTGCTACGTTTATAACATTCATTCAGTTATCTCATAACTTTTGCGAATTCCAATTATTGTATCCCATTCCAGATAAACAGAAAATGTTAAACTTTTCGATCGAACAATCGAACACCCAAGTTTTCCCGATACATATCAACACATGAAATAAGTCTAACAACATTCAGTTCGTGCCTCAGTACCGACGGTCCAGCAGTAGAAGGGTCAAGCCAACGCCTCACATGTGGCACGCCGTACTGCCCCAAACCCGAAGGTTCAAAGGGCAGTTCAAGACGGTCACATAATCGAGTTAAGGTTTGTTGTCTTCTAGAGGGTCCATCGAGTTACTTGCACTACTTAGAACGTCGTTAAACTACGGAAAAATCCAACACATGGAAATTTCCCGACAGGGAAAAATTGGGTATTTATATCCGGTCGAACTTTTTAACATATTCTAAAATTTATCCGGAAAGCCACACAGACAAAATTTGATACTCCGATCGAAACACCGAATCCCCAAATCAATCCCAGAAAATTCAACTCTAGAAAAAATATTAAAAATTCCCAGAAAAATCACCACTGGAAACTAAGAATTACTGTGCAAAATAATTTTAATAATGTGGCCGTACGGCCGCGGATCCGCCGCATGAGCCTAGCTCATGCCGCGGAAACGCGGTGGAAAAGTTGAGTTAGGTCCACGAAATTTACAGTAATTCTTAGAAAACCCTGCTTGATTTTCTGCATATTTTTAATGTTGAAAAATCCCAGATTTTAGAAAAAGGACAGAGAGCATGTTAAGGTTTGGGTTTTCGGGTCGTTCGGACTTCAAATTCCGTCTAGAATTCGCCTAAGGCTCTAGCTAGGCTCTAATACCACTGTAGGGTTCCTAGGCACCCTAATGAGGTCTCACAAGGCATCAATCATGGTGATTTCAAAAATTACGGTGCCGACTACGGATCGTTTGCTAGAAAACTAGGCGAAAAAGCTAACTAGTTAACACTTAACTATGAGAATCGGAAATACAACCTTTGTAGATCCGGTGCTCCACCTCCATAGCTCCGCAACGAAGTCGTCTCCGCTGTCCAAAAGGAATCCGGGCTCTAGAGTCGGCTTCGTCGGAGAAAAAGCGAGCTAGGTCGTCGATGTCCATGCCGAAGATGATCTACGTCGAGGCATCGCTAAATCAAGCTCCACCTTCACCAAGCCCTAAAAACTTGTGAAGGAAACACACTCTACTACTTGGCAAGAGGTAGAGGATGAAGAAATAGGAAATGGGTAGACTTTAGATTTGGATTTCTCACTCTTAATCATCAATCACCATTGATGGACCTTAGGTTTTCTTCTTGAGTTGAAGAAAGAAGAAGAAGAATATTATGATAAGAATTATGTTTTCTAAGAAAAGAAAAACCATCCTTATCATAATAGTAACCATGGTTTAATGTAGAGAATTGATCATGGTTAGTGAATGGTTAGGTTTCTACAAGATGACAAAATGGTTGCAATGGTCAAAGTATTCATGAAGCTTCATGAATGAAACAAAAATGCCACCATTTTATCATGCAATTTTTTTTTTTCCAAAAAGAAATAAACAAATGAATAAAATGAATAATCAAATAGTAAACCCTAACCATTCCATTAACCAAGGTTTAATTCTATACACTTAACAAAAAGGGCATGCACCATCAAACATGATACAAGCAAGTGCACAAATCATATCGCATATGAAATGTGCACACCCGAGTGAGAAAATCCATTTAAAGTGAACCGATACTAGTTAATGCAAAGTAATATATCAAATATATAATTATGCATTAAATCATTAAATCAACACTTGATTTAATGATCCGGTCATATCGCATATAACCGACTAATATCAACAGTAACAACTTATCGAATCAACACTTGATCCGATAACCCGGCTATATCGCATATAACCGATCAATGTCACATATCGCGAGAATCGAATACAGTATCACATACTGGTATCATTCTCGGTCCCGCACATATCTCATATGCACTCCTATTTCGTTTCGCTTGAGCCAGGAAACCTCTGTGTAGGACTCTAAAGACTCGTCAATACGCCGGCAGCAGGTGATGATCATATCAAACACCCACAAGCCGCAAGCGGTCTGCTAAACGTAACGGCCACCCGGGTATTGAGCGATCTGAAGATCGATGAGCAAGCCCGCTCACACTCCAGTGAATCCAAACAGTAACACTACCGTACAGTCCGGTCTGTCCGTCTGATATGTCGCATATCTCGCCTAGGGGTGGTAAACGTCAGACCCCAATAGCTCGATAAGTCGTGTCGATATGAGGTCTATAACAATTCGAGAAACTACTGGTAACACTTACCAGTAAATCTCAGCAACCCTGGCCAAGGATTTCCTGTTATAGCCAATCGAACACAGCGCAACATCAACTCCCTATACCGGGAGAGACGAATCCCCTCCTATCGCTCATTGCCTCCATGTGACTCGGGACTGTACCCAAAAACCACCGTTTTGCACGCCCTCTTGGACGTGGTAAGATGGAAATCAAAGCACAGTGGGAACCACACAAGACTCTATGACGATCTCGGGTCTACAGACTACTCTGTACCAGTGTCACCAGAGAACTGCCATCTGACGTGAGGTATAATACCATCTGGGAGTTCTCGGCGAGTCCGTCCAGTGTACCCAGTCTCTACTGAGCACCCGTATATCATCTCTGATGTCAAACACCAATGGATATGGGATCATCCATCGCCCATCTGTATGGGTCGAGAAGGTATACGCTAGTCTACTCTGGTATATCGATGCCCCGTCTCGATACACCCTCGACTAGGGACTTTGAAGGATGTACTTATGGACTACCATGTCCCCACTAGTATGATCCGCATCATAGTCCAGGTAGTCAAGCACACATCCTAAGGGCTTTACCAACATGTAACAGAGAGACAATCAGTATACACGTTAAGGTAAAGTTCAACCAGATAGCATACTATCATGTCGAGCAAGAAAGTCCTCCCTATATACGTCCCAGCATCCACTACAATATACATTCTATGTATAGTAATGGCCTCTAGGGCATACATATAACTAACAGTATATCGATGCCCCGTCTCGATATACCCACGACTAGGGACTTTGAAGGATGTACTTATGGACTACCATGTCCCCACTAGTATGATCCGCATCACAGTCCAGGTAGTCAAGTACACATCCTAAGGGCTTTACCAACATGTAACAGAGAGATAAGTAGTGTACACGTTAAGGTAAAGAGTAACCAGATAGCATACTATCATGTCGAGCGAGAAAGTCCTCCCTATATACGTCCCAGAATCCACTACAATATACATCCTATGTACAGTAATGGCCTCTAGGGCATACATATAACTAACAATCTCCCACTTGCACTAGGGCCATCTGATAGCAGTGGTTGTAGTATCTCATACACAACCATCCCATAATAGTCTCTCTCTGGGAAAAGGCCTTCGTGAGTGGATCCGCCGTGTTATCCTCTGAGTCTACTCTCCTAACCTCGATCATCCTGGAGATCAACCATCTCCATGATCAGGTGACACTGCCTTAGAATATGTTTGGATCACTGATGGGACGGTCGTTCCTTGGCATAAGCCACAACTCCATTGTCACACAATGGGAGGAACTAAGTTCATCTCATGAACCAATACATCCAGACTGCCTCTTTGGTAGCATCTCAAGTAGCGATGTATCCTGCCTTTATCGTCTAGTTAGCCACGGTATCTAGCTTGGAACTCTTCCAACATACCGTCCCTCTACTGAGGGTTAAGACAATGCCTGTGACTGACATTCAGTCGTCTTTATCACCCTGGAACACTTCCAGTGATTTTCCCCAGGATCAACTGATACCATCTCACTACAACTAGTGAGTATCCTAACATCCATTCAGATCTATCTCATACATCCAAAACTCAGGATTTAGGAGGTATCATTTTGATCCTATATGGAGAATCATTGTAATAAGCGGAGATTGACCGAGCGTAGCATAGGAAACTCCTTCCCTATCAAGAGCATGTCATCCACGTACTCTACGAGGATCGTCACTATACTCCCTACTACCTTTTTATTTATACAAGGTTCATCTACCATTTTAATGATGTCAAACTCTTTGACTAAGACATCAAAACAGATGTTCCAACTCCGCGATACCTGCTTTATCCTATAAAGCATCTTGTACACGTTTCCGCTGCTCCCACTGTCTACGAAGCCCTCTGGCTGTGTACTTATAGACGTTCTCTTCTAAAACATCATTTAGAAAAGCAGTCATGGCACCCAACCGCCAGATATCGTAGTCATGGTATGTAGCCGTGGTAAGTAGGATCTGGATGGACTTAAGCATAGCTCCTTAGAAAAGGTTTCGTCATGATCCACGCCTGGTCGATGACGAAAAACTTTAACAAGTCTAGCTTTGAAAGTCTCAACTTTTCCATCTACACCAAGTAATCTTCTCAAGATATACTTGCTCCTGATGGGGATTTAACCCTTCAGATATAGCAACCAAAGTCCATACTTTGTTGGTGTACATGGATTCCATCTCAGATCGCTAAGCATCCAGCCATTCTTACAGAGTCCCACTCCTGATGGCCAGCTCGAAAATAGTTGGGTCATCATCTCATGATGCAATCCTCGCTCCCACTGTCATAGAGTAACCGAAGTATCTCTCAGGCGGGTGAGGAACCTCACTAGATCGGCGGAGAGGCTGAGGTTCGTTGGTTTCTACTGAATCCTTTGGTTCTATCAAATCATCAGCTGCAGTTTGTATAGCTGGAACATTTCCAGTTCTACATAACAGATCTTGCCTCGAGCTTGTCCGGATTTTGCTTTTTGACATAGGCCGGTCAACCCCAAATCTTAACCAACTTAAGATATGGGCTCTTCCCTATCCATATCACATATGAAGCGGTAGGCAACTGATTTGATTTGAACCCTATTCAATAGGTATGCTGCTTCTCAAGCGCATAACTCCCAAAATAGGAAACAGGTAACTCAGTATTACTCATCATAGAGCACATCTTATCACATAGGGTGTGATTGCTCCGCCCCGATATACCATCGTGCTATGGTGTATACGGAGGAGTAATACTGAGAGAGAATCTCATTCTCCTTTAGAATAATCCAGGATTTCCGTGCTCAAGTATTCTCCTCCTTGATCACATCAAAGGACATAATACTTATACCCGTTTTGGTTCTCTACTTCTAACTTATATTCTGTGAATATCTCAAAAGGTTCGGACTTGTGTTTCAACAAGAACATATGTCTGAATCTAAAGAGATTATCAGAGAATGTAATGAAGTACAAGGAACCGGTCTTGGCATGTGTAGACAGGGGACCTTACATACATCAACATGTATCATCCCAAGAGTTCACTAACTCTTTCTCTGTTTCTAGTAAACAGAGCTATGGACATCTTATCTTTGTGACATGACTGGCGAGTTTCACAAGATGTAAATTCAGGCCAATTTAAATATGCATCTTTATGTAACTCTAGCTAGTCGGGTCGCATTGATATGACGTAGTCTACAATACCTCAAGAAGGATCCGTTCATTTCTGAACTCTTCCTCTTGTGTGTGTTCTGTATACTAAAGAACTGTAGTTTGATTTAGAATATCAATGCTTTTAGATAACGTGCCTGAACCGATCAACTTTTGATATAGGAAATGTTCAAAACATTATCCAACTATACAAAATTTTATCATTTCTTTACTTATAAAGAGACTGATATGATTTTGTATATCAGGTTCGGTATCTAATAACATTCGTTCAGAATCAATGTATTTGTAATACAGGGTGACAGTGACCAACAGACTTGGCTGCAACACTTGCCCCGTTTTCTGTCTCATGAAACTTATCACCCGTTCTCAGTTTTTCTACCTTTTTGCAGCCTTATGTAACAGATTACATATCTGGGATCCTGATCTGGTATCATATACCCAGGATGCGGAGGATACTGAGAAACAGTTCTTTGTAACGAACACACCTGAAGATGATGCATCAGCATTCACTCTCTTCGTTTGGGCGGCACGGGAATTCTGTTAATCCCCAATTTCCTGCTCTGTCTTATAACAATTATAAGTTGGAGCGGGACAACGTTCCCCAGCTCAATATAACAAGCGGGTTCGGTCAAATATCCATATTATTATCTTGATTAAGGCGTGATATGGTCGCTACCTGGAGAGAGAGAGAAGAAAACACTCAGCGTGCGCTCTTTCAAGAACATATTGGTTATTTATTTTATCTAATCAGGATGGCTCCCACTGTTTTTTATCAAATCTTCCTTCAAACCCTAAAAAGAAAGACTAGCCGAGATTAATTACACACTACAAGTTCGCCAATCTTTCAGCCAGGCCAGTGTCGGTACTTTGAGGGAGGTCCTCCGTGCTTTCGCACGAACCTAATTACTGTAAACCTCGTTTTCCCAGAGGCGTAACCTCGTTGACACCTTTCTAGACACCTACTTGATCGGCTAATTGTAATGTGTAAAACTCTCCCAGGAGTAACTCTTACTCGCAGCGGGTATCGGGATCCAACTATCTCATAGAAGGTATGCAATCTCATTGCAAATTTCAACACTTGAAATTCCCGATAATTTTGCCCCTAGCGTCCTATGACCTTGACTCAGGCCAACAAACCATAGTGCGCTAGTCAAGTTCAACCCGTCATTTCCTGATTGAATTAAACCCACCCGCACGACCCTTGACGCAGGCCAACAAAGTTGCACGACTACCCTAATCCAATCTGCATCATATGCATAAGCAGATAAATACTAGTTAGCTACCGCACACTACGCCTTGACACAGGCCAACAAACGTAGCACGAATACTAACTAGCACTTATCTGAAATGACGGAGGGCTACGACAGGTTTTTCTGAAAACCTATTGCGTAATGAACTTGATATCGTTGTAGAATCAAATGATTTTAAAATGGAGTGTTTTTTAGGCTTTTCTAGTTTTGCTAAAGGAGTCACTCCCGGTGAAGGGATCGTCGGTCCTTTCCTCGTCGAATGAGGTGCGGGATATATCATATATATCGCTGTGCAAAGCAAAAACTCTTAAAAGCAATCAAAAGACAAACCGAGTGTGTAGCATCTGCCAGTTATTGCTAAAGGAGTCACTCCCGGTGAAGGGATCTCGGTCCTTTCCTTATCGAATAAGGTGCAAGATATATCAAATATACCGCTGTGCAAAGCAAGAACTGTAGCTACCTGTTTTATTTTTGAAATTCGATTCTACAACATCTTAGGTTTCTTTTTCTTTCATTAATCATATTAATAAAGTCCCATCATTTAAGTACCTAAACATCACAGATAAATACGACGTACACTTATGCCATCCGCATTCGCCTCGATGTCCCCTCGTGCACCGTTAGGTTAGGTAACTAACGACAGAGCGGGGCAGGGCTAGCACGGGTGTAAAACATAAGTAACGTCTATATAATATATCATGTATACTATATACAGTATTTATCACAGAACATCACATGATCACATCACAGATATCGCAGCAGAAGAAACATATGAAATATTGGATATACTAGGACGTCCGTGTTTTCAATACGAGCCAGTATAAAACACGGATTCCACGGTCGTGATGAATAGCCAAACCCACACCCCTAGACCCCTACGAGAGCGGCAAGCAACCCTACCAATTCTGGAGTTAGGAGACCCGGACTCGACTCCTCGAGTTGGTCTTCCACTGGACTCCAGAACCCGGTTACTTGTGCTCCCCTCCTTGGGTCTATCCTAGTGCAGAAAAGAAAATAATATACAAAGGGTGACATCTTCCGCAACCTGGAAGTGCCCCAATAAAAGAATATTACATACAAGTTTTTACATGAATGAAAATGAAAAACGCTCATCTCACATAAAAACCACCGGCTATTCAAACACGACGATCCAATATAACATATCCAGCAACACATAACATCACATGTCATCAACGTAAGTAAATATGCGTATCCCAATTGTCCTTGACATATAGCAACGAAACCGGCGATATCACATATTACACTTACGGTCGCAGAAAAGAAAGTGTAAAACTACAACAGTTGGAATCCGCAATCTCTTTAGACATCTCATGCCTAATCAAATGAAATACTTAGACATCACATGCCTAATAATTATAAACTCCGCATTTTAGTCTCAAAATCGAAAACACTTTTCAATATCAAGTCGGGCAATTCAACAAGATTCCCGACATCCTGATCGAATACTCGTCGCAAACTTTAGTAGACGGCCGCACCCCCGATACCGTCGACGAAGTGCACCAAGGCGGAACACCGCTACCGCGAGCACCCGAACGGATGCTTTCGGCGACGGGGTTCTCCTACAGTCACTTGGTCGGGGCTATGGAGTGAGGCTGTCTATTAAGTTTACCCGGCGAGTATCCGCATACGCTACGTGATTGCGACGGACTTTTGATCGCATCAAAATTCCGTGGCAACCGATCAAGTGAGACTAAAGTGCTATGTTTATAACATTCATTCAGTTATCTCATAACTACTTGTGAATTCCAATTATTGTATCCCATTCCAGATAAATAGAAAATGTTAAACTTTCCAATTGAACATTCGAACACCCAAGTATTCCCGATACAGGTCATCACATGAAATAAGTCTAAAAACATTCAGTTCATGCTTCAGTACCAACGGTCCAGCCGTAGAAGGGTCAAGCCAACGCCTCACATGTGGCACGCCGTACTGCCCCAAACCCTAAGGTTCAAAGGGCAGTTCAAGACGGTCACATAATCGAGTTAAGGTTTGTTGTCTTCTAGAGGGTCCATCGCGTTACTTGCACTACTTAGAACGTCTTTAAACCACGGAAAAATCCAACACTTGGAAATTTCCCGATAGGGGAAAAGGTGGGTATTTATATCCGGTCGAACTTTTTAACATATTCTAAAATATCCGGAAAAACATAAACGAAGTTAAATTATCCGATCAAATTAACGAATCCCCAATAAAACCCTAGAAAACTCAACACTTGAGTGGAATTAAAAAATTCACATAAAAAATTGCCAAGAAAGGACCTAAGAATAAATATATGAAATTTGAGGGACTAAGTCCAAATTTGGGCCGCTGAAGCGCCGCCAAACCCCTGGTTTGGCCGCGGTTCCGCGGTCGAATTATGGAATTAGGAGCCCAAACTTCACAGTAATTCTTAGTTTTTCCTGCTTATTTTTCTGCATATTTTTAATTCACAAAATTCAACAGTTTTGAAAAATGTACAGAGAGCGATTTTGCAATGGGGTTTCGGTTCGATCGGATTTCTAACTCCGTCTACGCATCGCCTAAGGCTCTAGCTAGGCTCTGATACCACTGTAGGGTTCCTAGGCACGCTAATGAGGTCTCACAAAGCATCAACCATCCCAATTTCAAATTTTACAAGTGCCGAGAAACCCTAATACGGATCGTTAACTAGAAATTTAGGCAACACATGCAACTAGTTAACAATATAACTAAAAGAACGGAAATACAACCTTTGTAGATCCGGTCCTCCACCTCCATAGCTCCGCAATGAAGTCTCCTCGCTGTCCAAATGGAATCCCGGGCTCTAGCGTCGGCTTCATCGGAGAAATGGGCGGGCAAGGTCGTCGGCTTCGTGCCGAAGATGATCTACGTCGAGGCTGTTAGTTATATGTATGCCCTAGAGGCCATTACTGTACATAGGATGTATATTGTAGTGGATGCTGGGACATATATAGGGAGGACTTTCTTGCTCGACATGATAGTATGCTATCTGGTTGAACTTTACCTTAACGTGTATACTGATTGTCTCTCTGTTACATGTTGGTAAAGCCCTTAGGATGTGTGCTTGACTACCTGGACTATGATGTGGATCATACTAGTGGGGACATGGTAGTCCATAAGTACATCCTTCAAAGTCCCTAGTCGAGGGTGTATCGAGACGGGGCATCGATATACCAGAGTAGACTAGCGTATACCTTCTCGACCCATACAGATGGGCGATGGATGATCCCATATCCATTGGTGTTTGACATCAGAGATGATATACGGGTGCTCAGTAGAGACTGGGTACACTGGACGGACTCGTCGAGAACTCCCAGATGGTATTATACCTCTCGTCAGATGGCAGTTCTCTGGTGACACTGATACAGAGTAGTCTGTTGACCCGAGATCGTCATAGAGTCTTGTGTGATTCCCACTGTGCTTTGATTTCCATCTTACCACGTCCAAGAGGGCGTGCAAAACGGTGGTTTTTGGGTACAGTCCCGAGTCACATGGAGGCAATGAGCAATAGGAGGGGATTCGTCTCTCCCGATACAGGGGGTTGATGTTGCGCTGTGTTCGATTGGCTATAACAGGAAATCCCTGGCCAGGGTTGCTGAGATTTACTTGTAAGTGTTACCAGTAGTTTCTCGAACAGTTATAGACCTCATATCGACACGACTTATCGAGCTATTGGGGTCTGACGTTTACCAACCCTAGGCGAGATATGCGACATATCAGACGATCAGACCGGACTGTACGGTAGTGTTACTGGTCGGATTCACTGGAGTGTGAGCGAGCTTGCTCGTCGATCTTCAGATCGCTCAATACCCGGGTGGCCGTTACGTTTAGCAGACCGCTTGCGGCTTGTGGGTGTTTGATATGATCATCATCTGCTGCCGGCGTATTGACGAGTCTTTAGAGTCCTACACAGAGGTTTCCTGGCTCAAGCGAAACGAAATAGGAGCGCATATGAGATATGTGCGGGACCGAGAATAATACGGTATGTGATACTGTATTCGATTCTCGCGATGTGACATTGATCAGTTATATGCGATATAGCCGGGTTATCGGATCAAGTGTTGATTCGATAAGTTGTTACTGTTGATATTAGTCGGTTATATGCGATATGACCGGATCGTTAAATCAAGTGTTGATTTAATGATTTGATGCATAATTATATATTTGATATATTACTTTGCATTAACTAGTATCGGTTCACTTTAAATGGATTTTCTCACTCGGGTGTGCGCATTACATATGCGATATGATTTTGTGCATTTGATTGTATCATGTTTGATGATACAAGTTTACTTGGTTAAGTGCAAAGAATTAAACCATGGTTAAAAGAATGGTTAGGGTTTCATTTCCTTTATTTATTCATTTATTTATTTGTTTATTCATTTTGGAAAAGAGGAGAAAAGAATGGTGGCTTAATTTGGAGTTTAGTTGAAGCTTCATGAAACTTTGATCAAGTCAACCATTCTTATCTCATCCTTAACCCTAACCATTCCCACTAACCATGATTCATTCTCTACACTTGACTCTAGTTAACATTATAATAAGAATTCATTTTTCTTTTCTTTTTTCAATTATGCTTATCACAATATTCTTCTTCTTCTTCATCTTCTTTCATGAAGAAAAAGCAAGCTCCATCAATGGTGATTGATGGAAATGAGTGAGAAATCCAAAACTAAAGTCTACCCACTTCCTATTTCTTCATCCTCTAACTCTTGCCAAGTAGTAGAGTGTGTTTACTTCACAAGTTTCTTGACTTGGTGAAGTTGTGAGCTTGATCTAGCGATGCCTCGACGTAGATCATCTTCGGCATGGACATCGACGACCTAGCTCCCTTTTTCTCCGACGAAGCCGACTCTAGAGCCCGGATTTGATTTGGACAGCGGAGAGGATCTCGTTGCGGAGCCGTGGAGGT
Organism: Agapanthus africanus; assembly: GCA_030015575.1. Lineage (NCBI taxonomy): Eukaryota > Viridiplantae > Streptophyta > Magnoliopsida > Asparagales > Amaryllidaceae > Agapanthus > Agapanthus africanus. The sequence goes on along the minus strand of JASDDO010000029.1, from coordinate 73,468,907 downwards.
GGAGCACCGGATCTACAAAGGTTGTATTTCCGTATCTCTTAGTTAATTGTTAACTAGTTAGCTTTTTCGCCTAGAAATCTAGCAAACGATCCGTAGTTTAGGGTTCGTAGGCACAGGAGCACCGGATATACAAAGGTTGTATTTCCGTATCTCTTAGTTAATTGTTAACTAGTTAGCTTTTTCGCCTAGAAATCTAGCAAACGATCCGTAGTTTAGGGTTTGTAGGCACCGTAAAATTTGAAATTGGCATGTTCGATGCCTTGTGAGACCTCTTGGGAGTGCCTAGGAATCCTACAGTGGTATCAGAGCCTAGCTAGAGCCTTAGGCGAAGTCCAGACGGAATTCGAAGTCCGAACGAACCCGGAACCCCAAAACAAATATGCTCTCTGTACTTTTTCCGAGAATGCGGATTTTTGTGTATTAAAAATGCCTAAAAAATTCAATAAATAATTATAAGAATTACTGTGCAAACTCAGGTGAATAATTCATCAAACAGAGCGCGGAACCGCGGTACAAGCCCAGCTTCTGCGGCGGTTCCGCGGCTAAGTGATGACGTCATCCTCCAAGATCTGCACAGTAACTCTTATTATTTTATGTTGGATTTTCTGGGAATTTTTAATACTTATTCAAGAGTTGAATTTTCTGCAGTTGTTTTGGGGATTCGATGTTTCGATCGGGGTATCAAATTTTGTCTATTTGGCTTTCCGGATAAATTTTAGAATATGTTAAAAAGTTCGACCGGATATAAATACCCAACTTTTCCCCTGTCGGGAAATTTCCAAGTGTTGGATTTTTCCGTTGTTTAACGACGTTCTAAGTAGTGCAAGTAACGCGATGGTCCCTCTAGAAGACAACAAACCTTAACTCGATTATGTGACCGTCTTGAACTGCCCTTTGAACCTTCGGGTTTGGGGCAGTACGGCGTGCCACATGTGAGGCGTTGGCTTGACCCTTCTACGGCTGGACCGTTGGTACTGAGGTACGAACTGAATGTTGTTAGACTTATTTCATGTGTTGATCTGTATCGGGAAAAGTTGGGTGTTCGATTGTTTGATCGAAAAGTTTAACATTTTCTATTTATCCGGAATGTGATACAATAATTGGAATTCACAAGTAGTTATGTGATAACTAAATGAATGTTATAAACATAGCAGTTTAGTCTCACTTGATCGATTGCCACGGAATTTTGATGTGATCAAAAGTCCGTCGCGATCACGTAGCGTACGCGGATACTCGCCGGGTAAACTTAATAGACAGCCTCGCTCCATAGTCCCGACCAAGTGACTGTAGGAGAACCCCGTCGCCGAAAGCATCCGTCCGGGTGCTCGCGGTAGCGGTGTTCCGCCTTGGTGCACTTCATCGACGGTATCAGGGGTGCGGCCGTCTACTGAAGTTTGCGACGAGCATTCGATCAGGATGTCGGGAATCCTGTTGAATTGCCCGACTTGATATTGAAAAGTGTTTTCGATTTTGAGACTAAAATGCGGGGTTTATAATTGTTAGGCATGCGATGTCTAAGTAATTCATTTGGTCAGGCATGCGATGTCTGAGGTGGTTGCGGATTCCAACTGTTCTAGTTTTACACTTTCTTTTCTGTGACCGTAAGTGTAATATGTGATATCGCCGGTTTCGTTGCTATATGTCAACGACAATTGGGATGCGCATATTTACTTACGTTGATGACATGTGATGTTATGTGTTGCTGGATATGTTATATTGGATCGTCGTGTTTGAATAGCCGGGGGTTTTTATGTGAGATGAGTGTTTTTCATTTTCATTCATGTAAAAACTTGTATGTAATATTCTTTTATTGGGGCTCTTCCAGGTTGCGGAAGTTGTCACCTTTTGTATATTATTTACTTTTCCGCACTAGGATAGACCCAAGGAGGAGGGCACAAGTAACCGGGTTCTGGAGTCAAGTGGGAGACCAACTCGAGGAGTCGAGTCCGGGTCTCCTAACTCCAGAATTGGTAGGGTTGCTTGACGCTCTCGTAGGGGTCTAGGGGTGTGGGTTTGGCTATTCATCGCGACCGTGGAATCCGTGTTTATACTGGCTCGTATTGAAAACACGGACGTCCTAGTATATCCAATATTTCATATGTTTCTTCTGCTGCGATATCTGTGATGTGATCATGTGATGTTCTGTGATAGATACAGTATATAGTATATATGATATATTATATAGACGTTACTTATGTTTTACACCCGCGCTAGCCCTGCCCCGCTCTGCCGTTAGTTACCTAACCTAACGGTGCACGAGGGGACATCGAGGCGAATGCGGATGGCATAAGTGTACGTCGTATTTATCAGTGATGTTTAGGTAATTAAATGATGGGAATTCATTAATGTGATTAATGAAATAAAAGAAACCTAAGATGTTGTAGAATCGAATTTCAAAATAAAACAGGTAGCTACAGTTCTTGCTTTGCATAGCGGTATATGAGATATATCCTGCACCTTATTCGATGAGGAAAGGACCGAGATCCCTTCACCGGGAGTGACTCCTTTAGCAATAACTGGCAGATGCTACACATTCGGTTTGTCTTTTGATTGCTTTTAAGTGTTTTTGCTTTGCACAGAGATATATATGATATATCCCGCACCTCATTCGACGAGGAAAGGACCGACGATCCCTTCACCGGGAGTGACTCCTTTAGCAAAACTAGAAAAGCCTCAAAAACACTCCATTTCAAAATTCATTCGATCCTACAACGATATCAAGTTCATTACGCAATAGGTTTTCAGAAAAACCTGTCGTAGCCCTCCGTCATTTCAGATACGTACTAGTTAGTATTCGTGCTGCGGTTGTTTGGCCTCCGTCAAGGCGTAGTGTACGGTAGCTAACTAGTGCTTATCTGCTAGCATATGATGCGATTGGATTAGGGTATTCGTACGGCGTTGTTTGGCCTCCGTCAAGGGTCGTGCGGGTGGGTTTAATTCAATCAGGAAATGACGGGTTGAACTTGACTAGCGGACTATGGGTTGTTTGGCCTCCGTCAAGGTCATAGCGAGCTAGGGGCAAAATATTATCGGGAATTTCAAGTGTTGAAATTTGCAATGAGATTGCATACCTTCTATGAGATAGTTGGATCCCGATACCCGCTGCGAGTAAGTGTTACTCCTGGGAGAGTTTTATACATTACAATTAGCCGATCAAGTAGGTGTCTAGAAAGGTGTTAACGAGGTTACGCCTCTGGGAAAACGAGGTTTACATTAATTAGGTTCGTGCGAAAGCACGGGGGACCTCCCTCAAAGTACCGACACTGGCCTGGCTGAAAGATTGGCGAACTTGTAGTGTGTAATTAATCCCGGCTAGTCTTTCCTTTTAGGGTTTGAAGGAAGATTTGATAAAAAGCAGTGGGAGCCATCCTGATTAGATAAAATAATAACCAATCTATTCTTGACAGAGCGCACGCTGAGTGTTTTCTTCTCTCTCTCTCCAGGTAGCGACCATATCACGCCTTAATCAAGATAATAATACGGATTATTGACCGAACCCGCTTGTTATACTGCGCTGGGGAACGTTGGTCCCGCTCCAACTTATAATTGTTATAAGACAGAGCAGGAAATTGGGGAATACCAGATTTCCCGTGCCGCCCAAACGAAGAGAGTGCATGCTGATGCATCATCTTCGGGTGTGTTCATTACAGAGAACTGTTTCTCAGTATCCTTTACGTCCTGGGTATGTGATACCAGATCAGGATCCCAGACATGTAATCTGTTACATAGGGCTGCAGAAAGGTAGAGAACTGAGAACGGGTGATAAGTTTCATGAGGCAGAAAACGGGGCAAGTGTTGCAGCCAAGTCTGTTGGTCACTGTCACCCTGTATTACCAATACATTGATTCTGAACGAATGTTATTAGATACCGAACCTGATATACAAAATCGTATCCGTCTCTTTATTAGTAAAGAAACGATATAATTTTGTATTGTTGGATAATGTTTTGAACATTTCCTATATCAAAAGTTGATCGGTTCAGGCACGTTATCTAAAAGCATTAATGTTCTAAATCAAACTACAGTTCTTAGTATACTGAACACACACAAGAGGAAGAGTTCAGAACTGAACGAATTCTTCTTGAGGCATTGTAGACAAGGTCAGATCAATGTGACCCGACTAGCTAGAGTTACATATAGATGCATATTTAAATCAGTTTGAACTTACATCTTCTGAAACTCGCCAGTCATGTCACAAAGATAAGATGACCATAGCTCCGTTTACTGGAAACAGAGAAAGAGTTAGTGAACTCTTGGGATGATACATGTTGATGTATGTAGGTCCCCTGTCTACACATGCCAGGAATGGTTCTTTATACTTCATTACGTTCTCTGATGATCTTTCGAGTTTCAGACCTATGTTCCTGTTGAAACACAAGTCCGAACCTTTTGAGATATTCACAGAACATAAGTTAGAAGTAAAGAACCAAAATAAGGGTATAAGTATTATGTCCTATGATGAGATCAAGGAGGAGAATACTTGTGCACGGAATTCCTGGACTATTCTAAAGGAGAATGAGATTCTCTCTCAGCATTACTCCTCCGTATACACCATAGCACGATGGTATATCGGGGCGGAGCAATCGCACCCTATTTGATATGGTGTGCTCTATGATGAGTAATACTGAGTTACCCGTTTCCTTTTTGGGAGTTATGCGCTTGAGAAGCTGCATACATATTGAATAGGTTCGAATCAAATCAGTTGCCTACCATTTCATATGTGATATGGAAAGGGAAGAGCCCATGTCTTAAGCCAGTTAAGATTTGGGGTTGTCCGGCCTATGTCTAAAAGGCAAAATCCGGACAAGCTCGAGGCAAGGTCTGTTATGTAGAACTGGAAAGGTTCCAGCTATGCAAACTGAAGCAGCTGATTTGGTAGAACCAAAGGGATTCAGTAGATACCAACGAACCTCAGCCTCTCCGCCGATCTAGTAGGGTTCATCACCCACCTGAGAGATACTTCGGTTTCTCTATGACAGTGGGAGCGATGATTGCATCATGAGATGATGACCCAACTAGTTCCGAGCTGGCCATCAGGAGTGTGACTCTGTAAGAATGGCTGGATGCTTAGCGATCTGAGATGGAATCCTAATACACCAACAAAGTATGGACTTTGGTTGCAATATCTGAAGGGTTAAATCCCCATCAGAAGCAAGTATATCTTGAGAAGATTGCTTGGTGTAGATGGAAAAGTTGAGACTTTCAAAGCTAGACTTGTTAAAGGTTTGCTTCATTGACCAGGTGTGGATCATGAGGAAACCTTTTTCTAAGGAGCTATGCTTAAGTCCATCCAGATCCTACTTGCCACGGCTACATACCATGACTACGATATCTGGTGGTTGGGTGTCATGACTGCTATTCTAAATGATGTTTTAGAAGAGTGCGTCTATAAGTACACAGCCAGAGGGCTTCGTAGACAGTGGGAGCAGCGGAAACGTGTGCAAGATGCTTTATCAGATAAAGCAGGCATCGCGGAGTTGGAACATCTGTTTTGATGAATTAGTCAAAGAGTTTGACATCATCAAAATGGTAGATGAACCTTGTATAAACAAAAGGTAGTAGGGAGTATGGTGACGATCCTCGTAGAGTACGTGGATGACATACTCTTGATAGGGAAAGAGTTTCCTATGCTACGCTCGATCAATCTCCGATTATCACAATAATTCTCCATATAGGATCAGAGTGATACCTCCTAAATCCTGAGTTTTGGATCTATGAGATAGATTTAATTGGATGTTGGGATTCTCACTAGTTGTAGTGAGATAGTATCAATTGATCCTAGGGAGAATCACTGGAAGTGTTCCAGGGTGATAAAGACGACTGAATGTCAGTCACAGGCATTGTCTTTTCCCTCAGTAAAGGGACGGTATGTTGGAAGAGTTCCAAGCTAGATACCGTGACATACTAGACGATAAAGGCAGGATAGATCGCTACTTAAGATGCTACCAAAGAGGCTGTTTGGGTGTATATTGGTTCATGAGATGAACTACGTTCCTACCATTGTGTGACAATGGAGTTGTGGCTTATGCCAAGGAACGCCGGTCCCATCAGTGATCCAGGCATATTCTAAGGCAGTATCACTTGATCATGGAGATAGTTGATCTCCAGGGAGATCGAGGTTTGGAGAGTAGACTCAGAGGACAACACAGCGGATCCACTCACAAAGGCCTGTTCCCAGAGAGAGACTTTTATGGGATGGTTGAGTATGAGATACTGCAACCACTGCTATCAGATGGCCCTAGTGCAAGTGGGAGATTGTTAGTTATATGTATGCCCTAGAGGCCATTACTGTATATAGGATGTATATTGTAGTGGATGCTGGGACATATATAGGGAGGACTTTCTTGCTCGACATGATAGTATGCTATCTGGTTGAACTTTACCTTAACGTGTATACTGATTGTCTCTCTGTTACATGTTGGTAAAGCCCTTAGGATGTGTGCTTGACTACCTGGACTATGATGCGGATCATACTAGTGGGGACATGGTAGTCCATAAGTACATCCTTCAAAGTCCCTAGTCGAGGGTGTATCGAGACGGGGCATCGATATACCAGAGTAGACTAGCGTGTACCTTCTCGACCCATACAGATGGGCGATGGATGATCCCATATCCATTGGTGTTTGACATCAGAGATGATATACGGGTGCTCAGTAGAGACTGGGTACACTGGACGGACTCGTCGAGAACTCCCAGATGGTATTATACCTCTCGTCAGATGGCAGTTCTCTGGTGACACTGGTACAGAGTAGTCTGTTGACCCGAGATCGTCATAGAGTCTTGTGTGGTTCCCACTGTGCTTTGATTTCCATCTTACCACGTCCAAGAGGGCATGCAAAACGGTGGTTTTTGGGTACAGTCCCGAGTCACATGGAGGCAATGAGCGATAGGAGGGGATTCGTCTCTCCGGGTATAGGGGGTTGATGTTGCGCTGTGTTCGATTGGCTATAACAGGAAATCCCTGGCCAGGGTTGCTGAGATTTACTCGTAAGTGTTACCAGTAGTTTCTCGAACAGTTATAGACCTCATATCGACACGACTTATCGAGCTATTGGGGTCTGACGTTTACCACCCCTAGGCGAGATATGCGACATATCAGACGATCAGACCGGACTGTACGGTAGTGTTACTGGTCGGATTCACTGGAGTGTGAGCGGGCTTGCTCGTCGATCTTTAGATCGCTCAATACCCGGGTGGCCGTTACGTTTAGCAGACCGCTTGCGGCTTGTGGGTGTTTGATATGATCATCATCTCCTGCCGGCGTATTGACGAGTCTTTAGAGTCCTACACAGAGGTTTCCTGGCTCAAGCGAAACGAAATAGGAGCGCATATGAGATATGTGCGGGACCGAGAATAATACGGTATGTGATACTGTATTCGATTCTCGCGATGTGACATTGATCGGTTATATGCGATATAGCCGGGTTATCGGATCAAGTGTTGATTCGATAAGTTGTTACTGTTGATATTAGTCGGTTATATGCGATATGACCGGATCGTTAAATCAAGTGTTGATTTAATGATTTGATGCATAATTATATATTTGATATATTACTTTGCATTAACTAGTATCAGTTCACTTTAAATGGATTTTCTCACTCGGGTGTGCGCATTACATATGCGATATGATTTTGTGCATTTGATTGTATCATGTTTGATGATACAAGTTTACTTGGTTAAGTGCAAAGAATTAAACCATGGTTAAAAGAATGGTTAGGGTTTCATTTCCTTTATTTATTCATTTATTTATTTGTTTATTCATTTTGGAAAAGAGGAGAAAAGAATGGTGGCTTAATTTGGAGTTTAGTTGAAGCTTCATGAAACTTTGATCAATTCAACCATTCTTATCTCATCCTTAACCCTAACCATTCCCACTAACCATGATTCATTCTCTACACTTGACTCTAGTTAACATTATGATAAGAATTCATTTTTCTTTTCTTTTTTCAATTATGCTTATCACAATATTCTTCTTCTTCTTCATCTTCTTTCATGAAGAAAAAGCAAGCTCCATCAATGGTGATTGATGGAAATGAGTGAGAAATCCAAAACTAAAGTCTACCCACTTCCTATTTCTTCATCCTCTACCTCTTGCCAAGTAGTAGAGTGTGTTTACTTCACAAGTTTCTTGACTTGGTGAAGTTGTGAGCTTGATCTAGCGATGCCTCGACGTAGATCATCTTCGGCATGGACATCGACGACCTAGCTCCCTTTTTCTCCGACGAAGCCGACTCTAGAGCCCGGATTTGATTTGGACAGCGGAGAGGACCTCGTTGCGGAGCCGTGGAGGTGGTGCACCGGATCTACAAAGGTTGTATTTCCGTATCTCTTAGTTAATTGTTAACTAGTTAGCTTTTTCGCCTAGAAATCTAGCAAACGATCCGTAGTTTAGGATTTGTAGGCACCGTAAAATTTGAAATTGGCATGTTCGATGCCTTGTGAGACCTCTTGGGAGTGCCTAGGAACCCTACAGAGGCATCACAAGATCAAGATCCAACTTCACCAAGTCATGAAACTTGTGAAGAAAACACCCTATACTACTTGGCAAGAGGTAGAGGATGAAGAAATAGGAGGTGGGTTCACTTTAGAATTGGATTTCTCACTCATTTGCTCAAGTTTCCATTGATGGAGCAAGGTTTTCTTCTTGAAGAAGAAGAAGAAGAAGAATGAATATTGTTATGATAAGTATATTCAAAAAGAAAAGAAAAATGAATTCTTATCATAAGCAAACCATGGTCAAGTGTAGAGAATAAACTAGGGTTAAGTGGAATGGTTAGGGTTAAGCATGAGACAAAATGGTCACTTAGTCAAAGCTTCATGAAGCTTCAACAACAAACAAAGTTAGCCACCATTTTCTCTTTATGCTTTTCATTTTCCAAAAAGAATAAATAAATAAATAAATATATAAGAAAATGAAAACCCTAACCATTACACAACCATGGTTTAACCTTTACACAAACCCAAGTTAGCATGCATCATCAAACATGATACAAACTTGTGCACAAAAACATATCACATATACAATGTGCACAAACAAGTGAGAAAATCCATTTAAAGTGAACCAATACTAGTTAATGCAAAGTAATATATCAAATATATAATTATGCATTAAATCATTAAACCAACACTTGATTCAATGATCCGGTCATGTCGCACACAACCGACTAGTATACAATGTATCGATTTATCGAATCAATCCTTGATTCGATAACTAGGTTATATCGCATACAACCATTCGACACATTCTTCGCGAGAATGAAATACGGTATCACATACATGCATTATTCTCGGTCCCGCATATATCTCATATGCGCTCCTATTTCGTTTCGCTTGAGCCAGGAAACCTCTGTGTAGGACTCTAAAGACTCGTCAATACGCCGGTAGCAGATGATGATCATATCAAACACCCACAAGCCGCAAGCGGTCTGCTAAACGTAACGGCCACCCGGGTATTGAGCGATCAGAAGATCGACGAGCAAGCCTGCTCACACTCCTGTGAATCCAACCAGTAACACTTACCGTACAGTCCGGTCTGTTCGTCTGATATGTCGCATATCTCGCCTAGGGGTGGTAAACGTCAGACCCCAATAGCTCAATAAGTCGTGTCGATATGAGGTCTATAACAATTCGAGAAACTACTGGTAACACTTACCAGTAAATCTCAGCAACCCTGGCCAGGGATTTCCGGTCATAGCCAATCGAACACAGCGCAACATCAACTCCCTATACCGGGAGAGACGAATCCCCTCCTATCGCTCATTGCCTCCATGTGATTCGGGACTGTACCTAAAAACCACCGTTTTGCACGCCCTCTTGGACGTGGTAAGGTGGAAATCAAAGCACAGTGGGAACCACACAAGACTCTATGACGATCTCGGGTCAACAGACTACTCTGTACCAGTGTCACCAGAGAACTGCCATCTGACGTAAGGTATAATACCATCTGGGAGTTCTCGGCGAGTCCGTCCAGTGTACCCAGTCTCCACCGAGCACCCGTATATCATCTCTGATGTCAAACACCAATGGATATGGGATCATCCATCGCCCATCTGTCTGGGTCGAGAAGGTATACGCTAGTCGACTCTGGTATATCGATGCCCCGTCTCGATATACCCACGACTAGGGACTTTGAAGGATGTACTTATGGACTACCATGTCCCCACTAGTATGATCCGCATCACAGTCCAGGTAGTCAAGTACATATCCTAAGGGCTTTAGCAACATGTAACAGAGAGACAAGTAGTGTACAAGTTAAGGTAAAGAGTAACCAGATAGCATACTATCATGTCGAGCGAGAAAGTCCTCCCTATATACGTCCCAGCATCCACTACAATATACATCCTATGTACAGTAATGGCCTCTAGGGCATACATATAACTAACAGTAACCTCTTTTCCCTGTGGGCGTAGCCCCGCTAACACCTTTCTAGACACCTACTAAGTTTATAGCATTGATCGTTAAGTGAGAGTTTTCCCGAGGAGTAGCATATACTCACAGTAGGATCGGGATCCAAATATCATCGCGTGATAAAACCGAAGGAATCCTACCAGAATTATCACACTCCAAATGGTATGCAGCGCTAGCAAGTTTCAGTACTTATGAAACTCCCGATGTGGATTTCTGCCCCATGCTCTTATGATCTTGACTTTGGCCAAAATATCATAAGTCACATGTCAAGTTCTACCCGTCATTCTCCTGGTTAATTTGGACCCACCCGTACCTGCCCTTGACTTTGGCCAAAATGGTAACACAACTGTCCCAAACCAACGCATCTATCTATGCTGCACATGAATACCCAATAGCTACCAATCACTATGCCTTGACTTTGGCCAAAATACATAGCTCGAATACTTTTTGACCATTCATGTGGAATGACGGAGGGCTACGAATGGTTTTGGCGAAACCGTGAACGTAGTGAACTTGATATAATCGATGGAACGAGATAGCTTTTAAAAGGAGTGGTTCAAGCTCCGCATTTAAAAGTTTAGTTTTGAAAAGAACCGAGTGGTTTTCAAAGTGTTCCAATCGACTTTTACATGGTTTATTTTCTTGCATTAGTTCTTTTAATGCGTCCCATCATTTAATCCTACCATTGCAGAAAACAACCAAAATATGACGTACGCTTATGCCATTCGCATTCGCCACGGGGCCCCGTCATCACCCGTTAGGTTCCTTAACTAACGACAGAGCGGGGGCTGGGCTAGCGCGGCTGTAAAACATAAGCAACGCCTAAATAGTTATCATATATAAATATATAGCAATGATAGACATTACAGATCACAGATGAATACATTGGATATACTAGGAATCCGCAATCCGTTCGAGCCTGCAACGAAAAGCGGATTACACGGTCGCGGTGAATAGCCAATACCCCAACCAAGACCCCTAGGGGTGCGGCAAACTACCCGCCAAGTACCCGAAGCGAAGCAACCTCCCTCACCACCGTGAGTAGGCCACTCGGCACTTCGAGATACCCGGTAGTTTGTGCACCCCCTCCATGGGTCTATCCTAGGAGCAAAAACAGTAAAAAGAATTATACAATGACAGCTACAACCCCGACCCGGTTGTGCGGCCATACAAATAATATTATTACATCAATTTACATATTACAATGAATGAAAGAAAAAGCAACACTCATCTCACATCCACCCCGGCTATTCATCCGCGACAATCCAACCCATTCATATACATATACCATCATCAATCACAGATCACAGATATGTATAACCCCGACTAATCGACATATAGCGATTAGCCGACGTTCAATACATATAAACATCACAGATATAACCTTTTAGTCAAAGTGTATTGAAGTTCGGAAAAAATACGGATTTATAGGCCCCCAAAAACAAATTTCTATTCTGGAAAACCTGGGCACATATAAACCATCTTAAAAATCCTAAAACCAAGCCAGAAATACACTGCACCAAACTCGACCCAGTGAAGAGCCAAGACGGCCGCGGTTGCGCGGCAATAGCTTGCTATTGCCGCGGAACCGCGGCTCTTTGGTCGAATCACTGGATCGTTTTTGGTGGCTTTCTTCACAAAACCCTGAGATGATTTTTGGAGTATAATTTATTTTGTTTTGAACAGAAAAAAAAATTAACATAAACTTAGGGTTTTGAAAATTCGGTTTTTCGATTTTTCCGATTCGAACTTCGATACACTCTACTACCTAGCTAGTTTATGTTTAGTTAGGCTCTGATACCACTGTAAGTCCACGTTGCCCACCCCGGTACTTGCGGGGAGGCGGAAAACGGAATAAAAATCGAATTTTTATGAGCTTAGGCAACATGGACTTGACTATGAAAGATCTTTGCTAAACAAAAACAAGCTAAAGCTAACTAGAAACTAGCTAAGTGCTAGAAAGGTTATACCTTGGGCTTTATGTCCTTCTCTCCTTGCTCCTTGGAGTGGTGGAAGGAGGTCACCTTAGTCGTCTTCTCACGTCGAAGAAAGATCCACCCGAAAGCCTCGACCTTTGGCTTCAACTCCAAGCTAGAAGTAACTAGGGTGCAAGAAGTGCTAATACTTGAATCCTAGATGAGAGTAGAGATTATCAAGAAAGGGTTTTTCTCAAGCTCAAGTATTTCTCAACACATGAGAGGGGAGAGCTTGAGGGAGAGGAAGAACAAGAGAGAGAAAGTGAATAATAGAATGAGAGAAAATATGAAGCATTCTGTCATATATGTGTGAATTATTGTAATTAGATAATTAGCTAGATAATTGTCATGGTTAATCAAGACATGACCACTATCATTTCATTTTTAATGCAATTTGCAAGGATCAAAGAGCATCTTCCAAATGAAATGATGATGGTCAAAGTGTCAACCTAGGTCAACAAGTCAAGGAGGTCAAATGGTCAAAAACCATAACCATGCACAATTATTTAAACTAATATCAATTAACAATAATACACACATAAGCATTAGGGTTAATAAAATGACAATAGTCATTAACCCTAATCAAAGTCCTCTCCCTCTGTCTCAAGCAACTGTGCATACGCACCCGTATTCGTGATCCGAGGAACACGAATACAAAGAGAAAAACCAATCCCAAATCATATACTAGGATCCGGCTTAAACCAAAGCCCGCTAGTATAAGCTGTCCGGACAGCAAACGTGCACAAGTGCGCGGATGTGAACGAACCCTGTCGCAAAACCATGCGACCTCTACTCATTTTGCCTAAAGGCGAATAGCTCTCTGTATGGGACTCTAAAGACTCTGTCGATAAGAAGACTGACGAGGTGAACCCCATCTGAACTCCTACTGAGCCTGTATGTGACAGTATCCGTACAGTCCGGTCTGTTCGTCTAATACATCGCATGGCGGGCCTAGGGGGGCGGTGAACGTCAGTCCCCTAATAGCGGTACAAGTCGTGTCGGAGTGTAGCCCAGAACACCCTGAGATAACACTGGAAACCTACCAGTATATCTCGCTTGCCCTGGCCAGGGACTACTCGTGTGATGGCTCTCCTGGACACAGCGCGATGTCAACCCCCAATACCGGGAGAGACGAATTCTGTCTAACCGTCACTGCCTCCAAGTGCTTCGGGACTGCACCCAAAAACTACCTGTTTGCACGACTCCTTTGAGCCGTGGTAGGATAGCAATCAAAGTGCAGTAGGAACACACTCGAGGCGAAGTGACAGTGTCAAGTCAGCGGACTAAGCTGTACTCATGTCACCTGGGAACTGATAACTGACGATAGGTATAATACCAACTAACATTTCCCGACGAGTCCTGTCCAGTGTACTCGTAACCTAACGAGCACCCGCATACTATCTCAAGTACGACGTACTGACGGCTGTGGGATAGACCGTCTCCCACGCTGGGATGAGAAGCGCATACGCTAGTCTACTCCGGAGTATCGATGCCCTGTCTCGATAGTCCAACGACTAGGGACCTGTATAAGGATGTGCTTATAGATCACCCAGCTCCCACGAGTGTGAGCGCCATCACAACGCTGGTAATCAAGCAAAGATCCTAAGGGCTCTACTAATATGTATATCAGCGATATGCTAAAAGAAACACATGCACATATTAAAGCAGAGACAAACCAAGTAGCATACTACCATTTCAAGTAAGATTGTATATACAACTGTGAATATCCCAAGCTTCCATCAAGTAATATACAAACTAGTATAATACAGTAATGGCCTCTAGGGCATATACACTAACAGCAACATGCAGCCCCTGCATCACCAGCGGCAGTAGCAACTTAATTCTTCACCTTCACCTGCTTCCTAGGGTTCCATAGGGTATATCTCTGAACCCAATCCCCTAGTTGCTTAGCTCTTGTGTCAATTGGTGTCGGTTTGTGTTAATTATGAGTTTAGTGCTAGATTATGGTGTTTTGTGTGGACTTTTGGATAATTGATGATTGTGTTGGTAAACCCTACCTATTTTAGTGTTATTAAGGTCACATTAACTGAGCTTAACCCTGGATTACACTAAAATACCATAGGGTTTCCTTTTAGTGCGAATTGGTGATTTTAAAGCGAGATATTGGTTATCTGTGATCTGCTTTTGACCCGGGGCCTTCAGGACAAAATTGAGAAAACTGGGGCATGCTCACTAGGTCTATAACACACCACAAGAACACGAGCCCCTCATTCTAGTTTCTGGCCGCAGATTTATTGAGTTTGGCCGCAAATTATGGCCAAGTTGGGGGCTGGGGTGTTGGGGTCTTGGCTAGGGTTCTATGCTGTGTAGTCTAGTGTTTTGGCATGTATAGTTTTGTAAGATTTGACCTATAGGAAAATCTGGGATCAAATATCGTTTTGCATGTCCGTTGTGTTTGCGCGATACGCGCGATACGTGAGTGGGTTCTGTGATCCAGCGTGTCGCGGCGTGTCGTAGTAGTTTTAGACGCGTATACACACGATTCAGCGTATCGTGCACACGCGCGTTTAGTTCGCGACGTGAGTTTCTCGTTTTGGTTCGATATCGCGTTTTGCGGAATATTTGGCTTATATATGATTTCCATGTCTTATTTGCAGGTTTGCAGGTAGGGACTTCGGACACTGCTACAGGGGGGAGTAGATGGTAGGATTCACCTAGCGTGGAGCGTAGATGAGTAGATTTAACATCTACAGGGGAATCGCCCGCATGGCGTTATGCGTCTGGGCTAGGATTCTAATACTTGTCGCATATTCTACGTCATTGTTAGAATTGCGCATTTACCCTATTTACTTAGATATAGTTGTACTATAACTAGTAGCCGTATGGCACTGCACACATTATTGACGGTTCATGTTGCACGAGCACGGATTGTATGCTACACACACACCGTCAATAATTGCCATGTCACACACCAACCATTATAGATACTATATTGCTTATCATACTTGACATCTAGCTTATCAGTATACCTATCGTGTATCTTTCCATTAGTGATAGGTACATCTACACCTTGCGATACAGCTACAGATATACCTTGCACATATTTTACTTATACCCAGGGGGGTATCCTTCATATTCTACTTATACCCAGAGGGGTATAGGACATCTTTTACTTATAGGTAGACACCTATACTTAACTGTACCTTATTGATTTCGCATACATCTGGTTTCAGCTACATATTCTCTTTTATATGCTCGCATTTCAGATATATCGCATATATTTATTCCTGGATTTGCGCATTGTTATTGGGATTTTAAATGATGTTTTCTGGATTTGGGAACCGCGGGAGTTCATGAAATTATGCATACATTGAAAAACCCGGTTTCCTTGATATGATATTTGCGCATCCACCTTGAGTTTTATCGGTGCTGATTTATATATACCCCTACGAGGAGGCGTCGAGGCCGTAGAGGGTACATGGTGGGGCCCGGTATGGTTCCCCTCGGCAAGAAGATCGATGGATTTTGCCGATTGAGCCTGGAGGCGGGCGAGTACCTACCGGTGACAGTACCCATGACTCGGCGGGGATCACGGAGACACCGTTGGGAGTCATGTACGTATACATACGTCGAAAGGCGAGGGTCAGAGCTAGGCGCTCGTGCTTTCGGGATAGCGTATGATACGTGATCAGGATTTCTGTGTCGATACTTGGCACATGGTTTTCATGATATTTCTTTAACACCTTTGTATATATAACAGGGGATTTAGCCGTTGTTATATATACCCTTACACCAATATTAGTGGAGTGGGCCGCTAATATATGTGTATTGACCCCATCATATTTATTTCTGCATATATAAATATTTAGGATGCTAGAATCTTACTTGAGATGTGATTTGGGATATTAGATAATTCATTGAGATTGGATACAGGATACCTATGAGATTGTCGATTTGTACATTCGGGATATAGGAGATTACTCGATATTGTATATTGGAGAGATGTGAGACTTATTTGATATGAGAGCCCAACTTGGGGGCGGATTTGAGGAATTGGGATTTGAATGTCTTGATGGATTGTGACCCTACCACGATGTCAGGTTTCCGTGGGAACGACATATTTCACTCCATACCTCATACCTATTCACTTATGCACGGTTTCATATATTGGTAGTACCTGTTAGTGTACCCTTATGATTGCTGCATATCTACTTTCTCATATCCCTATTGCATAGTTATTGCATACTATTATCATGTTATTATTGCTTCACATATTGATTGTACCTGCTAATGTACTTTCCATTATTCTGCATTCTCATGACATGTTATTACTGTAATCGCATATCTTAGATTCATGCTGTACGTACATAACTGCGATTACCTGCAAATGTTATTGTAATACCCGGTTCTTTTATACACCAATATTCATATTTTTATAAAAAGGGTTAATTACAAATTTATTTATAGCTATAAACCATTTTAAATATTTTAAAACCCCCAATCCATTTTTACTTTCCCCTCTCTTTTCATAAAACCCTAAAACCCAAATATTTTCTTTTCCTTTTCCGTTATCTCTATTCCGGCCTTTCTCCATTCACTCAGCCCACTTCTTTATTCATTTTAATTATACCCAGCCCAAACAATAAAACCACCATATATATTCTCCTCATCCCATTTTATTTTTCCAAATAAAAAAACCCAGCCCATTCCCCATTTTATTCCTTCTGACCCAGTCCCTTTTCTCCTTCAAACCCAACTTCCCTATTGCTGTTCATCTAAAAATTAAACCCAAAACCCATCTTTCCGGCCCAACTCTTTATTTCCCAAACTATTTAAATTCCCCGGGCCAAACTCACCAAGCCCACTCCTCTATTTCCTCAATTAGCCGGCCCCTTTCCAATCCTCTATAATTTCTTTTATATTTTACCTCAACCCGTTCCTTTTTATTTATTAAATTAAATAACCTTTTCCTAGCCCAGCCCAGCAACCCACATAAATTAAAATAGAATTTGAATTTAAACCTCAGCCCAACTTCTTCAGCCCAAGCCCAGCTCTTCCACCAACCCGACCCGGCCCACACCCTACACCTCCATCTTCCCCAACGGCTATTTCCGTCCTTCCCGCGCGCCCGTTCCACCTCCGTCGCCCATGCCCATGCTCACGCCTGCGACGTTACCCCCTCGCACTCCCCTCTCTAACCCCGTCGCCCTCATCTCCTTCTCACTCTCCAACTCTATCTCAAAAACTCTCCTTCCTCTCAAAACTTTTCCCACGAACCCACTCCCGCAGCCTCTGCCAACTTCTTCACTCGCCCCACCGCCGATGGCGACGACCACAACCCCTCACCACTCTCCCTCGCTCATTCCTCCTCCACTCGAGAATCCCAACGCACCCGTGCCACGACCACACCACCGACGTACCCATCACCGAGCCCCCCTCCTCCTTCGCTACGTCACCTCCACCAATCATGACTCCCTCTCCCCGACCGCTCTCCACCGACGACGACCCGAACTCACTACCGCCTACCTCCTCCATCGACCGAGCAACTCCTCACCTTCTTCCCCCTTCAGCTCCCTCACCCGACCTCCTCTCTCATCACCTCAATCTCTGTCTCCCCCTCTCTCTGTTCTCTTCCTCTCTCTCTTTCTCACACTCTCTCTCTGTTTTCTTACCCTCTCTTTGTTCTCTCCCTCTCTCTCTTTCTCACTCTCTCTCTGTTCTCTCTGTCTCTCTCTCTCTCTGTATCTCTTTCTCTCTAATCCCTTCTCTCTCTCTCTAACTCTCACTCTCCCTCTCTCTGCAACGCCTCTCCCTACTCCGGCCAACCAACGCCACTCTTCGCTGCCCCCAGAACAGACCCGAGCTCACCCTGAGCCGCTGCCGTCGACGTTGTTGTGCCGCGCGTGTGTCGTTGCCGTGCCGCGCGTGTGTCGTTGCCGCTGCCGTGTGCCCCAAAACGTCTCCAGGCAAGTTCCCTACTTGCTACATGCTACTTTATATTAATTACAAATTACAATCGTATAGATTCCATGTTTTACTTTTCCGTTAAACTATACGGCGTAACTGTTCGATGCATGATCCCTATGGAAATCCTCATCTGATTTGACGGAACTCAATTGCATGGTCTGGCCCGTAGGGTAGTGAACCTAGTGTGTAAATCTCATTGGTAAATACGACTATTAACGACTAAAATGTATACCCCCAAGTATACCTGTAAAACTGGAAATTTCTTGTACCTGAAAACCGTTAAAATCACTATAAATTATATACATACTGGAATGATGCGTTCGAGGGCTTAAATCGAATCCGACTCAACGAACTATAACCTTATGCAAGGTTCTCATGGTTTCTGTACTTAAATTGTGACAATATTTAGATCGGAGTGCGACTCTGGACTGCAGTCCAGAGCGACTCCAGTTGTTGTTACTGTCCCGTAATGGGTACCACTCTGTTTCCTTAACTCGTAGGTTGCGGAACTCCACAGTTTATTAAAGGTGAATCTATTAGCTAGACAACACAAGTGGTTTCGTTCTGTTTCGTCATCGTTTGTTATTTAATATGTAATTTAATAGATGGGGACGTATAACAGCCCCAACAGAATCAGAATTGACATACTAGTATTGAACAGTGCATATCTCCTGACGTACAGATGCGATTGAGAATCCGTCTATTGCGTTGAAAACCTTACTGAAAACCCTAGATTTCATTCAACTGTAGTATCGCTAAATTCTGATTCCAACTGGAATTAAAATGCGTTGCGAAACGTACTTCCGATTCTGAAACCGAATTTCCAGCCGCGAACGTTTAAAATGAAATGGCCATAACTAATGATCCTGAAACCCGATTGTCGTGAAACCAAATTCGCTGGTTAGATAATTAATCATACTATTTATTCCCTTTTTATCGTTTCTCTAAACTGTACACGTTTTATTTATGATAAATATTGCAAGTGGTAGAATACTGATTTATAATATTTTAATCATGCTTTATATACTGTCTCCTTATCATATCATACTTATGTCGTTGCATTGATAACGCAGTGATCATGTGCATTAACCAGTGGTAAGTAGTAGTGATGATTGTGGCAAGTACGTTAGTGTTCGTGCATAAGTGAATAGGTGGAAGTGACACGTACTTGTACACAATCAGCGAACCTTATTATTCTATTGCATTGTCGACGTCTGTGGGACGCGTGTACGTATGACTATAAGTGGTATGGGACACTTATGGAAGCTCTTGCATGGGTGTCACAGATAAGACACCAGACACTGCCATTTATCTTGAATATTAGTCGGGACGTGCTTGATGGAGATCCTGTCTCCAGTTCTCGTGCAGACTTGCCACAGACCGGCTGGTATTTGAGGTTATGGTTAGCGTTTGATGTAGACCACGGGATGTGGGGTAGTTTGAGTGTGAGTTCAACATAATCTCGGAAGTCCCATGCCGGCTTATATATATGGAGATATATGGAGATTTACAGGGTACATGATTATTACCGTGAGTTACATGTTGGGCCCGTGGTCCCTTGCCCTTGGGTTCTACCCTTGGGTGGAGGACACTCGCGAGTGGTTGACTCTCACACTTGGACTGACGATAGGCTTAGTGACCTGAGACTTAGAGACTTAGAGACTCATAAGGATAATGGCAATGATATAAATTACTTACTGTGTTGACATACCCGGCATATTATTTTACTGTTTTACTGTTCACCTGCTCTATTAGACACTTCTTTGGTTACTGCATGTTCATACCTATACCGTCATTGATTTACTGTTATATATAATTATTATCACTGTTAGAGTTGTCACTTAGATTTATATATATTATTGCTATTGTGTCGCTCTAACGACCTGAGTATGCATGCTCAGTGTGAGGAGAGGATTTAGCCGGGACCAGGATCAAACGCACATCACGGACATCTTGATTAGCTATCCAGAGTTATACCCTTTTGTTTCCCATCAGGTCAGTTTTTTATATTGTTTTGTTTCAGTTACTGCATTTCTCATAGGGATTTTGAAAGAGAAAACAACGAGGGGGATCAGGGGGTTAGGGATTTGAAAAGGGATTTTGAAGAGAGAGAAGAGGTTGGGAAGAATGAGATTGGGTTTCGATCAGGGGTTCGATATTATATCAAGAAGTGAGCCCAAATGAAAACGCTACTGTCAGTAGTGTTTTTTCTAAATAAAAACGCTACCGACATTAGCGTTTTCATTTGCTTTAATTTATCTCAACCCGAGACTCTCCTCCCAGCCCAACCCGAGATATCTGGATATGTCTGCTTGAAAACGCTGGCGATAGTAGAGTTTTCATTAGGAGGAAAACGTTATTGTCGGTAGCGTTTTCATAAAATGGAAAACGCTACTGTCAGTAGCGTTTTTACTTCCCCATCAACTGCCACACGATGCCTATTCCTACATGGCAGTATGGAGGTATATTTTAGGAACTAATTTGGTACGAGTATTATTTTGGGAAATATTTTATTTAATAGTATTATTTTGATAAAATAATCGAGATGCTTCCTATCAAGCGTCATGGGGACCCACGGACTGACGTCACCTTTAAAAAGCGTAGTGGCGTGGGCTCCACCACTCTCAGTCAATAACCTCAACTCTCCATTCACACCATGCGTGACATCACTGTTAGGGAGCTAACACAGAAAAAAAATCAAAATAAAGTCCAAATAAAATGTTTTAAAAAAACACCAAAAAATAGAAAGAAAAGCAAATTACGTTTTCAAAATGACCAGCGAACAAGCGATGCGGTCCCCACCACCGCCCGCCCTTCGAGAAACTGTACCTCGCCATCGACCTCAAACAGGTCGGATCCAGTGCGACCCAAACAGACCCGACCCGAAAACCGAACCAATGCTAGACTTTTAAACGCCCGCGACCTCCCTCCACGGCCGAAGACGCAAACAGACGCGATCATGGCGGCGGCGGAGGCGGCAGGGGCCGACGGAGAGCTCGATCGGGCGGTGATGGCGGCGCTGAAGCAGCGCTGAAGGCAGCGGAGGAGAGGGGGGACCCTCCGTTGGCACGTGCGATGGAGGCGGGGCGCCTCCTCTGTGAGAGAGGGCTCGAGCTCCCCAATCCTCGAGCTAGGGTTTCTCCTCGTCTCCAACCTCTGCTTCACCCACAACGCTCCACCTCTGTGGAAGCTCCTCGATCAAGCCATGGCGTCTTGCATCGTGTCCCCGCTTCATGCCCTCGCTCTGCTCACCGCCAGGTATGCTCACCGCCATCGACAACCTCAAATTATATATATATTATATATATATATATATTGAATTTGATTCAATTTTGTTGGGTTTTTTTGAAGGGTGATACCTAATAGGAGAGCGGAGCCAGAGGCGTACAGGATTTATCTTGAGCTCTTGACTCGGTATCTCTTCTCCAATCATTCTGTGGGATCTGCTGCTTGTAGGGAAAGGTGAGTTTCTTAGGTAACCGGAGTTTATTTTTAATTGGAGGTAGGAGGTAGATGAGATGCGAACTGTGGTTTGCAATCACCAAACTCCATTTTCAACTAAACTATGTTTATGTTTTATAAGAGATGTGTTTGAGAAAACGGACTTTACCAAACTTAGATAAGATTGGAGTTGAGATAACTACAATTATCTCAGCTATCTCAATTCCAAAATGAATGCCAAGCAAAGCAAAATTAGCATTTTAGAGTTAAGCTTTGCTAACTTTTTGAAACTCCCAGTTTAGAAAACTTAACTCCATCCCAGCGAGAACAGAAGAAATGTGGAATCTTGCAAATTTTTTGAGAAAACAACAATTCTTGGGAGTCTAGATAACTCAAAAGCCAAACAACAGACTGAAAAAGTTAGTTTTTTTTAGGGAAGATAGGCTTGCGGACTTGTTGGTGTTTTAGGGATTTATATATGGAGTTTCTGGACCCAAATGGTATATTTGAGGGGATATGAAAACTAAATGTGTTTCTATAGATAATGTGTTTTTGAGTCCTGTTAGGTTATGAACCGTTTTTGCAGCGTATGTGTTTGGAACCAACACCGTGCTTCTATTTTCTGGTTAATAATCTCCGGACTTTGAGTAGTATGGTTGAGTTATCTTGTAGTTAAGTTTGATATTCAAGTGTTTGGTCCGTCATTAATAGTTATGCTGTCCAATGGCTGTAGTATCTGTTGCATGTTTCAGCTTTAGTAAATTCACTGACGTGCCTATTAATTTTCGGTTGCAGGATGATGAAATCGGTTGATGATTCTCTACAGCTTTCACGGAGATATGAAATTCATATAATTGACTTTGGGCATGCCGTGGTTTTCTTTGTCCTAAGTGTCATATTGAGTTTAATAGACGGAACACTAGAAGATTGGGGTTTGCAGTTTGTGTCTAAAGATGAAAAAGAGAGTATGTATTCTAATGAGGGACACCAACTTATGGCTATAGATGCTAAGGAATATTCAAATGATAAGAATCATGAGCATCAGGAACAGCTGCGAAGATCTAACTCGCTAATGGCACTTGAGGTCGTTGAGAAAATTACTGCACACGAGAAAGCCAATGTGTTTCTTCGTCTCATCCATTTCAACATGTAAGGACTATTTCTTCTTTAATGTTTCTGTTTAACCATTCATGACTGCAGTAATTTATTGTTTGAAGCTTACTGTTAACTCATCATACTACTTTTATCGCAGATAAAAGTTATGATCCACATAATATTTTGTATTGTTCCATCCGTATAGAGAATACTTCTGTTGATAAATTAGGAAACAAGAAACTGAATAGTTTACTTTGGACGTCTGATATCAAGTTTGAGCAACTCAATCAAAATCAATCTATTTCTGTCACTCCAGACATTAGCGATCAAACACGAAAATGACTTTCAATTGAGAGGAGGAAACAGTTTTTCTCCCCTTTTTGGTCGGTTGGAGGATTCGCTGGAAGTGTTGGGAGAAGAGAAGGGGGATCCAAAACTCCTGCCTAAACCAATGTTACCCGGAATGCTCCGCATTCCGGTACGCGGAACGAAAATGGAAATGCGGAACGTCGCTTGTTGTAGGCCTGGTACGATAAGCGTAGTCTTCTTCCATATGCTTATATTGTTGGATATGTATGCTCTAGAGGCCTGTATTGTATAGGATACTAGGAATATGTATGTACATGACAATCTTGCTCAGTTATATAATATATTATTTGAGCTGTCTTTATTTGAACATGTGTATTTATTTTGGCTGCTTTGTATTGCTTATACATGTTGATAAAGACTCGATAAAATAGTATACTATTTTGGTTTGTCTTTATCTTAACATGTGCATATGTTTTACTCAATATCACATATAGCTGATACATGTTGACAAAGCCCGTAGGATTTTGCTTGACTACCAGCGTTATGATGGCGATCATACTTGTGGGGGCTGGATAGTCTATAAGTACATTTTAAAGGTCCCAAGTCTCAGGAGTATCGAGACCGGGTATCGATATTCTAAAATAGACTTGTGTATACGTTTCTAGACCCCGACAAGGGGCGGTGGTTGGTTCCACAGCCATTGGTGTGATCATTTAAGATCGTATACATGTGCTCACTAGGTGAGTATCCTGGATGGACTCGCAGAGAACTTCTAGATGGTATTATACCTATCGTCAGATAGTGGTTCTCGGGTGACATGATTACATGTTAGTCTTTAGACATGAGATCGTCATTTGTTTTGTGTGTATTCCCTCTGTACTTAGACCACTATCCTACCACCGCTCTACTGAGTCGTGCAAACAGGTTTTGGTTGGGTACAGTCCTGAACCACATAGAGGCAGTGAGCGATTGTCAGGAATTCGTCTCTTCCGGTATTGGGAGTCGATATTGTATGTAGTCCGGTTGGTCAGAATCATAAGACCTTGGCCAATACTGTTGAGATTTACTAATGGTTAAATCAGTAGCTTTTCGGATCGGTCCTGAGCCACATCGACACGACTTATCGGGTTATTAGGGGTCTAACGTTTATCACTCATTAAACCCGGTATGCGACTTTTAGACGAAGAGACCGAACTGTACGTAGATTGTCATGAATAGGCTCAGTAGGGGTTCGGATGAGCATACTCATCGGCCTTATTTTTGACAGGTATCTGGGTAGCCGTTACGTACAGCTAGTGCCGCTGATGTGCTTGTGGTTAAACCCACTGCCAGTGTACAATCGAGTTTTTAGAGTCCCACACAGAGGGTTTCTCTGGTTCAGGCGAAACGATATAGAGGCCGTATGTTTATACGTGCATGGTTTCGATTAAATACATGTACTAGTTGCGCGAAATTTAATCGGACGGTTTGTGATACTAGAGGGCTTAGGATTAAGCCAGTTTATTAAATCAAGTATTGATTTAATTCTAATATCATGTTATTGGATTTATCTATCTCTTTGTATTCATATTTTTGGTATGAATACGGGTATATATATATGGATAGGTATTCTTGTATTTATACAAGAATACTTTTAGAAGATGACACCTCATTATGTATTTTTTCTATTTATTAGAAATAGAAAATGAGATGGAAGGGTGAGGTGGCTTCAAGCATGGTGTGAAGCATGTCTATTATCTTTATTTATTTATTTGTGAAAACTATTCAAGTATGGCTTGAATTTTTATTTGGAAAAATATTTTGATACATACGATTTTTCCTTGCCATTCTTCATTCATTCTAACCTAAGCCTTCTCTCTCCTCTCTTGAGCTCCATGTTCTTCCTCAAGCCCCAACCCTTCTCATGAGTTGAGAATCATGGGGTTTTTAGATAAATAAATCCCATTAACAATCAATACATCATCTTAATAACCTAGGTTATTAAGTTATTTCATTTGTGAAGTGCTAGCTTGAACTATATTCTTTCGGGTGGATCATCTAGGATTGAGAAGGTTTTCAAGCAAGTTCTCTAGGACATCAAGAGCACATGAAGGAAGGGTTTTGAAAACCGAAGGACACAAATCGTTTTGGTATAAACTTCTAACCAAGTAGATAAACTCATCCTAGTTGCTAGTTTAGGGTTATGGTTTGAACACTTAGGGTTTTGTTGGTTGTACTTTCTCAAAATTTAATTTTTGTGCATTCCGCCTTTTTACTTTCATTGTAGAGTGAGCACAACTAACCGACATATATAAGAGGGAAAACACATCTCCATAATGTGAAGTATTTGTGGATCGTTCGTATGTTTGTGTGTATTGATCAATAATATCCATACATACGTAATTCAATTTCTTTTGCTAAAAATACATATTTTTTAATATAATCTAGCACAAACCCAATTAAATGCCTCATTTAACATAAATTTTTAGTGGGTTTGATCGGAACGGTGATTCTTTCGATCGGGAGCGCTAGTGTTCCCAAATTGGGAACGATAGTTCCAATTCACAATTCTCTAGTGGTATACCGATTTATGGTAACATAGGCCAAAACCATCACATGCTGCTTTATGTCGCGCCTTAGTTCCGCTCCCTATGTCTCCTTAGGGAATCTTTGTTAGGGATCCAATAAGGAGATTGATATACCAAACAAGGCCACTGGTTTCACAAGTTAACATTTGCCTCACCTTGTATTAAATGAGAGCTCATATGATTGGTTGATTTTGATATATCTTGGTTGGTCTTGAATTTGGATCCTTATTTTTCAGTTCAGTTTCCTTTTTTTTTATATATACACCTCCAAGAGTGAAAAGCTGTAAATTTATTTAAAAAGGTCCATGATTTATAATGCTTACCCCTATTAAATTTCTTTTTCTTGTCACATCTGCTATTATTATATACAACATTGTTCTGTTCATATAGCTGATTACAACATAACAACTATAGTTATGTAGAAGTTTTAAGTTTCGATTACATATTTGCTGTGTAGTGTTCAGGAATAGAGAACTAACTCTTACCTAGAATCTTTTGATTACTATGAATAGTAGACTGTAATTCAAACACACTAACATTAGAAAACGGAACCTAACTAACAAGGGTCTCAATTGCAGGGTCATATGTAAGCAGCCTTACACCGTATCGAAGGGAGGCTGTTCCCATGACTTGAACTGAACCTGTGACTTCTATGTCACAATGGAGGAAAACTTACCGCTACACCAAGAATCACGCCCATCATCGAATACTATCATACAGAAAAAATAATTGGATAATTGTGGGATACCTTGTGAATGGATGCATCACACTTTCTGTAAATCATTGTCACTGCATTCATTCTATCTTACCAACTATTTCTGGTGTTGATCCAAACCCCACAAGCTATTCTAAGCACCATTTCTACAAAGGTGCTTACATAGATTCATCTTTTCCTATTTTTAGGAATTACAACGGAATCTCTCTTTTCTATCTATTTTGACCAATTAATTATCGGAGATGTAGGAGCATCTATCAAAGCCACATATTTTATGAAGTATGGTATGTGTATACAAACATGGCATGGTTAGATTTGTGAAAAGGGCAAAAGGTCTGCTGGTTACAGAACTGCATTGAATTTTTTGCCCTAAAGTTTTTGATAAAAAGCTTAGAATGTCTTCTTGCCCAGGGAAATAATAGTTTAATCAAATAAGAATGTGAGATTTCATGAACGATTGTTCTGAGTCTGCTCCAAGAAGTCTTATAAAATTAAAATTCAGATAGTTTCACAGTTTCCTTTCTTTTTCTTGATTCGTTTTCTTTTCTTTTTCATACTTTGAAAATTCGTATGGCCTCATTTGAAGTTACTTACACAACCTTTTAAATCTACAGGCCAGAAAAGTTTGATACTCTACTGCAAAGACTGCGTTTTATTGAAGCTCATAAATCAACAGTACAGAATCTAATATCTGCAAATAATACTTTGGTAAAATTGTTTACAAATGCACAGAAGGTTATATCTGGGGATTACCCATTAGATAAACATCGACTCCTAGGAATTCTTGTTGATGCTGGGACCAGCAGCCCCACTTCAGGAACTGACAGGGCTGGCTGTTGGATTCCCTTCGACATCTTTGTGGAGAATGCGATGGATGGGAAACATCTTCATGCTATATCTGCTATTGAAATACTTACAGGTGCTTACTATTCAAAGAGAGATGTTTTCCCCTCCAATCTTACATATTAATTGCAGACTGCAAAAGCAGTTCTTAACTTTTTTTTTTTTTGGTTAATAATGTGTTTAAATTAATTCCAGAACTGATGAAGACACTCCAGGTGGCCAATCAGGCTAGCTGGCAAGAAACTTTCCAAGCTCTATGGATATCGGCTCTACGACTTATACAGCGAGTTGACATTATCCTTTTGCTTTTGGATGTTATCTTTGGCAGTGACAAAAACATGTCACATATTCTCTCATATGTCTAACAATATTTCTCATCTTGCATATCTACCTTTCCAGGATCGTGACCCTTGGGAAGGGCCTATACCTCGTCTGGAGACACGATTATGCATGCTGTTAGCTATTGTTCCCTTGGCAATTACTCCAGTTATAATGGAAGAAAAAGAGGAACATTATTCTAAGAATGACTATGAACATGGCATGGAAAGAAACAAATATTCTTCAAGAAGACAAGGACTAGTTCTCGCGCTTCAGGTATTGGGACAGTTTTCTGGGCTTCTATCGCCTCCAGCGCTAGTAGTCAATGCAACTAATAATGCTGCTTCAAAAGCAGCAACTTATATTTCTCATTTCAAGTCTGGGACTGGAAATGTTGGTCCGGTCAGCCACAATGATTCTTCCGTCAAAGCAGGTTTGCCTGATCCATAATTTTGGTTTATAGATTCTTTCTTGGAATATTTAAACAATTTTTTACCTTGCTATCCGTCGATTCTTCTTCCTATTTCAAATTGTGCCATCACTGTATCCAGCACCACCCATCACCATTTGAGCTTGTTCTTGTCAATATGGGGGTTTATGATCAGCAAAACCCTTGGTAAGAAATGCTCAGTGGAAAGAGTTAGCCAAGTTTTACATAAGGCGTCGACTTGACACCAAACTTCTACAGTTAGTGCAAGTTTTTTTGAATGAGCAGAGTGAGCAAAACATGGCCTCACCATAATTGAAAGAAAATCATGTAGTCATGGAAATTATACCTTATTGACTGTTTAATTTAATCTCATGCAACCTGGGTAAAATCCTTCAAAAGCTCCCTAGGCAATGAAAGAACCGATACAAAGAGTTCAGTTTATGAGGCTACCATAGGGACTTGCATCCATATTTGAGGCTTTATATAATTCATAAAACCAATTGGAATTAAATTTACCTGAAAGAACAATGTCAAAGATATTTATATTTATGTTTTGACAAGTGCTCAAAATCTACATGTCACATAACAATGCTATTCGTCATTCTTTGATGATGTATGCTAGAGGAGAAGTTCCCATTTTCGTGCATTTCCGTTTGTTATTAACAATGTTCTTGATGCCTACATCTTTAATAAATTTTTTCTACTTTCAACAATGGTGTCTTTTTTGTGTTTATGCGAGTCTCAATATGTGCATTTACTTCTTAATTTTTGTATATGAGGAAGAAAATGATGGTAATATACTGTAATTAAAGAGCATTTTTGGAACTTATGTGCATGTGGAGCAACAAAAAGGTTAACAAGATGTAATGGATGGTAGTTTTTTGCAATAAGTTTTTGGTAGCAACATGCAAGTTACAAACTTTTTGGTAGTTTAGTCAAAGATGGATATACTTTTTGATAGTTTTGTGCAGTTAAAGCCCACAATATTGTCCACCACTAGCGAACTGTAGACTGACATGCTATTTAGATATTCTAAATAAACATAAGTTATAGGCTTGTAGCTCTGCCTTTGTCTTTCAGTCTTACAGTCACAATTGACTACGTTTTTGTGTGCATATGCAATATATATGCACTGGGAGCCTTTTGTACTTGCGTAGGGGGATTATATCAGATCAGTGTGAGTAACTGAGAAATAAGAATATCCTTATGGATGGGGGTGTCACTCCAGTACACGATCTCTTCATGCCATGCAAGAGGCCAATCGTTTAAACCATAGTTCATTATTTGGCTAGTCTCACGACCAAAATGCTGTTCTTTCTCTTACCCGCTTACCCTTGAAAAAAGAGAAAGAAAGGCTTAAATACAAGGCTAACCTAATAGATGACATATTTCCTTTTTTTTATTGCACTTCATATGTGCTTCCTGTTCAATGTCCTAGACACTCTTAAAAAAAATCTCGTTCTTTACTTGAGATGTTATGAATATCCCTACAATCCTTTAGTTTTTTTTTATTGCTTTCTTATATTTTCATGAATAAATGTCTACAGTCTTGTACTTTATTAGCCACCATTTTGGATAAACTTACAAATTGACATGTATGTTTGCTTGATATGCGGGGGGGGGGGGGGGGGGGAGGTATATACAATACCACCGTGGGAATTTGCTACATTAGCGAGACACATTGCAACACACCATTCATTGATCCAAGTGCATATTTATTTTGCTACTACGAGCATTACTTACATTAGAATGAAAAAAAGGTAAAACTACATGGATCAATGAATGACATGTTTTTCATGTGTTCCATCGCTGTGGGAAATTCTTATAGTGCCGCTGTATATTTCGTATGTGTTTTTGTGTGTGCGCGCGTGCGCGTGCATCCATGTATGTATGTATATGTATACATGTATGGATGTATATATGTATGTATATATGTGTATCAGTGGCGTAGCTTGAGAATTTCTTTTCGGGGGACCAATTAAAACTTACTCTACTATTAATATATACTCTTATATTTAAAATGCTACTAATTTTTTTATAATTATAATGTACTTATCTTTTTTATTTTTACAATATAAATGCAACTTACGATTTATATTAAGTGGAGCTAATTATTTTCAAGGCTTAATTCCAAAAAAACTACCAAATATTTTGGCTTAATTACAAGAAATTATCAAATTCTTGTTAAATACACAGGAAACTACTACAAAACTTTCAAAAACTATGAAAAACTACCATAAATAAGGTGCAACGTCAGCAATAATTATAAGAAACTACCATAAATTTACAAAGCACAGTAATTTCTCGTAATTTTGAAAGAATATAGTAGTTTCTTGTAACTGAGAAAAAGAATTTGATAGTTTTTTAGAATTAAGCCTATTTTTAATTTACATTTTTATAAATAAATGATGTTTTATTAATAAGTGAGCCAACTTGAATTAATATATTGTTAAAGTACCTAACATGTGGACTCAAGTTGTTTCTTAAAGTAAATACATTGAAGCTATTGGGGCTTGAACCCAAGGGGCCATTGGGCTAAAGTACAATGCCTCTATCTCAAGAGTCAAGACTAACTATAAATCTCGACAAGTTATATATATATATATATATATATATATATATATAACTTACTCCAGAGCATAACCAACTTGTTATGTCCCGTGGATAATTACTTCATTTACTCTTCATTCATGGTTAAAGTAAGGATATTTTTGTCATTTACGAGGAAAGAAAAGTTAGAGAATTTTGTAATTAAAGAGGCACTTGATTATTACAAGAGAGAGAGAAGTTCTTATAGGATTTTTATAAGATCATCTACTCTCTCTATCATTGTAAATGACAAAAGTATTTTTTACTTTATTCATGAATGAAGAGTAAATGAAGTAATTATCCACACGGCATAACTAAGCTGGTTATGTCTTGAGAGTAAATTAGCCTTACCCATACACACTCTATTGCAAAACGGTATGAGTTTTTTAAAAACATGAACTTTCGGTCTACGACGTATTTGAATAATCCGATCTGTTCAAGTTGATCACCCTACCCTCAAATGTATGTGTATGAAAAATCAAAGGATTTGAAGTCCTCTAACCAATGTATCGGATGAGTAAAAAATGAGCGTCTTTCGATAATACACCATAAACACCATCCGATGCATTGGTTAGAGGTCTTCAAATCTTTTGATCTTTTATACACATACATTTGAGGGTATGGTGATCAACTTGAACGGATCGGATCGTTCAAATGTGTTAGACCGAAAGTTCCCGTTTTTTAAAACGCGGACCGGTTTGCAATAGAGCACTCCCATATATATATAGTAATTATACTAGGATACGGCCCCACGCGATTCGTGGGATTTTAGGCTGACCATACTAAACTTCACCAAGCATAGACTAACATCACTTTTTAAATAAATATCAAAGAATTTAACTTAAATACAGGATACTTGCTTACATGCAATTAAATGGACAAACTTTTAGTTTTAAAATTTTCAAGCTTTCAATTCAATATCATACAAACAGTCATAGGAAAAATCGGCATATGCTAATATACGTGATATTTGTGTGGAAATATTTTAAAAAGCTAAACATTTGTGGCATTTATTAGCAATATATTATGGTTATGGTATATATATTCTATTTATATAGTTTAGAACATTGCATTTAAAAAGTTTTAGTAATTATTTTCATCCTCTATATTGTCCATATTTTCCTTAACCATATCATCAAAATTGCAAGTAAATTGGAAAATTCTTAACTAATTAAATCTAGTTGCTAAAAGTTATTACTAATTAGCAGTAATGATTCATTCCTTAAAATTGAGCAAATCTCAAAAAGATCAGCAAGATTATCCATGCGATCTTATCCCTTAGGCCCCAAACATGCAGAGTTTAAGCATATTTCTAACATGTGTTTTCTGTTATACCACAAATACATGCGTATTAAACTCCAAATTTTTTCTATGCCATCATACACTATCTATATTATAACTAACAATTATCCAACGGCATATTCGTAATTATTATGAACTTTTGCATTTCACAAAAGTTTACTGCCCTTTCACCCCATGGGGCATAGGCAGACTTTGTGCAATGTTATACTTAAAAAAACATGTTTGATATCCTCTAAATTACGCTTCACCCCATATAACCCCAAACTTGTTTACAATAACTATAAAGAAAACTAAAGGCAAAATTGGAAAAATCAAAAGTTTCACCTTTTCATTCCACTTTCTGTTATATATATATAGGAACCTGAAGACTAATATATATAGTATTTTACATGGCCTTCCCAGGGCCGGGGCCGTGCCACCCTTCTTGGCTCCTCCTCCGTGTCTGTGTGGAAGATGCGGAGTATAAAGTGGCATGATAAGAAATTCCTGATGTTGCCGGCTTGAAAAGTCAACTATCTATTGTTTTTTGGACGATCGACATCGATCATATCAATCTCCATGTCCTAAATAATGGGTACACCAGTTTTCATATCGTTTGTACTCTTTGCCCATTCATTTAGCATTGTAGAAGTGTTTCATGTCGGAAAACCATTAATTGTGCAATCATCTATTATAAGAGCGAATGACGTCCAATTCACATGAAAATTGACATTTACATATTTAAGGACCTGATGATTAAGATGGTCGGTGTCGATCATCGAAAAAGTCGACGGATGGTTGATTTTTAGAACTGCCGATATCAGAAATTTCCTGTCATGCCCCTTTATACCCCGTTTTCTTATACACACACAAACATAATACACACACACATATAACACACACATATATAGTACAACTATACTCTTATCGGTAGAATTTGGAAATAAATCTTACCAACCTTTTAACCATTGGATTTGCTTTGGGATACGTGCAAACAATTATAAAGAAAATTTCTTATTTATTCAAATATTGCCATAATTTTTTGCACACATCCCAACATTGATCCAAATGTTAAAAAGTTGGAAGGATTTGTTTTTAAAGCCTACCGATAGGATCCTAATCACTCTCTTTCTACACACACACTTCCATTCTTTTTTCTTTGGCTTAAGTTCATTAAACTTCCAAACGTTTGGCCCAATCTCAGAAAACTACCAAAAAGTTTGAAAACTACAAGAAACTACTATATTTAACAGTGGCACGTCATCACCATTAGTGCCATGTCACGCCTTGCCTCCTCATCATTAAATTTACAAAATTACCCTCATCTTCATTCTTAGCCCAAACTCTAAACAAAACCATAACCCTAACTCATCACCGGCGTCGGCACGGCTACCACCTTTGGCCCCAGCCACCACCTCGGGCCTCCCTACTCTCCCCTCCCCACAGCCTCCCTCCCCCACCACGGGCTCCTTCCCATCCAAGCTCCCCTTTCCTCCACCCTTGATCCCTTCTCTTACCTTTGAGCTCCCCCACCGCTCAAAACTCCTTCCACCCTCGAGATCGCCTCCCCCCACCACGAGCTCCCCCTCTCACTTAAGATCCATCTTCCCCCCCACCCACCACGGGTTCCCTTTCCTCCTACACGAGCTCCTTATCCATCCTCTTCCTTATGCCCCCACCCCGACCTCCTCTCCCCCTCCTTTTTCCCACGACCTCCACTCTCCCCACGCCCCCATCAGCCGTGCCACCCCCAAACCGTTGTCCCAAATATTTAATCAACTAATAAGAAATAATTTAATTAATTAATTAATTATTGCAATAAGAAATAATTAAATTAAATTAATTAATTGATGATTAAATTAAAATTAATCCAAGGGCAAAATGGTCATTTTATATGCCTAGTTAACACTGTTAGCCATCGACCGTTTCTTATGGCAGTCTTGTAATTTACAAACTTTTTAGTAGTTTTTTTAGGATTGGGGCAGAAGTTTTGGGAGTTTAGTGAACTAAAGCCTTTTTCTTTTTCCAAGACGAGGGTTAAAAGCCCAATTTTTTTACTTCAGTATCTCTGTCCTTGAATGTTTACATTAGAGGCACTTCTTTTTTACCATATAGCCTAAAGATTCATCCGAGGAGTGTTAATTTTGATATATATCTGTCGGCCCACAACCCAATCGGTCAATTGTTTTAGTCAAGTTGCTTGTATGACATCACCAAAATTAGTCAACTATCATATGCTTTGTAGCACAGGTTCGGATACGGATACAGGTTACGTTCGATACGGATTCGTGGATTCATAATTTTCCAAGAACCTAGGATACGTGATACGTTTTTTATATGTATTTTAAATTAAATAAATAGCATACATACCAATATTTAAGTATATACTAATATATATAAATAATGGCATTATGTTTGATATTTAATGCACTTTCAAACTCTTGAGAGCCTTTATTCTCGAGAGAAAGAGTAGATGCGTCGATTCGAGAGAGGTTTGTTGCCTATAGTGCCATCAAGTCAATTATTGTAATTGCAGGCACACGATTGTGATGATTGAGGGAGGACCTATACGAGTAGAACGGTCCTACTCAAAATGATAGTATGCTATTTGGTTTGCCTTTATCATCATGTATATGTATTATGTGGTATTACAGATCACTATTACATGTTGATAGAGCCCATTGGATTCTTGCTTGACCACCAGCATTATGATGGCGATTATATATGTGGGATCTGGATGGTTCATAAGCACATCCTTAAATGTCCCTAGTCGAGGGAGTATCGAGACTGGGCATCGATACTTCGGAATAGACTAGTGTATACTTTTCGAGACCCCGACGAGAGACGGTGGCCGGTCTCACAAGCCATTGGTATCAGTTAGTCACCTAAGATAGTATACATGTGCTTATTGGGTTATGAGTTACACTGGACGGACTCGCCGGGAACATGCTAGATGGTATTATACCTATTGTCAGATAGCAGTTCTTAGGTGACATAAGTACATGTTAGTATGTCGACCTGAGATCGTCATTTGTCTCGTATGAGTTCCCACTGTGCTTTGATTACTATCTTACCACAGCTCAAAAGAGTCGTGCAAATATGTTTTAGTTGGGTACAGTCCCGAGTCACATGGAGGCAGTGAGCGGATCGTCGGGGATTCGTTTCTCCCGGTATTGGTGGTTGATGTCACACGGTGCACGGGTGGCCATCACCAGAAATCTTTGGCCAAGGTAGACGAGAATTACTGATTTGGATCAGTAGTTTCTCAGTTGCAGTTGGTGATGGGCGTCATACCGACACGAAATATCGCGTTAATAGGGGTCTGATTTTATCCACCCCTAGACCCGATATACGATATTCTTAGGCGAACAGACCGGACCGTATGGAGATTGTCACGGACATACTCAGTAGAGGTTCGGATGAGTTGGCTCGTCGGCCTTTCTTTCGCTCAATACCTGGGTAGCCGTTACGTACAGCTAGTGCCGCTGACATGCTTGTGGTTAAACCCACTGCCAGCGTATTGACGAGTTTTTAGAGTCCCACACAGAGAGTTTCTCTGGTTCTGGCAAAATGATGTAGTAGCCGTATTGGATACGTGCAGGGTTTCGATCGATCGATTGTACTAAGTACCCGT
The DNA here is from genome assembly GCA_030015575.1 of Agapanthus africanus. Taxonomy (NCBI): domain Eukaryota; kingdom Viridiplantae; phylum Streptophyta; class Magnoliopsida; order Asparagales; family Amaryllidaceae; genus Agapanthus; species Agapanthus africanus. The sequence goes on along the minus strand of JASDDO010000029.1, from coordinate 73,433,375 downwards.
ATTTTCAATCGGACAGTTGATAATACTAGCCGGCTCGGGATTGAGCTGGATTATTAAATCAGGTATTGATTTAATAATTTACGTATATGTATTTCGACATGTATATTTTAGTATTATGTTCTTTGTGTTATTCTATCTTTTTGGGTATTCGTATTTCGGTACGAATACATGTATGTATATACAGTGGAGTGTAATCCGTATTTATACGGAAAACATTCTAGAAGGTGGACACCTCATTTTAGATTTATTCATTTATTAATAATGGAAAATGAGGTGTAAAGGAAGAGGGGAGTATGGTGAGAACCATGTTTCTATAGTGTTGCACAAATGAATTAACAATTCATTTGTGCAAACTATTCAAGCATGGTTAGGTTTTTAAGTTGGAAAAAGTTTGGGGATGGTTCATTCTCACAAGATTTTTCATTCTCACCATTAGCTTCACTCTTCTCACTTCCTTTCTTGAGCTCCTCCACCTTCATCTTCAATCTACTCGCTACAATCTCATGTGTTGAGAATCAAGAGAGGAGGTGAGATAGATACACTCATAGAACACTTCACTACATCCTAGACACTTTAGATTAGCAATCTAGAGTTCCTAGTTGCTTCACTAGATTCTTAGTGTGGAGTTAGAGCCATGAGCTACATCTCTCGGGTTGATTATCTTCGACGGAGGAAGACTGGCGGCCAAGTTCAATCGAGGACGCCTCAAGGAGCTAAGGAAGATGGTAGAAGACCGAAGGACACGGTTCATTCGGTATAACACCTCTAACCTTGTAGCTAGAATGTCTTTTGTAGCTAGTGTAGGTTTATGGTCCGATTCTAGGACGAGTTCGTTAGCGCCAGTTTTTTTAAACGCCAATTTTTGTTCCGCACCGGTCATGGTAGATGGCCAGGGCGTTAGCATAACCCAACATGGTATCAGAGCTACCCCATAAATCTTTACTAGCTAGTTTACACAAAGTTAAATGTCGATCGGCTAAATTTTCCGAATCATAATTCCACTTTGCCATGCTACTGTCGATTTTAAAGCCTGTTCAAAAAATTATTCAGAGTGTCTTAAAAATACGTGCATGCATTTGTAAAGCACCACAAGAAATTTGGACACTTGAACCAACAATTTGGCCGTGGAACCGCCGCAAGACATGCTTATTGGCGGCGGTTCCGTGGTCATTTTGTGGCCAATTTTCTCTAAATTTCTTCTGGCACTTTAATTCTTGGAAATATGATTTATGTGATATTTATTTTGGCCCAGATTTTTTTGAGTGCTGGTTTGCATTTAGGGCCAATACGGCATAACTTTTGTCGATCGAAATTTTAAGTATGTGTTTATCAGTGTATGCGTTAATATCTGCGACCGTGAATATCATTGAGCGGTACAACCACACTAGTTGCTATATGTTCAACTAGACGGGTTTGCGAACGTGATATTCACGTTGATGTTCTGTGCTGTGCTGATATTGTGGTTGGATTGTCGTGTCGGATAGCCTATACTGCAATGGTAGTAGTACAGTTCAGATTTATTTATATATTTGTTTTTGCGGGGCTAGCGTTCGACATGTGGACAGCCATCTCTGCCAGATTGTATATTCTTTTATTGGGGCACGACCGGGTTGAGGTCGATGCCGCCATTGTATATATACTTTTCTTTTCTGTATTAGGATTACCCCATGGCGGAGTGCTCGAGTAGCTAGGTTCTAGAGGGCAACATGCCCGCATCTCATGGCGTTGAGACGGAGGGGTCTTACTCTAGAATTGGTGGGCTATTCGCCGCACTCGTAGGGGTATAGGATGACCCACAGAAGGGTGCTCAAGTTACCAGATTCCGTGAAGTGCTGGGTGACCCATTCACTTTGTTGATTGGGGTTGCCTCACTTCTGAGATTAGCGGGTAACTTGCCGCACTCGTAGAGGTCTTGGTTATACATTGCACACACTATCCACACGATCGGGGAACGTCGGGTTTCATTTGCGGCTCAAAGGAAACCCAGGGCTTCTAGATTATCCATTGTTCTGTGTTGCTTATCGCTCCTCTGTGATGTTGCTTATATCATGGCTGGGACGAATGTTATATATTTATATTTATATATATACTAGTAGATGTATATGTTTTGCATCCGCGCTAGTCCAGCCCCCGCTCTACCGTTAGTTAAGTAACCTAACGGTGCATGACGGGGCCCCGTGGCGAATACGGATGGTATATACGTACATTGTATTTTCGTTCTTTTCTGGTGTGATATGGATTAATTGATGGGACCGCGTTAATTTTGATTAATGCAAGGAAAAATAAACCTAAATGATGTTGGAACCAAGTTTTTGAAAACTGACATTACAGACATTTCCTTTTGCTTTGCACAGTGGTATTCGGTTCTGAATATCCAGCACCTCATTCGACGAGGCAAGAGCCGAGATCCCTTCATGGGGAGTGACCTCTTGGGCAAAAGTTTGCGTCTTTGTAATAACTTCACTATAGTCGATTCTTTTGCTTTGCATCGTGGTATTCGGCTAGGAATATCCTGAACTTCATTCGATGAGGAAAGAGACGAGATCCCTTCATAGGGAGTGACCTCTTTAGCAAAAGTTTACGCCACCATATATTTGTAAAACCACTCGGTTCCTTCAACGATATCAAGTTCATTACGTTAAAGGTTTTTCGCCAAAAACCAGCCATAGCCTTTCGTCATTTTAGATAATTACTACTTAGTATTCATGCTGCGTTTGTTGATTATTCGTCGAGGCGTAGTATACGGTAGCCGAGTAATGATTGTCTGTAGCATAGATAATGCGATTGGTTAGGACGGTCGTGTGATTTTGTTGATTATTCGTCAAGGGTCGTGCGGGTGGGTCTAATACAATCTTGGATAATGACGGGTTGAACTTGACTAGGACCTTTTGATTTGTTGATTATTCGTCAAGGTCACTTGGGTCTTAGGGGTAAAAACCACATCGGGAGTTTCAAATATACATGAAACTTGCCAGGCATGCGCATACCTTCTGGAGTGTGGTGACTTGAGTAGCTTCCATCAAGTTATCATATGATGATAGTTGGGTCCCGATTCCTACTGATGAGTAGGTGTTACTCCTCGGGTGATTTTCAGATGATCCCGACTAATTCTCCTTTTAGGGTTGGAAGGAGAATTCGAGGAAACAGTGTGAGCCATCCTGATTAGATAAAATGATTAACCAATCTAATCTAGGTTAGAGTGCACGTGCCGAAAGGTAGGGAAGGAAGAAAACCAATTAGCCTAAACAATTAGCCTAACCAAAGAGAGAAAAGAAGCACTTATCGAGAGTATCTATTCGTGATGATGGAACCTAGATATTTTTGCCCTTTTGCCATTGCCCATATCGAGAGTATCTATTCGTCGAACCGGTGCTTCCATAGGTCTGCGTCGCACATGACCAAACCATCTTAGCCGGTTTTCCTGCATCTTCTCCTTCACAGGTGCTACACCAACTTTTGCACGAATATCCTCATTTCACACCTTATCTTTTCTAGTGTTACCGTACATCCAACGAAGCATGCGCATCTCCGCTACGTGCATCTTCTGTGTATGATGCTTCTTAGAAGCCCAACATTCTGTACCATATAATAAGGCAGGCCGAATAGCGCTCCGATAAAACTTCCCTTTCAATTTTAACGGAAAGTTACGATCACACAAAATCCCTGTTGCACTCCTCCATTTCAACCAACCAGCTTGGATCCTTTGATTAACATCACTATCGATCTCTCCATTCTTTTGGATGATGGAACCTAGATATCTAAACTGGTCGCTAGGTGACATCTCTTGCCCTTCCAATGTTATACCAATATGGTTTTGACTTCTCTGGCTATTAAATTTGCAGTGTATATATGCTGTCTTGGACCTGCTCAATCTGAATCCGCGAGATTCCAATGTTTGCCTTCATAATTCCAATGTTTGCCTCCATAATTCCAGTGCATATTCTCTCTCAGGTTACTCATCCATGAGTACACTCCTTGATAAGTAATGCTGCTTGACCTTCTTCCATTTAGTTGATATGCACTGGAAATAGTTGCTTGTTTTTTGAATTTGGTTCCAATTAAATTAGTGTCTTTGTTTCTATATTGGATATAGAATGGATTCATATCTTAACGATGTTAAGGTATATGGAGTAGTCCAACTTATGCTTAAAAACAGAATCTAGATAAACTCAAGGTACGTTTCAGCAATGGCAGTTTGTGGGTTATTCCGGACTTTGACGAGGGTTAACATTCTACCATTTGGAAGACAATAGTTATATTGTTCTTGACTTGCCACCTCTTTTGTAAAATGAATTGTTTTCAGAAAACATTAGTGGGAGTGGTAGAACTGGAAGTGATTCCAGAACCACAAACGATTACTGAAAATTTAGTGGAACCTAAAAATTCAATTGGATTCAACAATCCATTAGCCACTTCGCAGATTTGGTGGGTAATCTCAGCCACCCGAGAGATACTCCGGTCTTCTCAAAGACGGTGACATGGAGGTTTTTGATGACCTAAGCTTGCCACTACTGCTGTCATAGACTATAAGATCTGGCAGGTGGATGAGTATAACGTTGTTCTAAAGTAGCTTTAGAAGTGCACGTGTATATGACTCTGCCAGAGGGTTGTAATCAGTGGGAGCGGTGGAAGCATAGTGGGCAAGTAGCTTATGTCTATTTATATGACTAAAGCAAATATAGCGGAGATAGATCGTCTATTTTTGATGTGACAGTCATAGAGTTTGATTTCATTAAAACAATAGATGGACTTGGTAAGAAGGGAATAGGAAGTGATGTCCTGTTATTTGGATGACATGCTCTTGATAGGAAGTGATATTCCTATACTACGATCGGTTATGCTGTGGTTGTCACAAGGTGTTTCTGCACATAGGATCTGGATAAAATATCAATAGATCTATGATTTTAGATCTTAGATTTAGGAAGCATCCCAATTTGGGTATTTTGACACTATTCTAAAAGTGTTCCAGAATGGACTACTCTTGGTATGGTGGTGTACCCGCAGGTGACGGAGTCACCCTCTCTGAAGAGATGTTTTCTAGACTGATGAGGAGAGGGATTTGCATGATTGACATATCACTTGCTTAGGCAATTGAGTTAATAATAAAATGTCAAGTACCGCACCACATATTGCTTTTGTATTGGATGCAATAAGCATATATATTAATCCAATCCTGGAAAAACATTAGGAAGCAATTATGAATATAAACGGATGTTGGTATATGGTAACGGCAGCCTCCTTCAGGAGGCGGTTATCATTTCAGGCTTCCAAGGTGACCTGGATGACAGAGTGACCGTGAGAGTTATAGTTTTCCCTCTTTTGAGGGGTAGTATGTTGGACAGGTGGTTCAAGCGGATACTGAGGAAGGTATAGCGCATGATACTGATTAAATTCAGTGGAAAATACAGTCTAAGAAGTTTGTTGGATTTGGAGTTCATTTGTGAACTGAGTCCCATCAGATATCCAGACAAATTCTAAGATAGGTATCGCTCATTTTCGGGAGATAGTCCTTCTCCGCGAAGTTGAGATACAGAGAGATAAAGATAGAAATATTGGAGCGGATCCACTCACTGAGACTATTTCTCGAATGCAATAGTTTCACAAACGGGCTTTGCGAGACTGATTAGTAGAGAAGTTGGGTGTTCGGTATCACATGGGCTGTGAGCATGCGACGCCGCAATAATTAGCCTTAAGTGCAAATGGGTGATTGTTGGTTATAGTGTCCTCAAATCAATTATTGTAATCGTATGTATGCGATTGTGATGATTGAGGGAGGATCTATATGGGTAGAACAGTTTTACTCAAAATGATAGTATGTTATCTGGTTTGCCTTTATCATCATATACATGCATTATGTGGTATTACAGATCACTATTACATATTGATAGAGCCCATAGGATTCTTGCTTGACTACCAGTATTATGATGACGATCATATACGTGGGAGCTGGGTGGTCCATAATCACATCCTTAAATGTCCCTAGTCGAGAGAGTATCGAGACTGGGCATCGATACTTCGGAATACATTAGTGTATACTTTTCGAGACCCCAACGAGAGGCGGTAGCCTATCTCACAAGCCATTGGTGTCAGTTAGTCACCTAAGATAGTATACAGGTGCTCATTGGGTTATGAGTTACACCGGACGGACTCGTCGGGAACATGCTAGTTGGTATTATACCTATTGTCAGATAGCAGTTCTCAGGTGACATGAGTACAGGTTAGTCTGTTGACATGAGATCGTCATTTGTCTCATATGAGTTTCTACTGTGCTTTAATTACTACCCTACCACAGCTCAAAGGAGTCGTGCAAATAGGTTTTAGTTGGGTACAGTCCCGAGCCACAGGGAGGCAGTGAGCGGATCGTCGGGAATTCGTCTCTCCCGGTGTTGGGGTTTGATGTCGCGCGGTATACGGGTGGCCATCACCAGAAATTCTTGGCCAAGATAGACGAGAATTACTTATTTGGAACAGTAGTTTCTCAGTTTGTGATAGGCTTCATACCGACACGAAATATCGTGTTATTAGGGGTCTGATTTTATCCACCCTTTGACCCGATATGCAATATTCTTAAACGAACAGACCGAACTGTATGAAGATTGTCACGGACAGGCTCAGTAGGGGTTCGGACGAGTTTGCTCGTCGGGCTTTCTTTCGCTCAATACCTGGGTAGCCGTTACGTACAGCTAGTGCTGCTGACGCACTTGTGGTTAAACCCACTATCAGCGGATTGACGAGTGTTTAGAGTCCCACATAGAGGGTTTTCCTGATTCTTGCGAAATGATATAGTAGCCGTATTGGATACATGCAGGGTTCCGATCGATCGATTGTACTAGGTATCTGGACTTTCGATCGGACAGTTGATAATACTAGTCGGCTCGGGATTGAGCCGGATTATTAAATCAGGTATTGATTTAATAATTTATGTATATGTATTTTGATATTTATATTCTAGTATTATGTTCTTTGTGTTATTCTATTTCTTTGAGTATTCGTATTTCGGTACGAATACATGTGTATATACAGTAGAGTGTAATCCGTATTTATACGGAAAACATTCTAGAAGGTGGACACCTTATTTTAGATTTATCCATTTATTAATAATGGAAAATGAGGTGTAAAGGAAGAGAGGAGTATGGTGAGAACCATGCTTCTATAGTGTTGCAAAAATGAATTAACAATTCATTTGTGCAAACTATTCAAGCATGGTTGGGTTTTTAAGTTGGAAAAAGTTTGGGGATGGTTTATTCTCACAAGAGTTTTCATTCTCACCATTAGCTTCACTCTCCTCACGTTCTTTCTTGAGTTTCTCCACTTTCATCTTCAACCTCCTCTTTACAATCTAATGCGTTGAGAATCAAGAGAGGAGGTGAGATAGATACACTCATAGAACACTTCACTACATCTTAGGCATTTTAAATTAGCAATTTAGAGTCTCTAGTTACTTCACTAGATTCTTAATGTAGAGCTAGAGCCATCAGCTACATCTCTCGGGTGGATCATTTTCGACGGAGGAAGACCAGCGGTCAAGTTCAATCTAGGACGCCTTAAGGAGCTAAGAAAGATGGTAGAAGACCGAAGGACACGGTTCATTCGGTATAACCCCTCTAATCTTGTAACTAGAATGTCTTTTGTAGCTAGTGTAGGTTTATGGTTCGATTCTAGGACGAGTTCGTTAGCGCCAGTTTTTTTAAACGCCAATTTTTGTTACGCATCGGCCACGGTAGATGGTCAGGGCGCTAGCATAACCCAACAAGGTTGGTGAGACATTTACATGTCCGAGCAAATGCAAAAGAATCCGAGAGTTTCTGAGAGTTTAGACTCCGATACGTGATCGGGGACGATTCATAAGGCATATGCTTCATAGATCATATATAGTCTTATTTCTGACATATAATTTTGTGTATGCTGCATTGTTGTCTATATTATTTTTCTTTGTTAGGTGACATACTTCTTGATTGATTGCCTTCTTTTATACTACAAGTATATGCATGCTTCTCCTTGTGCCAGAGATTCATTAAACTGGTGTTATTGTACGATATATTGGTAAAAATTTACGAGCACTCTTATATTCTCTAGTCATACCATTTTTTCATATGAATTATGTTTTATTCCATGGATCCCGATGTTGTCTGCCAAAAATTAAAAACCGTTGATTTTCCCCCTTTTGGCAATAATAATGCTTTGCAGTTGGGAATCTACTGCATCTCATAGTTGAAGCCTGCATTGCAAGGAAATTGATCGATACATCAGCATACTTTTGGCCTGGATATGTGGTTCCATCTTCACCATCGAAAGATTCGACGTCAGTTAAAGAATCTCCATGGTCAATGTTCATGGAGGGATCTCAACTGACTGGTCCACTAAAAAATGCTCTTATGGTGACACCTGCACCAGGGTAAATTTATTTCATTAAGTTTGATTATAGCGCATAGTTACAGTGCTGGACATCAGAACAATGGTATAGTTACTTGTTTTTAAATTATTTAAATTTTGATTTGTTCTGCTGATGTTAGTGTTGCGGAACTCGAAAAATTATACCAAATTGCAATAAATGGATCTGAAGAAGAGAAGTCAGCCGCTGCAAAGATTCTATGCAGTTCATCTCTGACTTATGGCTGGAATATTCAGGTAAGACTTCTATCCTGGTTCTTTAAACATAGAGTTCTCTTATTAGGGCAAATTACGGGTTTGTTTAGTTGTTTAGATTTTACATAGTAGCTTTCTTCCCATTTCGATGGATACTTTGATAGCTTATTCCTATTTGGTGTCATTATGAATTTTTTCTATGATTTGTCAGGGCTCTGTTTATATGTATTGGTCCTATTGGATTACTGGTTCTTTCATATCATTATAATGTACTAGCATTTTGCACGTGCTGCGATGCACGTTTTATTAATAGAATGTGTAATACTTATATAAATCTGAATGAACTATGTAGCTTTATCCTATTTAGAGTGGAAAAAAAATTTCTTGAGCCCATGGATAAATATAAAATGTGGGGTTTTTGGTTTAAAATTATTTTGAATGTTATTAAGTGAAGAAAATATTCTAGAAGATATTACAATATGTTATTTACCATATTTAAGTAAAGGAAAGTAGAATTTGAAAAATGATAAGCTTAAAATAACTTCTAGAAAGTTCTTTTTTGTCTTAAATTTGAGTATAATGTAGATTGAATTTGGAATTCAAACTAATTTCTAGAAAGATCTTTTTTGTCTCAATTTTAGAGAATGTGGAGTGAATTTGAAATTTAAATTAATAAAACAATTAATTATTTTTGTCTTTTTCTTTGATGATGTGGACACTCTAAGAGTTGAGAAATTTTCTCCTTTTTTTTTGTTTTTCAAAAAACGGAGATCGTGGAATCTAACCAATGCCATTTTTATATAGTAGTATAGATATTCTTGATTTCTTGGTAAGGCAACAACCCTGGAAGTTGAATAAAATAATAACCTTTGCTACTTCCTGAAGCTTTAGTACTTATAACCTAATACATTGATAAAATATTATTTTCATTCTTGGGCTAAGATCTAATAAAATCTAGTCGATAAGCATTATATATGGGAAAACAGAGACCTAGTTATTTGCATAGTTACCACAAAATCCATTTGTAATAATAATTGATGGACCAAAATTCTAACAAGGCACATATAATTTGTAGCTAAATTTTCATTAGGATAGCTTAATGTATGAAAAGACATGATTCATGATATTTATAAATAAAACTGCCATGCCTTGAGTTTTAGACCTACTGGATTACCGGTTCTTTCATATCATTATAATGTATATTCTTGATTTTTTGGTTAAGGCAACTACCCTGGAAGTTGAATAAAATAATAACCTTTGCTACTTCCTGTAGCTTTAGTGCTTATAACCTTATACATTGATAAAATATTAGAGCTAAAATATTTATAAATACAGCTGTCATGCATTAAGTTTTAGAGCTGAATCACATACATTTATCCCAATATATGTTATTTACTTATTATGTCATGTATATTGTGACAATTGTCATGAATCTCACCCCACACGTAAATTATCTAGAAGCAGATACTCCTTAAAATCAACCTCTATGAGATGCACTAGAAGTAAAATATGGAGGAAAAACAACTGAATGATTACCAAAGTAAATCTAGATTACTTAATTATTTTCCAGATAAAACCTTAAAAAAGAAATTAATTTCAATCTTATAATTTGTGGGAATGAAACTAGCAGAAATGGGATTGGAAGAGATCGCTAAAGTCTATAAGTTCATTCTTTAATGTTCCAAGTCGTGCGTGTATCGAGACAGGGTATTGATATACCAGAGTAGATTAGCGTATACGTTTCTCGACCTATGAGATGGGCGGTGGATGATCCCATATCTATTGGTGTTTGACATCAGAGATGGTATACGGATGCTCAGTGGAGACTGGGTACACTGGATGGACTCGCCGAGGACTCCTAGATGGTATTATATCTCACGTCAGATAGCAGTTCTCAGGTGACACTGGTACATGTTAGTCTGTAGACCCGAGATCGTCATAGAGTCTTATGTGATTCCCACTATGCTTTGATTTCCACCTTACCACGTTCTAGAGGACGTGCAAAACGGTAGTTTTTGGATACAGTCCCGAGTCACATGGAGGCAATGAGCGATAGGAGGGGTTTCGTCTCTCCTGGTATTGGGGGTTGATATTGCGCTGTGCTCGATTGGCCATAACAGGGAAGTCCCTGGCCATGGCTGATTTAGAGATTTACTGGTAAGTGTTATCAGTAGTTTCTCGACCCGTTATGAGCCTCATATGGGCATGACTTATCGGTTATTGAGGTCTGGCGTTTACCATCCCTAGACTAGATATGCGATATATCAGACGAAAAGACCGAACTGTATGGTAGTGTTACTGTCAGGCTTTTGCAGGAGTTTGAGCGGGCATGCTTGCTGATCTTCTGATCGTTCAATACCCGGGTAGCCGTTACGTCCAGCTAGTACCGCTGACGGCTTGTGGGTGCTTGATGTGATCATCACCTGCTGCCGGCGTATTGACGAGTCTTAGAGTCCCACAAAGGAGTTTCCTAGCCCAGGCGAAAAGATGTGTGCATATGAGATATGCGCGGGGACCCGATTAAATGCGCGTATGTTGTTAGTGTATATGCCCTAGAGGCCATTACTGTATCATACTAGTTTGTATATTACTTAATGGAAGCTTGGGATATTCACCTTGTATATACAATCTTGCCCAAAATAGTAGTATGCTACTTGGTTTGTTTCTACTTCAATGTGTATATGTGTTTATTTTAGTATATCACTTATACATATTAGTGGAGCCCTTAGGATCTTTGCTTGATTACCAGCGTTGTGATGACAGTCACACTAGTGGGGGCTGGGTAATCTATAAGCACATCCTTATGCAGGTTCCTAGTCGCAAGACTATCGAGACAGGGCATCGATACTCCGGAGTAGACTAGTGCATGCGCTTCTCATCCCAAAGTAGGAGATGGTCTGTCCCACAGCCATCAGTACGTCGTACTGGAGATAGTATGCGGGTGCTCGTTGGGTTACGAGTACACTGGACAGGACTCGTCGGGAACTGACCGGTTGGTATTATACCTATCGTCAGTTATCAGTTCCCAGGTGACATGAGTACAGCTTAGTCCGCTGACTTGACACTGTCACTTCGCCTCGAGTGTGTTCCCACTGTACTTTGATTACTACCCTACCACGGCTCAAAGGAGTCGTGCAAACAGGTAGTGGTTGGGTGCAGTCCCGAAGCACTTGGAGGCAGTGATGGTTAGACAAGATTCGTCTCTCCCGGTATTGGGGGTTGACATCGCGCTGTGTCTAGGAGAGCCATTACACGAGTAGTCCCTGGCCAGGGCAAGCGAGATATACTGGTAGGCTTCCAGTGTTATCTCAGGGTGTATTGGGCTTCACTCCGACACGACTTGTACCGCTATTAGGGGACTGACGTTTACCGCCCCCTAGGCCCGCCATGCGATGTATCAGACGAACAGACCGGACTGTACGGAGACTGTCACATTCAGGCTCAGTAGGAGTTCAGATGGGTTTCACCTCGTAAGTCTTCTTGTCGGCATCTACCTGGGGACCGTTACGCACAGCTAGTGCCGCTTGCGGTCTGTGGTTAAACCCACTGCCAGCGTAGTGTCGAGTCTTTAGAGTCCCACACAGAAAGCTATTCGCCTTTAGGCAAAAGAGTAGAGGTCGCATGGTTTTGCGACAGGTCGCATGGTTTTGCGACAGGGTCCGGTCACATCCGTGCACTTGTGCACGTACAGTGTCCGGACAGTTAACACTAGCGGGCTTTGGTTTAAGCCAGATCCTAGTGTACGTTTTGGGATTGGTTTTATCCAGTATGTATTCGTGTTCCTCGGAACGCGGATGCGGGTGTGTATGCACAGTTGACGGAGGGACAGAGGTAGAGGATTCTCATTAGGTTTGTTGACCGTTGACCGTTGACTATTGATTTTTTGCTCAACCCTAATGAGAATATGATATGTAATTAACAATAATATTAATTAAGTATTATAGTGACATGGTTGTTGAGGGGTTGACTTTGTTGACTTGTTGACTTTGTTGACCGGTTGACTAGGTTGGACTAGTTGACCATCATGATGACAATGGCTATCATTTCATGGCAAAGACTTTTGCTTGCTTGATCTCTTGTGCAAAATGGGTGCATGAAATGATATGGCTATTGTAGCTTAAACCATCACATAATACTTGATTGCTATGATTTGTTATGATGGCTTTGGATAATGAGAGCCAAGAGAGAAAAGCCTTTCTCATTCTTTCATTTCCTTTCTCTCTCTTGTGTTCTTGAGCTCTCATCTTCTTCCTCTTGCTCTCCCTCTCTTTAGTCTATGGTTCACTTGTCTCATGTGTTGAGAACCAAGAACCATAGAGAAAATCCCAACACACTCTCCTCTACTCACTCTAGTTCATAAGGTTTGGCAAACCGAGTGAACTAGTTTCTTCAAAGTTCGAAGAAGAAGCCAAAGGTAGAAGCTTTCAGGTGGATCGATCTTCGGCGCAAGGAGACGACGGGACGATCCGGACAACCATCGAGGCTTGAAGACGAAGGAGTTCAAGAAATAAAGGTATAACCCCCTAACCGAGTAGTTAACAACTCCAGTTAGGTTGTTAGTTAGATGTTTAACAAAGATCCGGTTTTGAGTCCATGTTACCGCCTCTAGAAAAATTATTTTTCACCAAATTCCGCATGCCCGAAAGTACCGGGAGAGGTAGCATGGACTTACAGTGGTATCAGAGCCTAGTTAAACTCTATCTAACATGTTAGCAAAGTAACTAGAAGATCGATCAAAGAAAAAGTTACGAAACGAACCCGATATGTCAAGTTTCTGCCGATTTTTTTTCTGTTCAAAAATTGATAAATTTCATCTTAAAAATCGGCTCAGGCTTTTTGTTGAATAACCACAAAATTTGGTCCCACGAACCGATCAAAGCGCCGCGGTTCCACGGCGGGAGCACGCTCCCGCCGCGGTTCCGCGGCCGAGTTGACTCGGCCGAGGTCCAAACTTTGTGCAGTGTATTTCTGGGGTTTTAGGATTTTTGAAATATGTCTTTTCAGCTCAGATTTTCCAGAACGAAAATTTTGTGTTTGGGGCCTAAAAATCCGTATTTTTGATCGAACTTCTAAAGACTTAAGCTGACGGGTTTTTATCTGTGATGTGATATTTGTATTGAACGTCTGCTAATCGCTATATGTCGATTAGTGGGGGTTATACAAATCTGTGATCTGTAATGTCATTGGAATGTGTATATGAATTCATTGGATTGTCGCGGGTGAATAGCCGGGGGTTGTGAGACGAGAGTTCTCTTTTCTTTCAATTCATGTAAATTTGTAAATTGATGTAATAATTATTTATATGGCCGCACAACCGGGTCGGGGTTGTAGCCGTCATTGTATAATTTCTTTTTACTGTTTTTTCTCCTACGATGGACCCATGGAGGGGGTGCACAAACTACCGGGTATCCCGAAGTGCCGAGTGGCCTACTCACGGAGTTGAGGGTGGTTGCTTCGCTTCGGGAACTTGGCGGGTAGTTTGCCGCACCCGTAGGGGTCTTGGATGGGGTATTGGCTATTCACCGCGACCGTGTAATCTGCTTTTCGTTACAGGCTCGTACGAATTGCGGGTTCCTAGTATATCCAATGTGTTCATCTGTGATCTGAAATGGCTATTATTGCAATATATCTATATATGATATTATTTAGACGTTGCTTATGTTTTACAGCCGCGCTAGCCCAGCCCCCGCTCTGTCGTTAGTTAAGTAACCTAACGGGTAATGACGGGGCCCCGTGGCGAATGCGAATGGCATAAGCGTACGTCATATTTTGGTTGTTTTCTGCAATGGTAAGATTAAATGATGGGACGCATTAAAAGAACTAATGCAAGAATATCACGCATTAAAAGAACTAATGCAAGAAAATAAACCAAGTAAAAGTCGTTGGAACACTTTCGAAAAACCACTCGGTTCTTTTCAAAAGCAACTTTTAAATACGGAGCTTGAGCCACTCCTTTTAAAAGCTATCTCGTTCCATCGATTATATCAAGTTCACTACGTTCACGGTTTTGCCAAAACCATTCGCAGTCCTCCGTCGTTTCACATGAATAGTCAATAGTATTCAAGCTATGTATGTTGGCCAAAGTCAAGGCATAGTGATTGGTAGCTATTGGGTATTCATGTGTAGCATAGATAGATGCGTTGGTTTGGGACAGTCGTATTGCCATTTTGGCCAAAGTCAAGAGTAGGTACGGGTGGGTCCAAATTAACCTGGGGAATGACGGGTAGAACTTGACATGTGACTTATGATATTTTGGCCAAAGTCAAGGTCATAAGAGCATGGGGCAAAAATCCACATCGGGAGTTTCAAAAGAACTGAAACTTGCTAGTGTTGCATACCATTTGGAGTGTGATGATTCTGGTAGGATTCCTTCAGTTTCGTCACACGATGATATTTGGATCCCGATCCTACTGTGAGTATATGCTACTCCTCGGGAAAATTCTCACTTAACGATCAATACTATAAACCAAGTAGGTGTCTAGAAATGTGTTAGCGGGGCTACGCCCACAGGGAAAAGAGGTTATTTAATTAAGGAACTTCGCGAAAGCGTTGGAAAACCTCCCTCGAAATACCGACACTAGCCTGGCTGAACGGTTAAGCAAGTATTGTACGGTAAGATTGATCCTGACTAATTCTTCCTTTTTGGTTTGAGGAGGGATTCGAGAAACAGTGGGAGCCATCCTATTTAGACAAACTAAAAACCATTCTAAATTTGCAAGAGCATCATGCTGAGTGTTTCTTCTCTCTCCTAATTGCAGCGACCAATCGACATGACTGGACTTAAGTTACTTCTAGATAAAAACATACTGACAGGGCCAAACTACAAAGATTGGCTCAGGAATGTCAAGATGGCAATCACTTACGACAAGCTGGGGTATCTTCTTACCACCAAAGCTCCCCCTGTCCCAGGTCCCAAAACCAGCGTCGCGGATAAGGAAATCCGTAAGACCTGGGAAATCGACTGCGCGAAGGCCAAGTGCCTCGTGCTTGCCTCTATGGACAACGAACATCAGAGGAGGCATGAGAATATGAACCTCGAATCCATATTTCTCCATACAAAAGAACTGTATGGAGAGCAATCTCGTATCGCAAGATACGAAGTGTCGAAGAAGTTGTTTTCGGCAAGATTGGCCGTCGGATCATCAGTAGCGGAACACGTGCTTAAGATGATTGGCTACATAGAAGAGCTCGCGGACCTTGGGACCACGTTGGAGAATGAGCTCTATACGAACTTGATTCTCCAGTCCCTTCCTTCCACTTACGCCCAGTTTATCCTGAACTTCAACTTACAAGAAAAGGAAGTTGAACTTTCAGAACTCCTCAACATGCTGAGGAGCGCAGAGGGCACCCTACAGAAAGGTAGGGAAACATCCACTTTGTTTGTAGGAGGATCTTCTTCTTCTAGGTCCAAGGCGAAAACCAAGGGAAAGAAGAAGAAAGCCCCCGCCAAACCAAGAGGTGGTGTTGGTAAAGTGGATACGAAGGGAAAGGCAAAAGCAACAAAGAAAGTGGGAAAGCTTGTGGATAAGGAAGAATGCTTCTATTGTCATAAGAAGGGACACTGAAAAAATGATTGCAGGGCTTGGAAGGCCAGAACACAGGATCTGAAGCAGGTTGCGGCTTCAGCTTCAGGTGTGTATGTTATTGAAAACTGTCTTTCAATGAACTCTACTTCCTGGGTATTGGATACCGGATCAGGATCTCATATCTGTAATTTTTTGCAGGCGTTGAGAAACCGTAGGGTTTTGAAGGCAGGTGACATGACCCTCAAAGTTGCAAACGGAGCTAGCATGGATGCTAAGGCCGTGGGGGACTATCACCTGGGGTTGTCAGATGGACACGTTTTGGTTTTGCGTAATTGCTATTTTGTACCCAACGCAACTTGTAATATCATTTCTGTATCTTTGACTTCTAAAGAAGGTTATGAATTTGCGTTTGTAAGTAATGTTGTAAACATTCACCTTAATCAAGTTCTAATTGGGTCAGGTACATTAAGCAATGGTATATACGTATTAAACCAACCACAGATTTTCAATGTCCAGAATTCACACAAAAGAAAGTTTCCGGAAATCAATCAGACTTTCTTATGGCATTGTAGACTGGGTCACATCAATGAGAGAAGGTTGACGAAGTTACATACAGAAGGATATTTGAATCCGTTCGAATATCAATCGTATGCCACTTGTCAATCCTGTCTCAAAGGAAAGATGACAAAGACTCCGTTCACTGGACACGGAGTAAGGGCGAGCGAGCTCTTGGGACTCGTACACAGCGACGTGTGCGGTCCAATGTCTACACATGCGCGAAGCGGTTATTCTTACTTCATTACTTTTACGGATGACTTTTCAAGGTACGGTTATGTCTTCTTAATGAAACATAAGTCCGAAGTCTTTGGAAAATTCCAGGAATATAAGAATGAAGTAGAAAAACAAACCGGCAAAAGTATCAAGATTCTAAGATCGGATCGAGGTGGAGAATACTTAAGTGCCGAGTTCCTGGACTATTTAAAAGAGAACGGAATTCTCTCTCAGCTTACTCCTCCATACACTCCGCAACATAACGGTGTATCGGAGAGACGGAATCGAACCCTATTGGATATGGTACGGTCCATGATGAGTAACGCTGAGTTACCGCGATCATTCTGGGGGTATGCGCTAGAATCAGCTGTATACCTTTTGAACCGAGTTCCCACTAAGACTGTGCCTACTACACCATATGAGATGCGGTGTGGGAAGAGACCCTATCTTAATCACATTAAGACATGGGGAAGTCCAGCTTTTGTCAAAAAGCAGCATGCAGACAAGCTCGAGACACGCTCAGTACAGTGCAAGTTCGTGGGATATCCAAAGAACTCCAAGGGATATTTCTTCTATTGCGAAGAGGAACAAAAGGTTTTTGTTTCTCGTCATGCCCACTTTCTAGAACACCAGTTCTTAGAAAAGGAAATTAGTGGGAGTATAGTAGAACTGGAAGAAATTCCAGAACCATGAGCTATTACTGAAAGCTTAGTGGAACCAGAGGGTTCAAAAGAACATGACATTCCTACGCCGCTCCGCAGGAGTAGTAGGCAGTCTCATCCGCCCGAGAGATACTACGGTTTTCTCATAGACGGGGATAGAGAGGATTGCATCATAGATTATGATGAGCCTACTAGCTTCCAGCAGGCCGTTCAGAGCGTTGACTCGGTAAAATGGCTGGATGCAATGCGGACCGAAATGGAGTCCATGTACACCAACAAAGTATGGACATTGGACATTGCTCCAGACGGAGTAAAATCCGTAGGATGCAAGTGAATCTTCAAAAGGAAGATTGGTGTAGATGGACAGGTTGAGACCTATAAAGCTAGACTGGTTGCAAAGGGTTTTCGTCAAAGACCTGGTTTGGACTATGACGAGACCTTTTCTCCAGTAGCTATGCTGAAATCCATTCGGATCCTACTTGCCATTGCTGCCTTCCACGATTATGAGATTTGGCAGATGGACGTAAAGACCGCTTTTCTAAATGGAAATTTAGAGGAGTGTGTCTATATGGACCAGCCAGAGGGTTTCATTCAGAGTGGGAGCAGCGGAAAGGTGTGCAAGTTGCTTAAGTCCATCTATGGACTAAAGCAGGCATCGCGGAGTTGGAACATTTGTTTTGATGAAACGGTCAAGGAATTTGGCTTTATCAAAAATCCAGATGAAGCATGCATCTATAGTAGATTTGTAGCGAGAACTGTAGTATTCCTCGTTTTATACGTGGATGACATTCTCTTAATAGGAAATGACATTCCTATGCTACAATCTGTCAAGGGGTTCTTGTCACACAGGTTCTCCATGAAAGACCTGGGTGATGCCTCTTACATCCTGGGGATCCGGATCCATCGTGATAGATCCAAGAGGATATTAGGACTTTCACAGTCCAGGTACATCGACACCATACTGAAAAATTCAGTATGGAAGATTCCAAGCGCGGTAACCTACCGGCTTGTCACGGGATCACCCTCTCTAAAGAGATGTCTCCCAAGACTGATTTGGAAAGGGATCGCATGTCTATTATACCCTACGCTTCTGCGGTAGGCTCTATAATGTATGCGATGTTGTGTACCAGACCGGATGTAGCTTATGCACTGAGTGTGGTAAGCCGGTATCAGTCAAACCCTGGGGAGAAACACTGAATAGCGGTAAAGAACATTCTCAAGTACCTGAGAAGGACTAAGAAGATGTTCTTGGTGTATGGCGGAAAAGACCTCCAGATCGAGGCCTTTGCTGACTCCAGCTTCCAGAGTGACAAGGATGATTCCAAGTCCATGTCGGGTTTTGTCTTTACCCTCAATAGAGGGATGGTGTGTTGGAAGAGTTCCAAACAGGAAACCGTTGCAGACTCGACGATGGAAGCGGAATACATCGCTGCATCTGATGCCGCAAAAGAAGCTGTCTGGATGAGGAAGTTCTTGAAAGAACTTCAGGTGGTTCCGTCCATTGTTGATCCAATACCTCTGTATTGCGACAACAACGGGGCTATAGTTTTAGCGAAGGAACCCAGGTCCCATCAGAGATCCAGACACATCTTGAGGCGGTATCACCTGATCAGGGAGATCGTGGATCGCCAGGAGATCGAGGTTCGGAGGGTTGCTTTAGAAGATAACACTGCAGATCCATTCACCAAGGCCTTGCCCCAGACTCAGTTCGAGCGGCTGATCGAGATGATAGGTCTTCGATACGCCAGTACATGGCCTTAGTGCAAGTGGGAGATTGTTAGTGTATATGCCCTAGAGGCCATTATTGTATCATACTAGTTTGTATATTACTTAATGGAAGCTTGGGATATTCACCTTGTATATATAATCTTGTCCAAAATAGTAGTATGCTACTTGGTTTGTTTCTACTTCAATGTGTACATGTGTTTATTTTAGTATATCACCTATACACATTAGTGGAGCCCTTAGGATCTTTGCTTGATTACCAGCGTTGTGATGGCAGTCACACTAGTGCGGGCTGGGTAATCTATAAGCACATCCTTATGCAGGTCCCTAGTCGCAGGACTATCGAGACAGGGCATCGATACTCCGGAGTAGACTAGCGCATGCGCTTCTCATCCCAGAGTAGGAGATGGTCTGTCCCACAGCCATCAGTACGTCGTACTGGAGATAGTATGCGGGTGCTCGTTGGGTTACGAGTACACTGGACAGGACTCGTCGGGAACTGACCGGTTGGTATTATACCTATCGTCAGTTATCAGTTTCCAGGTGACATGAGTACAGCTTAGTCCGCTGACTTGACACTGTCACTTCGCCTCGAGTGTGTTCCCACTGTACTTTGATTACTATTCTACCACGGCTCAAAAGAGTCGTGCAAACAGGTAGTAGTTGGGTGCAGTCCCGAAGCACTTGGAGGCAGTGACGGTTAGACAGGATTCGTCTCTCCCGGTATTGGGGGTTGACATTGCGCTGTATCTAGGAGAGCCATTACACGAGTAGTCCCTGGCCAGGGCAAGCGAGATATACTGGTAGGCTTCCAGTGTTATCTCAGGGTGTATTGGGCTTCACTCCGACACGACTTGTACCGCTATTAGGGGACTGACGTTTACCGCCCCCCTAGGCCCGCCATGCGATGATCAGACGAACAGACCGGACTGTACGGAGACTGTCACATTCAGGCTCAGTAGGAGTTCAGATGGGTATCACCTCGTAAGTCTTCTTGTCGGCATCTACCTGGGGACCGTTACGCACAGCTAGTGCCGCTTGCGGTCTGTGGTTAAACCCACTGCCAGCGTAGTGTCGAGTCTTTAGAGTCCCACACAGAAAACTATTCGCCTTTAGGCAAAAGAGTAGAGGTCGCATGGTTTTGCGACAGGTCGCATGGTTTTGCGACAGGGTCCGGTCACATCCGTGCACTTGTGCACGTACAGTGTCCGGACAGTTAACACTAGCGGGCTTTGGTTTAAGCCAGATCCTAGTGTACGTTTTGGGATTGGTTTTATCCAGTATGTATTCGTGTTCCTCGGAACGCGGATGCGGGTGTGTATGCACAGTTGACGGAGGGACAGAGGCAGAGGATTCTCATTAGGGTTGTTGACCGTTGACTGTTGACTATTGACTTTTTGCTCAACCCTAATGAGAATATGATATGTAATTAACAATAATATTAATTAAGTATTATAGTGACATGGTTGTTGAGGGGTTGACTTTGTTGACTTGTTGACTTTGTTGACCGGTTGACTAGGTTGGACTAGTTGACCATCATGATGACAATGGCTATCA
Organism: Agapanthus africanus; assembly: GCA_030015575.1. Taxonomy (NCBI): domain Eukaryota; kingdom Viridiplantae; phylum Streptophyta; class Magnoliopsida; order Asparagales; family Amaryllidaceae; genus Agapanthus; species Agapanthus africanus. The sequence continues at coordinate 73,412,548 of JASDDO010000029.1, read as the reverse complement.
TTTCATGGCAAAGACTTTTGCTTGCTTGATCTCTTGTGCAAAATGGGTGCATGAAATGATATGGCTATTGTAGCTTAAACCATCACATAATACTTGATTGCTATGATTTGTTATGATGGTTTTGGATTATGAGAGCCAAGAGAGAAAAGCCTTTCTCATTCTTTCATTTCCTTTCTCTCTCTTGTGTTCTTGAGCTCTCATCTTCTTCCTCTTGCTCTCCCTCTCTTTAGTCTATGGTTCACTTGTCTCATGTGTTGAGAACCAAGAACCATAGAGAAAATCCCAACACACTCTTCTCTACTCACTCTAGTTCACAAGGTTTGGCAAACCGAGTGAACTAGTTTCTTCAAAGTTCGAAGAAGAAGCCAAAGGTAGAAGCTTTCAGGTGGATCGATTTTCGGCGTAAGGAGACGACGGGGTGAAGCCGATCCGGACAACCATCGAGGCTTGAAGACGAAGGAGTTCAAGAAAGAAAGGTATAACCCCATAACCGAGTAGTTAACAACTCCTAGTTAGGTTGTTAGTTAGATGTTTAACAAAGATCCGGTTTTGAGTCCATGTTATCGCCTCTAGAAAAATTGTTTTTCACCAAATTCCGCATGCCCGAAAGTACCGGGAGAGGTAGCATGGACCTACATATGTGATACCGTATATTAATCGGGCGGTTTACTATTGGTCGGGTCATATGTGATATGACCGGTTTGTTAAATCAAGTGTTGATTTAACATTGACCATTAGCTTTTTCACTTAGACCCTTTTGTCTTTTGTTGTATGCATGCATGTATGCATAAGTTTATGTTGATGCACATATTGATGTGTATGCACACATACATGCATACGTTTGTGTATCATGATAGATGATACAAAGATGGTGGCAATATAAGACTCACATGTTAGTAAATATATACATATTTATTTTTGAGATTAATGGAAATAGAAAATGATTCATGGTTGATTATTTTATTCCTTCTCTAACCCTTGCATTAACCATGAGTTATCATTCTATGGCTATTAGTGCTCAAAAGATAAATATCTAGATTTTATTAGCTAAGGTTAAGAATGAGAGTGGAAATTATATATAATTTCTATTCTCATTTTTATCTTTATCTTTTTCATTATCTTGAGCTCTCAAGTTGCCATCATCTTCTTCTTCCTTTCTCTTCTTTTCTAGGTTTTGATAGTGAGTGAGAAAGTGATCAAGTTAGGGTTTTGAAGTGAGAAAACAAACCACATCATCATTCTATTCTAGTCTAGCCAATTAGTTTAGGTGTTAGCTTCAACTTCATCTCTCGATCAAGTGGAGCTAGGAGCTTGGACAAAGAGGACTCCGGGTGGATCATCGTGGACTTGGAGGATCACAAGCAAGCCCGTTCCAACTCTCAAGTAGCCAAGGAGTCTAACAAAAGGAGCTACAAAGGTTGTATTCTCTTTACCTAGTGCTATACTACTTGTAGTATGAGTTATTTTTATTATTACCCTAGCTTTTCTAGTTTGATTCCTAGGTTAGATTCTTTAGCATCCTCTAAAATTTTAATTATGGCATGTGTGATGCTACCAAACTCTTGTAGTGGTGCCCAGGAATCCCATCATGGTATCAGAGCCAAACTAGAAACCTAGACGGTGTTAAGATAATACGAAACCGAAAAACTCCGCAAAAATACGGTTTTAGAAACCCTAGAAAATGCTCTCTGGAATTTTTTTGAAAAATCGTTTAAAAATTATTTCAGCAATTCTAGAGTGTAGTATGGGATACTATAAGAACATAGGTGAAATACGGGAAGGGGTGCTCGGAATTTGGCCGAGCACCAGGCCATGAACTCCGGCGACGCCGGCCCCCTGTTCTCCTTATCCCCTCGTATTTCACATGTGTTCTCATGTGCAGGTTTTAGGGTTTCTGGTATTGTTTGTTTAGTCCATATTATCATGTGATGATTATTAAGTTATGGGCTAATTGCGGAGTATTTCGTAGTCGTATTTTTTAGCATTGTATTTGTAACCTAGACAATGTTTAACAGTTCGATCGAACTTCAAACACCTCGTCAAGAACCCCACTGAAATTTTCAAGAGTTGGAATTTTCTTAAGTTAATTATATTCATTAGCCGTGCAAGTTACTCTATGGACCCTCTAGAAGAACAAAAACCTTAACTCGATTCTATGCTTTCGGAACCGCGACTTGAACCCTAGGGGCATTGGTTTGACCCTTCTACGGCTGGACCATAGGTATCGTGCCAGTTTTTGGGTACTTTTACTTCGCTCAAGTGTTGAGCTTATCGGGTGATGAGGGTGTTGGTTGATGCGATCGAAATGTTTAACATAGTCTAGTATATTGTGACACAATAATTGGAATCTACATTTATATGTTGCGTGTAAATATAGCTTTTCGGTCTCGATAGTAATCGGAAATCTTGTTGAATTATCCGACTTACTTTGAAAAGTGTTTTCGTGGGATGAGACCTAAATGCGAGACTTACATTGTTAGGCATGAAATCTTGGATATGCGATATCCCGGGTTTATGATGTCTAAGGGCAATGTCGATTCCAATTGTTGTAGTTTTCACTTTCTTTTCTGTGACCGTAAGCGTAGTGTGTGGTGTATTGCCGGTTTCGTTACTATACGTCAACGACAATTGGGGTACGCATACTTGCTTACGTTGATGACATGTGATGTTATGTGTTGCCTTGATATGATGTATAGGATCGTCGTGAATGAATGGCCAGGGGTTTTATGTGAGATGAGAGTTTTTCTTTTCATTCATGTAAAATTCATTTGTATGTAATATTCTTTTATTGGGGCACTTCCAGGTTGAGGATGATGTCACCATTGTTGTATATTATTTACTTTTCCGTATTAGGATAGACCCAAGGTGGGGAGCACAAGTGACCGGGTTCTGGGGTCCAGTGGGAGACCATCTCGAGGCGTTGAGATCGGGTTTCCTAACTCCAGAATTGGTAGGGCCACTTGCCGCTCTCGTAGGGGTCTAGGGGTGTGGGATTGGCTATTCATCACGACCGTGGAATCCGTATTTTCTATTGTTGGCTAAATACAAAATACAGACGTCCTAACATATCCTATATTTTCATATATGTGTTTCTGCTGCTTATATTCTGTGATGTGATCACTTGATATTCTGAGACGAATGGATATACATTATATATGAGATATATAGTAGACGTTGCTTATGTTTTACACCTGCGCTAGTCCCGTCCCGATATGCCGTTAGTTAAGTAACCTAACGGTGCATAACGGAACATTGTGGCGAATGCGGATGACATAAGCGTACGTTGTATTTTCGTTTCTTCTGTGATGCTTAGGAAACTTAAATGATGGGACTTCATTAATATGATTAATGAAAGAAAAAGAAACCTAAAAGATGTTGTAGAATCAAATTTTCAAAAAGGGTAGCTACAGTTATTGCTTTGCATAATGATATATGTGATGTTAGATATGTATGCCCTAGAGGCCATTATTGTATAGTACTGGTTTGTATAATACATTTTGGAGGCTTGGGATATATATGGTTTTACGACAGTCTTGCTCGATATAGTAGTATGCTACTTGGTTTGTTTCTATCTTAATATGTGTATGTTTCTTTTAACATATCGCTAAAAACATATTGGTAGAGCCCTTGGGATTTTTGCTTGACTACCGGCGTTGTGATGGCGATCACACTAGTGGGGGCTGGATAGTCTATAAGCACATCCTTATTTTGGTCCCTAGTCGTAGGATTATCGAGACATGGCATCGATACTCCAGAGTAGACTGGTGCATACGCTTCTCTTCCCAGCAGGGGAGATGGTCTGTCCCACAGCCATCAGTACGTCGTACTGGAGATAGTATGCAGGTGCTCGTTAGGTTACGAGTACACTGGACATGACTCGTCGGGAACTGTTGGTTGGTATTATACCTATCGTCAGTTAACAGTTCCCAGGTGACATGAGTATAGCTTAGTCCGCTGACTTGACACTGCCACTTCGCCTCGAGTGTGTTCCCACTGTTCTTAGATTACTACCCTACCACGGCTCTACTGAGTCTTGCAAACAGGTAGTAGTTGGGTGCAGTCCCGAAGCACTTGGAGGCAGTGACGGTCAGACAGGATTCGTCTCTCCCGGTATTGGGGGTTGATATCGCGCTGTGTCTAGGAGAGCCATTACACAAAGTCCCTGGCCAGGGCAAGCGAGAATTGCTGGTTGGTTTTCCAGTAGATTCTCAGGGTGTTTTGGGCTACACTCCGACACGACTTGTACCGCTATTAGGGGACTGACGTTTACCGCCCCCTTAGGCCCGCCATACGATATTCTCAGACGAACAGACCGGACTGTACGGAGATTGTCACATTCAGGCTCAGTAGGAGTTCGATGGGTTCACCTCATCAGTCTTCTTATCGGCATCTACCTGGGGACCGTTACGTACAGCTAGTACCGCTTGCGGCCTGTGGTTAAACCCACTGCCAGCGTACTGTCGAGCCTTTAGAGTCCCACACAGAGTGTTACTCGCCTTTAGGCAAAACAGAGTAGAGGTTGCATGGTTTTGCGACGGGGTCGTTCACATTCGCGCACTTGTGCACGTTTGGTGTCCGGACAGTAGTTACTAGCGGGCTTTGGTTTAAGCCAGATCCTAGTAATTGTTTTGGGATTGGTTTTGTCTCAGTATATTCGTGTTCCTTGGAGCACGGATGCGGGTGTGATGCACAGTTGACAGAGGCAGAGACAGAGGATTCTCATTAGGGTTGTTGACCATTTGGCTTTGGTTGACTTGTTGACCGTTGACTTTTCTTTAAACCCTAATGAGTATATGATTAATAATATTAATTAAGTATTATTATGCCATGGTTGAGTTGAAAGTTTGACTTTTGTTGACTTTGTTGATCGGTTGACAATTTTGGACTTGTTGACCATCATCATTTCATGGCTATCATTTCATGGGTATGACTTTTGCTTGCTTGTTGTTTGCAAAATGCAATAATAGCATGAAATGATAATGGTCATTGAAACTAACCATCACCATATACTTAATTATTATTATTATTATCATTATTCTCACTTTTGTGAGAAGGGTTGGATGATGAGAGCTCATTCTATCATTCTCTTTCTCTCTCCTAGAAAGAAAGCTCTCTCTCTTCCTCCTCCTCTCTCAAGGTTCAAGTGTTTCATGAGTTGGAAATCATGAACCTTTAAGACAAAACCACCATCACTCTTCTCTACTCAATCTAAGGTATTAGATTTTGCAAACCAAACACCTTAGTCATCTCTAGGTTGAGATAGGAGCCCAATTTCGAGACCCTCGGGTGGATCCATCTATGGCAAAGAGGAGACGACAAGGAGGATCCGTTCAAGCGACTACGAGGAACAAGAAAGAGGAAGAACCACAACAAGAAGAGGAGTTCAAGACCAAGGTATAGCCATTCTACATAGTAGTTAGAACTTGTAGAATATTTGTTAGATTTTGTTTAGCAACGATCCTTCATGAAACGGTCCATGTTGCCTAGCTAAGGAAAATTTTTGTTTTACCTATTCCGCCTCCCTGAAAGGACCGGGGTGGGTAACGTGGACCTAACAGTGGTATCAGAGCCTAGCTAAGCAACAACTAACTGTTAGCAAAGTTTTTAGAATCTCGATCCGGAAAAAACCCCGAAAACAAACCGAAAAATGTATTTTCTGTCGATTTTCAAAATAGGCCTAAAAATATTTTGTATGACATGAAAAATACAGGCAGGGTTTTCTGGGAATTTACAAGAAATTTGAGACCCCGACTCGGCAAACTCGCCGCGGAAGCGCGGCGGAATCATGCGTTCCGCCGCGGATCCGCGGCCGAGTTGACTCGGCCGCGGCTCATCTTTGTTGCAGATTCCTTTGTTTGCTGTTTTGGGATTTTTGGGATATTTTGTTTCTGCCCAGATTTTCCAGAGAAAAATGTTATTTTTGGGGGTAGTTACAAATTTGTATTTTGATCGGAATTCTACAAACTTTGGCTAAATGGTTATATCTGTAATGTGATATATACACTGAACGTCGGCTAATCACTATACGTCGATTAGTGAGGGTTGTGCATATCTGTGATCTGTAATGTTGATGGTTTGTGTATATGAATTCATTGGATTGTCGTGGATGAATAGCCGGGGTTGTGAGATGAGAGTTTTCTTTTTCTTTCAATTCATGTAATTTGTAATTGATGTAATATTATTTATATGGTCGCACAACCGGGATGGGGTTGTAGCCGTCATTGTATAATTTCTTTTACTGTTTTTGCTCCTAGGATAGACCCAAGGTGGGGTGCACAAACTACCGGGTACCTCGAAGTGCCGAGTGGCCTACTCACGGTGTTGAGAGAGGTTGTTTCGCTTCGGGTACTTGGCGGGTAGTTTGCCGCACCCGTAGGGGTCTAGGGTGGGGTCTTGGCTATTCATTGCGACCGTGTAATCCGCTTTTCGTTACAGGCTCGTACGGAATGCGGATTCCTAGTATATCCAATGTGTTCATCTGTGATCTGGAATGGCTATCATTGCATCTGACGAATGTGTATACATCTATATGATATCTATTTAGGCGTTGCTTATATTTTGCATCCGCGCTAGTCCAGCCCCCGCTCTGTCGTTAGTTAAGTAACCTAACGGGTAATGACGGGGCCCCGTGGCGAATGCGGATGGCATAAGCATACGTCATATTTTCATTGTTTTCTGCAATGGTAGGATTAACTGATGGGACGCATTAAATTAATGCAAGAAAACAAACCTAAAAAGAACGTTGGAACAATTTTTCAAAAAGCTGTTATTGCAAGGACGCTCTCTTTTGTTTTGCATAGAGGTATTCGGTTATGAATGCCCAGCACTTCAGTCGACGAGGCAAGGGCCGAGATCCCTTCATCGGGAGTGACCTCTTGGACAAAAAGTTTGCGTCAGGGTAATAACTTCACTATAGTCGATTATTCTTGCTTTGCATCGAGGTATTCGGTTTGGAATATCCTGCACCTCATTCGACGAGGAAAGAGCCGAGATCCCTTCACAGGGAGTGACCTCTTTAGCAAAAGTTTTCGCTACTATATTTTCAAAAAGGTTATCAGGTTCCTTCAACAATATCAAGTTCATTACGTTAACGGGTTTTTTTGCCAAAAACCCAGTCGTAGCCCTCCGTCATTTCTTATAAGTTATACTTAGTATTCGTGCTGCATTTGTTGACTGTGTCATGACGCAGTGAACGGCAGCTGAGTATTGCTTATCTGCTGGATACAATGTGATTGGTTAGGACAGTCGTGTGACCTTGTTGACTGTGTCAAGGGTTATGCGGGTGGGTTTAATGCAATCAAGATAATGACGGGTTGAACTTGAGTAGGACTCTTTGATTTGTTGACTGTGTCAAGGTCACTTGGGTCCTAGGGGCAAAAATCCACATCGGGAGTTTCTAAAGAAACTGAAACTTGCAGATTTAGCATATCTTCTGGAGTGTGGTGATTAGAGTGGATTCCATCTAGGTCATCGCACAATGATAGTTGGATCCCGATCCCACTGATGAGTTGGATTACTCTCGGGAGATTTTTTCACTTAACAACCAATGCTATAAACCAAGTAGGTGTCTAGAACGGTGTTAGCGGGGCTACGCCTCCAGAGAAAAGAGGTTATTTAATTAAGGAACTTCGCGAAAGCGTTGGAAAACCTCCCTTGAAGTACCAACACTAGCCTGGCTGAAAGGTTAAGCAAGTATTGTGACGTGCGATTAATCCTGACTAGTTCTTCTTTTAGGGTTTGAAGAAGAATTTGAGGAAACAGTGGGAGTCATCCTGATTAGATAAATCAATAAACCAATCTAATCTTGCAAGAGCGCACGCTGAGTGTTTCTTTTCTCTCTCTCCAGGTAGCAACCATTTCACGCCCTAATCAAGATAATAAAATGTATCGCTTGAACGATCGGAATTCTTATTCGGGGCTGGGGAACGTTGGTTCGGCTCTAACTTACGACAACAGTCATAAGTATGAGCAAGGGAAAGAGGATTGTATGGATTCCAAGGATACCCAGTTGAAGAAGAAGCATGGTTTTGCATCTACTTCAGGTGTTCTTGTAATTGAGAACTGCTTTACGGTTAGCCCTACCTCCTGGGTACTTGATACCGGATCAGGATCTTATATCTGTAATCTATTGCAGGGACTGAGAAAAAGTAGGAGAGTTATACCTGGTGATATGTCGCTTAGAGTAGCGAACGGAGCACAAGTTAATGCTGCAGCCGTCGGTGAATATCACCTAGTGTTGCCAAATGGCAATACTATGATTTTGAACGATTGCTACTATGTACCTTCCATGGTTTGCAACATCATATCAGTTTCTTTACTCGATAAAGATGGATATAACTTTGTTCTTGATAGAAATATCATGAACATCTACCTTCATAAGGTACTGGTTGCAGAAGGTACACTGTGTAATGGTATCTACGTTCTAAATCAGAATACAGTTCTCAATGTACAAAACACACGCAAGAGGAAGAGTTCAGATATGAACGAATCCTACTTGTGGCATTGTAGACTTGGTCATATCGGAGAGAAAAGACTAAGTAAGTTGCATAAAGATAGACTCTTGGATACGTTCGAGTTTTCATCTTATGAAACTTGTCAGTCTTGTCTCAAAGGAAAGATGACCAAATCTCCGTTCACCGGACATGGAGAAAGGGCAGCAGAGCTCTTGGGACTCGTACACAGTGATGTATGCGGTGCGATGTCTATACATGCAAGGGGTGGGTTCTCGTACTTCATCACATTCACCGACGATCTCTCTAGATTCGGATATGTGTATCTTATGAAACATAAATCTGAAGCTTTTGAGAAATTCAAGGAATTCAGAAACGAAGTAGAGAACCAGACTAGTAAAAGTATCAAGATCCTCCGATCAGATAGAGGAGGGGAGTACTTAAGCAGGGAATTCCTAGATTACTTAAAAGAGAATGGTATTCTCTCTCAGCTTACTCCTCCTTATACACCACAGCACAACGGTGTATCGGAACGGAGGAATCGTACCCTATTGGATATGGTTCGCTCCATGATGAGTAGTGCTGAGTTGCCTCTTTCATTCTGGGGACATGCGCTTTTAACAGCATCACATCTATTGAATCAAGCTCCATCCAAATCCGTGTCTAAGACTCCGTATGAAATATGGAGTGGTAAGAGTTTGTATCTTAAACGTATTAAGATTTGGGGTTGCCCAGCTTATGTCAAAAAGCAGAACCCAGACAAACTTGAGGCACGGGCAGTTTTATGTAAGTTTGTGGGATACCCAAAAGATTCAAATGGATATCTATTCTACCATGCAGAGGAACAGAAGATAATTGTTTCCAGGAATGCCACATTTTTGGAAAAAGAATTTCTTGTTAAAAATATTAGTGGCAGCACGGAAGAACTAGATGAAATTCCAGAAACACAAACTTTAACTAAAGATTTGGAAGAACCGTTAGATTCAGTTACACCCAACGAACCTCAGCCACTCCGCAGATCTGGTGGGATTTCTCATCCGCCCGAGAGATACTACGGTTTTCTCATAGACGGGGATCGAGAGGATTGCATCTTGGAAGAAGATGACCCTACCAGTTTCGGCAGGCCATTATCAGTAGGGACTCTGATAAGTGGCTGGATGCAATGCAATCCGAAATGGAGTCCATATACACCAATAAAATGTGGACTTTGGATATTGCTCCATCTGGGGTAAAATCCGTTGGATGCAAATGGATCTACAAAAGGAAACTTGGTGTAGATGGGCAGGTGGAAACCTATAAGGCTAGACTCGTTGCAAAAGGTTTTCGTCAAAGACCTGGTTTGGACTATGATGAAACTTTTTCTCCAGTGGCTATGCTCAAATCCATTCGGATCCTACTTGCCATTGCTGTCTTGCATGACTATGAAATCTGGCAGATGGACGTTAAAACGGCTTTTTAAACGGTTGTTTAGAAGAGTGCGTTTACATGGATCAGCCAGAAGGTTTCGTAGACAGTGGGAGCAGCGGGAAGGTGTGCAAGTTGCTTAAATCCATTTATGGATTAAAGCAGGCATCGCGGAGCTGGAACATCTGTTTTGATGAGGCAATCAACGAATTTGATTTCATCAAGAACGAAGACGAACCTTGTGTCTATAAGAAGATTGTAGGACGAACTGTCGTATTCCTAGTCTTGTACGTGGACGACATTCTTTTGATAGGAAATAATATTCCTATGCTACAATCGGTCAAGCTATTCTTGTCACAACGGTTCTCCATGAAGGACCTGGGTGATGCCTCGTACATTCTGGAGATCAAGATCTACAGAGATAGATCCAAGAGACTACTGTGTGACTTTCGCAGTCCACGTACATAGAGACTGTACTAAAGAGATTTAGTATGGAGGATTCCAAGCGCGGTAACATACCCGCATTGCACGGAATTACCCTCTCCAAGAAGATATCTTCTAAGACTGACGAGGAGAGGGTTCACATGAGCACTATACCCTACGCTTCGGCGGTAGGATCTATAATGTATGCGATGCTATGTACAAGACCAGATGTAGCTTACGCGCTGAGCGTGGTGAGCCGGTATCAGTCAGACCCAGGTGAGGACCACTGGACGGCAGTGAAGAACATTCTCAAGTACCTGAGAAGGACTAAGGAGATGTTCCTGGTTTACGGTAATGGAGACCTCAGGGTTGAATCCTTTACCGATTCAAGCTTCCAGAGTAACAAAGATGACAGCAAGTCTGTCTTGGGTTTTGTGTTTACCCTCAACGGAGGGGCGGTATGTTGGAGGAGTTCCAAACAGGATACCGTCGCAGACTCGACGATGGAGGCTGAATACATTGCTGCAAGCGATGCCGCAAAAGAGGCGGTCTGGATGAAGAAGTTCATTAGTGAACTTCAGGTGGTTCCGTCCATTGTTGACTCAATACCTTTGAATTGCGATAACAATGAGGCTATAACTTTAGCGAAGGAACCAAGGTCCCATCAGAAATTCAGACACATCTTAAGGCGGTATTACCTGATCAGGGAGATCATTGATCGCCAGGAGATCGAGGTACGGAGAGTGGACACAAAAGACAACACAGCGGATCCATTCACGAAGGCCCTCCCTCAAACACAGTTCGAGCGACTTTTTGAGCTATTGGGTATGTGGTACGCCGACAGCTGGCCTTAGTGCAGACGTTGGGTATGCGGTACACCAATTACTGGCCTTTAGTGCAAGTGGGAGATTGTTAGATATGTATGCCCTAGAGGCCATTATTGTATAGTACTGGTTTGTATAATACATTTTGGAGGCTTGGGATATATATATGGTTTTACGACAGTTTTGCTCGATATAGTAGTATGCTACTTGGTTTGTTTCTATCTTAATATATGTATATGTTTCTTTTAACATATCGCTAAAAATATATTGGTAGAGCCCTTAGGATTTTTGCTTGACTACCGGCGTTGTGATGGCGATCACACTAGTGGGGGTTGGGTAGTCTATAAGCACATCCTTATTTTGGTCCCTAGTCGTAGAATTATCGAGACAGGGCATCGATACTCCAGAGTAGACTGGTGCATACGCTTCTCTTCCCAGCAGGGGAGATGATCTGTCCCACAGCCATCAGTACGTCGTACTGGAGATAGTATGCAGGTGCTCGTTAGGTTACGAGTACACTGTACAGGACTCGTCGGGAACTGTTGGTTTGTATTATACCCATCGTCAGTTAACAGTTCCTAGGTGACATGAGTACAGCTTAGTCCGCTGACTTGACACTGTCACTTTGCCTCGAGTGTGTTCCCACTGTTCTTAGATTACTACCCTACCACGGCTCTACTGAGTCGTGCAAACAGGTAGTAGTTGGGTGCAGTCCCGAAGCACTTCGAGGCAGTGACGGTTAGACATGATTCGTCTCTCCCGGTATTGGGGGTTGATATCACGCTGTGTCTAGGAGAGCCATTACACAAAGTCCCTGGCCAGGGCAAACGAGAATTGCTGGTAGGTTTTCCAGTAGATTCTCAGGGTGTTTTGGGCTACACTCCGACACGACTTGTACCGCTATTAGGGGATTGACGTTTACCGCCCTAGGCCCGCCATGCGATATTCTCAGACGAACAGGCCGGACTGTACGGAGATTGTCACATTCAGGCTCAGTAGGAGTTCGATGGGTTCACCTCATTAGTCTTCTTATCGGCATCTACCTGGGGACCGTTACGTACAGCTTGTACCGCTTGCGGCCTGTGGTTAAACCCACTGCCAGCGTACTGTCGAGCCTTTAGAGTCCCACACAGAGTGTTACTCGCCTTTGGGCAAAACAGAGTAGAGGTTGCATGGTTTTGCGACGGGGTCGTTCACATCCGCGCACTTGTGCACGTTTGGTGTCCGGACAGTAGTTACTAGCGGGTTTTGGTTTAAGCCAGATCCTAGTAATTGTTTTGGGATTGGTTTTGTCTCAGTATATTCGTGTTCCTTGGAGCACGGATGCGGGTGTGATGCACAGTTGACAGAGGCAGAGACAGAGAATTCTCATTAGGGTTGTTGACCATTTGGCTTTGGTTAACTTGCTGACCGTTGACTTTTCTTTAAACCCTAATGAGTATATGATTAATAATATTAATTAAGTATTATTGTGCCATGGTTGAGTTGAAAGTTTGACTTTTGTTGACTTGTTGACTTTGTTGACCGGTTGACCATTTTGGACTTGTTGACCATCATCATTTCATGGGTATGACTTTTGCTTGCTTGTTGTTTGCAAAATGCAATAATAGCATGAAATGATAATGGTCATTGAAACTAACCATCACCATATACTTAATTATTATCATTATTATCATTATTCTCACTTTTGTGAGAAGGGTTGGATGATGAGAGCTCATTCTATCATTCTCTTTCTCTCTCCTAGAAAGAAAGCTCTCCCTTTTCCTCTTCCTCTCTCAAGATTCAAGTGTTCCATGAGTTGGAAATCATGAACCTTTGAGACAAAACCACCATCACTCTTCTCTACTCAATCTAAGGTATTAGGTTTAGCAAACCAAACACCTTAGTTATCTCTAGGTTGAGATAGGAGCCCAATTTCGAGATCCTCGGGTGGATCCATTTATGGCAAAGAGGAGACGACAAGGAGGATCCGTTCAAGCGACTACGAGGAACAAGAAAGAGGAAGAACCACAACAAGAAGAGAAGGAGTTCAAGACCAAGGTATAGCCATTCTACATAGTAGTTAGAACTTGTAGAATATTTGTTAGATTTTGTTTAGCAACGATCCTTCATGAAATGGTCCATGTTGCCTAGCTAAGGAAAAATTTTGTTTTACCTATTCCGCCTCCCCGAAGGACCGGGGTCGGTAACGTGGACCTAACATGTGATATATCCCACAACCTTATTCGACAAGGTAAGAGCCGAGATCCCTTCACCGGAAGTCACCTCTTGTCACATCCCACCTCCAATACAGAGAGTATTGTCCGCTCTGGCCGAAGCCGCACAGTTTTGTCCTTCGGGGCGAACCGGACCCGACCAGGGGCTACTTTCCAGGAGGTCACCCATCCCAGAACTTCCCTGGCTCGAGCACGCTTAACTACGGAGTTCTCAAGCTCCTGTAGTGTCGGTTCACTTAAAAGGCGCCTCTGTATTGAAGAGTGGTATCATTCCATTTATAGTACAGATCTGCCCCTTTTCGGAATGTATTCCGAAGAGTCCCCATTGTTCTACAGTGGGTCCCACGGACTCAAGAGGTGGCCCCCACGGATTTAAGAGGTGGCCCTCGCCCACTTAATACGGCACTTGGCGTGGCACTTTGTTCCGTATGGCACTTTGCTTCTTGAGCAAGAACCGGGTCCCGACATTCTCCCCACCTTTGAACAATGGTTCGTCCTCGAACTACAGACCCTACTATTGAGGGACCAGCTCTGATACCATTCAGTCACGCCCCATCCCTAATACAGAGAGTATTGTCTGCTCTGGCCGAAGCCGCACGGTTTTGTCCTTCGGGGCGAACCGGACCCGACCAGGGGCCACTCCCAGGAGGTCACCCATCCCAGAACTTCTCTGGCTCGAGCACGCTTAACTACGGAGTTCTCAAGCTCCTGTAGTGCCGGTTCATTTAAAAGGCGCCTCTGTATTGAAGAGTGGTATCATTCCATTTATAATACATATCTACCCCTTTCGGAATGTATTCCGAAGAGTCTCCATTGTTCTACAGTGGGCCCCACGGACTCAAGAGGTGGCCTCCGCGGATTCAAGAGGTGGCCCCCGCCCACTTAACATGACACTTGGCGTGGCACTTTGTTCCGTGTGGCACTTTGCTCCGTGAGCAAGAACCAGGTCCCGACACCTCTTTAGCAATAACTGGCAGATGCTACAACACTTGGTTTATATTTTGATTGCTTTTAGAGTTTCTTGCTTTGCATAGTGATATATGTGATATATCCCGCACCTTATTCGATGAGGAAAGAGCCGAGATCCCTTCACCGGGAATGACCTCTTTAGCAAAACTAGTAAAAGCCTCAAAAGACACTCCTTTTCAAAATCACTCGATTTTACAACGATATCAAGTTCATTACACAAAAGGTTTTCTGAAAAACCTGTCGTAGCCCTCCGTCATTTCAGATAAGTCCTTCTTAGTATTCGTGCTACGTTTGTTGACCTCCATTAAGGCTTAGTGTGCGGTAGCTGAATAGTATTTATTTGCTTATGCATACGATGCAGATTGTATTAGGGTAGTCGTACGGCCTTGTTGACCTCCGTCAAGGGTCGTGTGGGTGGGTTTAATTCAATCAAGAAATGACGGATTGGACTTGACTAGCAGCTTATGGTTTGTTGACCTCCGTCAAGGTCATAGGACGCTAGGGGCAAAATATTATCGGGAATTTCAAGTGTTGAAATTTGCAATGAGATTGCATACCTTCTATGAGATAGTTGGATCCTGATACCCACTGCGAGTAAGAGTTACTCTTGGGAGAATTTTACACAAGACAATTAGCCGATCAAGTAGGTGTCTAGAAAGGTGTCAACGGGGTTATGCCTCTAGGAAAACGAGGTTTATTTTAATTAGGTCCGCGCGAAAGCACGGGGAACCTCCCTCAAAGTACCGGCACTGGCCTGGCCTGGCTGAAAGATTGGCGAAATTGTAGGGTGTAATTAATCCCGGCTAGTCTTTCCTCTTAGGGTTTGAAGGAAGATTTGATAAAAACAATGGGAGCCATCCTGATTAGATAAAATAATAACCAATCTGATCTTGCAAGAGCATACGCTAAAGTGTTTTCTTCTCTCTCCAGGTAGCAACCATGTCACGTCTTAATCAAGATAATAATATGGATGTATTGACCGAACCCGCATGTTATACTGTGCAGGGGAACGTTGGTTCCGTTCTTTCTTATAATTGTTACAAGACTGAACAGGAAATAGGGTAATATCTGGATTCCCACGCCGTCCAAACGAAGAATAAGCATGTTGATGCATCTTCTTCGGGTGTGTTAGTTATTGAGAACTGTTTCTCAGTTCATTCTACGTCCTGGGTATTAGATACCGGATCAGGATCCCACATATGTAATATGTTACATGGGCTGAGGAAAGGTAGAGAACTGGGAATAGGTGATCATTCCGTAAGAGTAGGGAATTGGGCAAATGTTGCAGTCAAAACAGTCGGGGAATATCACATTTTATTACCGAATGGTAATACATTGATTCTGAACGAATGCTATTATATTCCGACCCTGATATGCAACCTTATATCAGTTTCTTTATTAAGTAAAGAAGGATATAATTTTGTAGTACATGATAATATTATGAACATCTTCCTGAATCAAAAGTTTATTGGATCAGGCTCGTTAATTAATGGCATATACGTTCTAAATCAAACCACAGTTCTTAATGTACAAAACACACACAAGAGAAAGATTTCAGAAATGAACGAATTCTTCTTGTGGCATTGTAGACTGGGTCATATCAATGCGACACGACTGGCTAAGTTGCATAAGGATGGATATTTGAATCCGTTCGAATTTTCATCTTATGATACTTGCCAATCATGTCTCAAAGGTAAGATGACCAAAACTCCGTTTACAGGACACGGAGAAAGAGCTAGCGAGCTCTTGGGACTGATACATAGTGATGTATGTGCTGTTATGTCTACCCATGCCAGGAATGGTTCCTTGTACTTTATTACATTCACTGACGATCTCTTTAGATTCGGACATGTGTTCCTGATAAAACACAAGTCTGAAGCTTTTCAGAAATTTAGAGAATATAAGTCCGAAGTCGAGAACCAAACGGGTAAAAGTATTAAAATCCTACGATCTGATCGAGAAGGTGAATACTTAAGCACGGAATTCCTGGACTTTTTAAAAGAGAATGGGATTCTCTCTCAGCTTACTCCTCCGTATATATCACAGCACAACGGTGTATCGGAACGGAGGAATCACACCCTATTAGATATGATGCACTCTATGATGTGCACCGCTGAGTTACTTGTTTCTTTTTGGGGGTATGCGCTTGAGACAGCCATATACTTATTGAATATGGTTCCAACCAAATCCGTGCCTACCACTCTATATGAGAAATGGGAGGGGAAGAGACCGTATCTTAATTTTATTACGATATGGGGTTGCCCGGCCTATGTTAAAAAGCAAAATCCGGACAAGCTCGAGGCAAGATCTGTTCTGTGCAAGTTTGTAGGATATCCCAAGCATTCGCGTGGACATGTTTTCTACCATCCTGAGGAACAAAAGATGTTTGTTGCCCAACATGCCACCTTTTTAGAAAAGAAATTTCTTACAAAAGAAATTAGTGGCGAGGATTTGGAACTTTGTAAGAAGTTCCAGCAATACAAACTACGACAGATGATTTGGTAGAACCAGAGGATTTGATAGCTCCCAACGAACCTCAGCCTCTCCGCCGATCTAGTAGGGTTCTTCATCCACCTTAGAGATACTATGGTTTTCTTATTGATGGTGGAAGCGAGGATTGCATTACGGAGGATGATGACCCAACTAGCTTCGAGCAGGCCATCATGAGTGGAGACTGTGAAATGGCTGGATGCAATGCGGTCCGAGATGGAATCCATGTACACCAACAAAGTATGGACTTTGGAAGATGCTCCTGAAGGGGTAAAACCCATTGGGAGCAAGTGGATCTTCAAGAAAAAACTTGGTGTAGATGGGAAAGTGGAGACTTTCAAAGCTAGACTTGTTGCAAAGGGTTTTCGTCAACGACCAGGTGTGGATTATAACGAAACCTTTTCTCCAGTGGCTATGCTTAAATCCATCCGGATCTTGCTTGCCATCGCTGCATACCATGACTACGAAATCTGGCAAATAGATGTTAAGACCGTCTTTCTAAATGGTGATTTGGAAGAGTGCGTGTACATGACTCAGCCAGAGGGCTTCGTAGACAGTGGGAGCAGCGGAAAAGTGTGTAAGCTGCTCAAATCCATCTACGGGTTAAATCAAGCATCGCGGAGTTGGAACATCTGTTTTGATGTCGTTATCAAAGAGTTTGATTTCGTCAAAAACGTAGATGAACCTTGTATATACAAGAAGGTGGCAAAGAGTAAGGTTGTCTTCCTCGTATTGTACGTGGATGACATACTCTTGATAGGAAATGACATTCCTATGCTGCAATCGGTCAAGCTCTTCTTATCACATAGATTCTCAATGAAAGATCTAGGTGATGCCTCCTACATCTTGTGGATTAAGATCTATAGAGATAGATCTAAACGGATACTGGGATTGTCCCAGTCTAGGTACATTGACACTATACTAAAAAGGTTTAGTATGGAAGAATCCAAGCGTGGGTTCTTACCGACGATCTCAGGACCCACTTTCTCCAAAAAGATGTCTCCCAAGACTAATTTGGAGAGAGCTCGCATGCAAGGGATACCCTATGCTTCGACAGTAGGCTCTATCATGTACGCGATGCTATGTACCAGACCCGATGTAGCATACTCACTAAGTATAGTGAGCAGGTATCAAGCAGATCCTGGAGAGAGTCACTGGACAGCTGTGAAGAGCATTCTCAAGTACTTGAGAAGGATTAAAGAGATGCTCTTGGTGTATGGTAACGGAGAACTCCAAGTGAAGTCCTTTACCGATTCGAGCTTCCAGAGTGATAAGGACGACTATAAGTCGCACTCGGGATTTGTCTTTACCCTCAATGGAAGGGCGGTATGCTGGAAGAGTTCCAAGTAGGAAACCGTGGTAGACTCGACGATGGAGGCTGAATACATCGCTGCCAATGATGCTGCCAAAGAGGCTGTCTGGATGAAGAAGTTCATAACTGAACTTGGAGTGGTTCCATCCATTGAGTATCCAATACCTTTGTATTGCGATAACAATGGAGCGGTGGTTTTGACTAAGGAACCCAGATCCCATCAACGATCCAGGCATATTCTGAGGCGGTATCACCTGATCCGGAAGATAGTTGATCGCCGGGAGATCGAGGTTAGGAGAGTTGACACGAAGAACAACACTGCGGATCCACTCACGAAGCCTATTCCCAGATACAGTTCGAGAGACTCTTCGGGATGCTGGGTATGCGATACTACAGCAGCTGGCCCTAGTGCAAGTGGGAGATTGTTAGTTGTATGTATGCCCTAGAAGCCATTATTGTATATATGATGTATATTATAGTGGATGCTTCGACATATATAGAGAGGACTTTCTTGCTCGACATGATAGTATGCTATCTGGTTGCTCTTTATCTTAACATGTATACTTGTCTCTTACTGTTTTATGGTTACATGTTGGTAAAGCTCTTAGGATGTGTACTTGACTACCAGGATTATGATGCAGATCATACTATGGGGTCATGGTAGTCCATAAGTTCATCCTTTAATATTCCTAGTCGTTGGTGTATCGAGACAGGGCATCGATATACCAGAGTAGACTAGCGTATACGCTTCTCGACCCATGGGATGAGCGATGGATGATCCCATATCCATTGGTGTTTGACATCAGAGATGGTATACAGGTGCCCAGTGGAGACTGGATACACCGGACGGACTCGCCGAGAACTCCTAGATGGTATTATACCTCACGTCAGATAGCAGTTCTCAGGTGACATTGGTACATGTTAGTCTGTAGATCCGAGATCGTCATAGAGTCTTGTGTGATTCCCACTGTGCTTTGATTTCCACCTTACCACGTTCTAGAAGATGTGCAAAACGGTGGTTTTTGGGTACAGTCCCGAGTCACATGGAGGCAATGAGCGATAGGAGGGGTTTCGTCTCTCTCGGTATTGGGGGTTGATGTTGCGCTGTGCTCGATTGGCCATAACAGGGAAGTCCCTGGCCATGGCTGATTTAGAGATTTACTGGTAAGTGTTATCGGTAGTTTCTCGACCCGTTATGAGCTTCATATCGGTATGACTTATCGGTTATTGGGGTCTGACGTTTACCATCCCTAGACTAGATATGCAACATATCAGACGAAGAGACCGGACTGTACGGTAGTGTTACTGTCAGGCTTTTGCAGGAGTTTGAGCGGGCATGCTTGCTGATCTTCTGATCGTTCAATACCCGGGTAGCCGTTACGTCCAGCTAGTACCGCTGATGGCTTGTGGGTGCTTGATGTGATCATCACCTGCTGCTGGCGTATTGACGAGTCTTAGAGTCCTACAAAGAAGTTTCCTAGCCCAGGCGAAAAGATGTGGTGTGCATATGAGATATGCACGGGGACCCGATTAAATGCGCGTATGTGATACCGTATATTAATCGGGCGGTTTGCTATTGGTCGGGTCATATGTGATATGATCGGTTTGTTAAATCAAGTGTTGATTTAACATTGACCATTAGCTTTTTCACTTAGACCCTTTTGTCTTTTGTTGTATGCATGCATATATGCATAAGTTTATGTTGATGCACATATTGATGTGCATGCACACATACATGCATACACTTGTGTATCATGATAGATGATACAAAGATGGTGGTAATATAAGACTCACATGTTAGTAAATATATACATATTTATTTTTGAGATTAATGGAAATAGAAAATGATTCATGGTTGTTTATTTTATTCCTCCACTAACCCTTGCATTAACCATGAGTTATCATTCTATGGCTATTAGTGCTCAAAAGATAAATATCTAGATATTTATTAACTAAGGTTAAGAATGAGAGTGGAAATTATATATAATTTCTATTTTCATTTTTATCTTTATCATTTTCATTATCTTGAGCTCTCAAGTTGCCATCATCTTCTTCTTCCTTTCTCTTGCTTTCTAGGTTTTGATAATGAGTGAGAAAGTGATCAATTTAGGGTTTTGAAGTGAGAAAACAAACCACATCATCATTCTATTCTAGTCTAGCCAATTAGTTTAGAGTGTTAGCTTCAACTTCATCTCTTGATCAAGTGGGAGCTAAGAGCTTGGACAAAGAGGACTCCGGGTGGATCATCGTGGACTTGGAGGATCACAAGCAAGCCCATTCCAACTCTCAAGTAGCCAAGGAGTCTAACAAAGGGAGCTATAAAGGTTGTATCCTCTTTACCTAGTGCTATACTACTTGTAGTATGAGTTATTTTTATTGTTACCCTAGCTTTTCTAGTTTGATTCCTAGGTTAGATTCTTTTACACCCTCTAAATTTTTAGTTATGGCATGTGTGATGCTACCAAACCCTTGTAGTGGTGCTCAGGAATCCCTTCAAATTGTTTCACATTGATGATTGTGGCTGCCATAACTTTGTAATAACTTAAGATTGTTACAAAGTACATGGTATATTGACTTGCGAAGGAGGTGTTTGTATTGTGGTGCATGAGGTCAAAGGCTTTTAATAGAGTTAGATTGGAAGGGAAGCGTGAAGGATGATAGATATATAGGGATATATGCCGTGAAGGTCATTTGTTGTTGATAACGACAAGAAAATATTCACTACATATTTTAGAAAACCCATATCTGGGAAGGAATATGGTGACTGAAAACCATTAACGCCTTTTATTAACTTACGACTATGTTTGTCTCATGCCAGATAGTTAAGAAGAAAATAAATATTATAGTACATCATTAGAAAGCTATTTAAAGTGGCAATTAGATGACTGGTTTAGTGTCATGAAATGAGGTATGTGCCCTCATGCGCTTGAGGTCCGCATACTGAATAAGCAAATTATCCGTTTGCATGCGTGATTTTTATATGTTAAATAAAAACTCAAGAAATTATAATAAAGGGTAAAGGATAAAAATATGAAATATAATTAAAGCACGCATTCTTTTAGGCAGTTCACAATATCTCTTTTACGAAAATTAATAAATTATTGAGTCACCAACTTATTTTTAATATGCAAAAGGAGGCAATCATATTCACACGATATATGACTTAAGTCGTCATTTTCTGTAGTATAATGTATAAATTATAATGTATGACTTAAGGAGGCAATCATATTCACATGATAACGCAAAGAGTACCTCAACTATATGGGTAATCCATGCTATTTCATCAAAGATTTATAATAAAACACTAAATTAGTATTCAAGATTGAAAAATGAGAAATGTGGTATCAATGGTGTCAAATAATGACAACCTGATGATTTTATTAATATCATAATGCTCGATTTATAGAGCTACATGAAATAGGAAACATAATATTCTAGAACAGTAAATAAATTATATCAAATATGCCCAACAAAATAAGATAAAAGATCTCTAAATGAGACATATAGTTAGCCGTAATAAGGAAATAGAATCACTCGTGCCCTCAAGCTGCGGTCATAGATGCCAAACATAAAAATTGAGATAAGTTGACTCTAATTTAGCAGGCCGCGGAAAGGATTTCTGGGACATTTGGACTGAAATAAGTGATAACAAGAATTCTTATTTTACCAGAACATAATATTTTCTATAATAAGACCGTTAAAAATATATTATTATTAAGAAGTATTATATGAGTAGCTAAGGAAACGGTGAGAGTATGAAAATGTATTTTTATTGGTTCCTGTACTTGCATCATAACAAAATTGTTTCATAAAAGTGGGTGGTAGTTAATAAATATGGACATGAGTACACGTGCCACGTTCAGAAGGAGCACGGACGTATCTTTCATCTTAGAGCCAGATATCCAACAGCTCGAATCCAATTGTAGTTTATTGGCCAGGGCGTTAATGACGCTTAGTGGAAAGTTCACCCTTTATAAAGACCCCAACCGAATATATCTGCAATAGAATGGACATTCCAACCCCTGGCCAGTTTTATTATATAGTATATTAGTCTTATATTATGATTGTGATGATGATGGTGACTTCCAAATGAGGAAACATAATGCTATCTAGTGTGCAATGATGTGAAAATGCTCACCTCTTACTTAACTTGAAGTTTGGGGTCAAAGTTTATGATCATAAGCTGCTCCAGATGCTTCCTTAAACAATTTATTTGGAAATTATTTCTAATTGCTTATATGTATTATGTAAACCCTTAGACTGCTTCACATGTAGGCATCTATAGCCCACCATTTCATGGCATATGAATTGATTGTTTATCTGGTTTATAGATAAAGTAATTGTTGAAATAATTTTCTTTAAAAAATTGTTATACATTGTTATGTGTGCATCATTATATCATTTTTTTCTCCTGTAATTCAACGTGTAACATATGTCTGTGCGCAATTGTGTATCAGCAGCTATGCAACATTTCTGTGTATTATATGTTTCTGATACGTTATTATGGTTGCAGGACTTTATCTGCTATGGATGCAACAAATTTAATTTTCATGCCCCAAATCCTCTTATAAATAATTATCTGTTTGCATAATTTTCTGTCTATTTTTCAGGAATATGCAGTACACATTGTGGTCAAACTGCTAAGTCGTCCAACACCTTCTGCTTCTGCAGAACCTGGTAGCGGGAGCCATTTACTCGGTCACATGCCCATGTTAGGTTCAATATTGTTCAGGGTTGCTCGAGTTGAAGTAGTGCATATTTTTTCATTATATGGCATGGTAAGCATAACACTACCTTACAATTCATGTGCTTCTCTATGGTTTCATGTTGAATTAGTTCTCTTAAGCCATTTACTTCCAGCCTCACTCAAGATTGAAATTTTGGAGTATTGGAAACTTGTGCTCTCGCCATACACATACAGAAACACACACGCGCACACATGATACACACATACATACACAGGTATCTTCAAAGATGTATATGCACACGCACACACACATATATAGATACATACATACATATAAATACATATAAATACCTAGACAGAGACATTTACATATACATATATGCATACACACAGAGACATATACACGCAACATTGTGTTAAAAGTGTTTATAATGCAGCGCCTTATTCTCAGATTTAAGGCATCGCGTTAAAGTTCACGCATCATTTTTTGGATGATGGCACCTCCACCTTGATCTCCATGACCCTAACCATGGATACACCAAATTTTTTTTAGTAAATTTGATAAATTTTACCCTTACATGGGGTTATTGCAAAATTTAGGGTTTTTCAGTAATAGAAGATTATACAAACATAGACTAACAAGCATATTATCTAAATCACATGTAAATTGTGTACACATATTTTAGGCCATGGCGACGTTGATTTATGGTGGTAATCATGTAAAATGTTGCTGAAAATTAACTTTTAATGTGACATCTTGTTTCAAATAATAAGATGCCATGTTGTAAGTACCTACCCCCCAAAAAATAAATAATTAAATTAAATTAAATTAAATTTGTGCATGTGTGTAGACTCTCGAAAATTCTCTATACGGATGGTCAAGGAAAGTTAACCATTAACCTTCTTTGGGATGATTGGCGTGGTGTTTCCTTCGTAAAATTATTTCCTTTGACCCAACAAACTACCAAATACTTTTTAAATTTCATTAACCTAATCTGGATTTCATAAAAAAATTCTTCAATCCTATACATGCATACATATATACATAACGTACGAGAAAAACGGAGGACAAAGGTCCTATGGCGCAAAAAGTCAACTATACATCATTTTTTTTCGATATCAGCACTGCTCATCTTGATCTTCACCATGTAAATTTTATATACACATTTTTTATGTGGGTGTGTATTTTCACATGGTTTTTCAAACTTTTTATCCATTGATATAGTGGTGGAAAATTCTCTATATCGGACAACCTTGATTTTTGCACCCACTAGATCAATGTGTGCTAAGCATTAAAAACATATGAAATTTGGTTTATATGGTTTAGACCATGAAGATCAAGATGGGAGGTGCCGATTGTCGAGAAAACGCGTAGAGTTGACTATTTTGTCCGCCGTAGGAGGGATTCCCTCATAGGGCCTTTGTCCTCCATTTTCCTCACACACGTGTGTGTGGATGATAAAACAGATTGTGCAGTGCCACTGTAGGAATTTCCAACGGCATCGGGATACATGGCAACACATCATTCATTGATGACATTTTAGCTTGGTCATCTTTCAATTATTTAATTAGCTTTTTTTCGCGGTGGTGTAAATTGATGACGTTTTAGATTTTTCCGATAGTAAAGAACATGTAATATATGTTTGTGAAATCTTATTAGATAATAGGGTTGTGAATAGAAAGAGAAAAGATGGAATGTAAATGGATAAATTGGCAAAGCCATTTTGCTATTACACCCCTATTAAGTATCTAATTACATAGCGTGTACATTACGGGTATTCTAACACACCTCCTCAAGCCGGAGCATACATATCAAACATGTCCAACTTGTTACAAATAAACTGCACTTTATTCCTTTCTAAGGGCTTTGTGAACAAGTCTACTAACAGATGAGCAAATTGAACATAGTAAGTATCGATGATCCCATCTTCAATTTTCTCCCTCATGAAGTGGCAATCCATCTCAATGTGCTTCGTTCGCTCATGGAACACAAGAATAGAGGCAATATAGATTGCAGTCTTATTATCATAATATAGCTGCATTGAGGAAGTGGGCTCAAAGCCAAGCTCTCCCAACAGAAAGCGAATTTATACAAGCTTACAAGTGGTATTCGCCATGGCCCGGTACTCTGACTTGGCGCTGGAACGGGACACTACACTTTATTTCTTATTTATCCAAGGGCTCAAGTTATCTCCTACAAACACGCAATATCCTCTAGTAAATCTGCGATCGGATAGAGATCCAGCCCAATCTGCATTAGTGAAGCCGCTACTCGAGAATGTCCATAATCCGAGTACAGTAGACCCTTCCCCGGAGAATTCTTCAAATAGCGAAGTATTCGAATCACTGTATCCCAATGAACCACCTGAGGATCGACCATGAATTGGCTCACAACGCTAACTGGGTATGGGATATCAGGTAGAGTGACGGTGAGGTAATTCAACTTACCGACCAGCCGTCGGTATCTTTCGGGATCTTCAACTGAGTCATCTTGTCCTGAAAGCATTTTAGTATTAGGATCCATTGGAGCCTCTATGTGTTTGCACCCTAACTTCCCTGCTTCAGTCAGCATATCAAGCACATACTTCCACTGTGGGATGTAGATGCCATCCTTCGATCGAGTAACTTCGATACCCAAAACGTATTTAAGGTTCCCAAGGTCCTTAGTCTAAAACTTTGTTTGAAGGAGGTGTTTAACCTGTGCAATACTTGACACATCATCACCGGTAATTACTATGTCATCGACATATACTACCAAAATAATGCGAAGGCTATTGGTGTTATTATGGTAGAACACCGAATGGTCATGTGCACACCGTCTGAGACCAAATAAAATAACCACCTCAGTAAATTTCCGAAACCACGCTCGAGGAGATTGTTTTAAACCATACAATGATTTCTTCAATTGGCAAACTAGACCAGACTCCCTCTGAGCAACAAAACCATGTGGTTGCTCTATGTAGACCTCCTCAACCAAAGATTCATGAAGAAACACATTTTTCACATCAAGTTGATGCAGTGGCCAATGATGGATAGCCGCAAGAGATATAAGTAGATGAACAGAGGTTATCTTGGCCACCGAAGAAAAGGTCTCCTCATAATCAATGCCGTAAGTCTGCGAATACCCTTTGACAACCAAACGTGTTGTCAAGCGAGAAAGGGTTCCATCAGGGTGAAGCTTCACAGTGTATACCCATCGGCAGAGAAACCAGATCCCACGTCTGATTCAGTTCGAGAGCAAGCATCTCATCAATTATAACCTTAGTCCACCCTTTATAAGACAGAATCAAAAAGGGACTTCGGTAGAGCATGAGAGTCGAGAGAGAAGTTAATACTTAATATGCCGAAAATAAGTGAGAAGCGGCCACATGATAAGCTATAGGGTGAGAAGTGCAGCTCTGAGTGCCTTTGTGTAAGGCAATAAGGAGATCAATGTCAGCCTCCGGCGGAGTTTGGAACTTTGGGAGAGCAGCGGCAGGAGGATGAGGTTCAAGAGTTGTACGGGCTCGATGAGCATACACCCTTGTAATTGGTGGTGTTGGACCCAACAGTAGGAAATCAGGGATGAGAGGTGGGTCAATAGGTATGGTAGAGATAATTTCCAACACAGTAGGTGGAGAATCAATCGACTCAGAAGGGACGTGACGAAAAATATGAGAAATCTAAACGAAAGTCACTGTCCATGTCTACAGGAGTGGGATGTAGAAAAGTATGGGGTGGACTCATGAAAAGACGTCAGCCGATATAAATCGACGACGTAATCCAGAACTATAACAACGATATCCCTTTTGAGTCCAAGAATACCCAAGAAAAATGCACTTAATGGCCTTGGGATTTAGTTTAGAACCTCTTGATTGTAGATCATGGACAAAACAAACACATCCAAATACCCGCGGAGGGACAGAAAAAGGGACCACCGACGGGAACAATATGGAATGAGGTTAGGACAGAGGAGGGCATACGATTGATCAAGTAATTAGCAGTAAGGACTCCATCCTCCCAAAAAATTTAGGCACTCGCATATGAAATAAAGAGTTCGAGTGACTTTTAATAAATACCTATTCTCCCTTTCTGCCACCCCACACTGTTGGGGTATAACGACAAGAGAATTCATGAATAATGCCAAATTACTCCATATATGTCCTAAAGGGTATGCTAAAATACTTCTTGGTATTATCACTCCTCAAGGTACTCACATTGACTCCAAATTGAGTTTTAACTTCATAACAAAAGGTCTGAAAAATGAGAAAACACTTCATTCCTAAATTTCATCAAATATAACCACGAGACTCGAGAAAAATCATCAATAAAGGTCACAATGTAGCGAAAGCCTCCTTGGGCAATAACAGGGCATGGCTCCCAAATATTAGAATGAACTAAATCAAAAAGTTTTTCAGCTCTCTTATTAATATGAGATGGGTAGCTAGAGCGATAATACTTACTCAATTCACAAGACTTGTACTCTAAACTAGACAAAATACCAAGAGAGGGAACAATTCTTTTTAAGGTCTGTAGAGAAAAGTGACCAAACCGACAATAGACATTGAAAGGTGTGGATACTGTTAGGCAGGCTATGGGACGTGGATGCTCATCGAGGTGGTACAACCCATCAACCTCAGTCCCTGTGCCAATCGTCTGTCTCGTTTCAAGCTCCTGAGAAACATATCCACTAGGAAAGAAAGTTGCATCACAGTTCAAATCTCGAGTTAGCTGGCTTATAGAGAGTAAATTGAAAGGAAAGCCAGGAAAATATAAGACAATAGAGAGGTAACTGTGGTGTGGCACAAACAGATCCCATATCCTCTAGGCAGAGGTGGTGCCATTCGCTAAGGTTACTAGGGTACACCCATGCCTTAGCCTATATGAAGACAATACGCTTCTATCTCCTGTCATATGATCTAGCGCGCCCGTATCTATCACCAAAAGACGACATACAAAAGTTGAAGTAATAAGGCCGTATGATTGCCTCTTGTAAGCCCAAGGTGGTCACAGCTGAAGCCCGAGGTGTATCTGATCCAACCTGGCTACTAGAAGGACAAGGTGACAAGAAGTCTTAATCGGGCAATCTCCTCCTCTAAGGACTTGACGGAACTTTCGGATGATGCTGAATCCGGCGAAGTGGTGGAGGATGCAGGAGATGCAGATCCAATATGTACACGAGTAGCAGGATGAGGAGGCCGAGGAAGTTTCCCATTCAACTTCCAGCACGTATTACGAATATGTCCCTCCTGACGGCAGTAGTCGTAAAAACGAGGCTCTTACGGCCTCTGCCTCCAGCTCTATAGCCCAAACGACATGCTCCCCCTCTCCCTCGTGGAGAATAATATGTGGGAGAACTCTCTGGCCCAATAAGTGCACTGTGTTCGCCGGATGCTGGCTGCTGCTCATCAGTGGTCTCCGATTGAAAAATCTGGTGAAGTGTATGATAAGTGGTCAAAAGAGTAACATCCGTCTTCTCAAGCAAGGCCGGATGTGATGACTGATATTCGGGTCGTAGCCTACCAAGAAAAATGATCATTAGAAGAGCTTCGTGCCGCCTTCTCATCTCCATAACATCATTAATGATCGGGAACAACTCCGATACAAGCTGTGAATGATGCGAAAACTCTGAGTAGTACTGATGTAATGAACGAGTTCCCTGCTGAACCTTGTACAACCGATGTGCCAAATTATAGACCTTCGAGAGGCTCTGCTGTGAAGAATAAAGCTCATGGAGCCGATATCAATTCGCCTTCGCAGTTCCCAAGTGAACAAGGCGATCCATGATGCGTCGCTCCATCGAACTGAGTATGAGATGACTCAGCTGTGCATCCTCCTCCTCAATCAGCGATAGTAGGGTCAGGAGGAGGCTTCGTCAAGTGATCACCCTTCCTCATTCTCTTGACATAACGCTCCACCATGAGATTCCAACTATGAAAATTTTGATCGTCAAGTTTGAAATCCACCATCTTGGTGGTTACAACCCTACAACATCGGTTGAAGAGATCGACTTCTCTTCTTTAGTCTCTATCTCTAAACTCCTTAACAAGAACCACTTCAAGAAAGAAAGAAACAACAATCGATCTCACAACAATCGACCCTCTCCGATATCCAAATACCGAACAAACAACCACAAATCATGTAAACACCAAACTCAATCGGACTACAATCTCCGAGAGTACAAACTACTCATCAATCACATAACCAACATAACAATCCATGTTAACAACTCAAAATCCACCAAAAGAAATCATGAAATCCCCTAAAACAGCCAAAGAAGCCCCAAAACAGCCAAAATCAGCTATGAAATCCTAAAAAACAGTCAAGAAGTCCCTAAATCAGCCAAGTTGAGACCGAGAACTACCAAAAACGATCAGATCCGATCAAATTGAACCCAAATACACCAAGATCCGACCAAATCGAACCCAAAAACTCTTAAGTCGACTGATTCGATCAAATATGAAGGAATCGAACACAAATGACCAAGAAAAATCTCTAGAACATTAAAACGAAGGACTAAAATCGACCTGAAATCGATCAACTCAAGGCCCCTTTCATCTTCGATTTTAGATCTAGATGAAATCAATGAAAAAGGGGCTCGATCTGGGTCGCTGGAGCTTGATCGGCATCGATCTGGGTCGCTGGAGGTTCGGTGAGGTCTGGCGACGCTGGACGAGGCGGCTGGAGGTTCGGCGAGGCTCCGACGAGGGTGGCGGCTGTGGTTGTTAGGGTTAGGGTTAGGGTTTGATGAGTTTGGTGATGGTGATTAGATGAATGGTTGAGATTAGATTTGTTTAAAAATAAATGGTTCGGATTGAAAGCTCTGATACCATGTGAATAGAGAGAATATTAAAGAAATGTAAATGGATAGATTGGCTTAAGTCTAATCCTCCTTTTTATACAGGCAAAGCCATTTACACCCATATTAAGTATCTAATTACATATAATAAACACGTGAATATTATGTGTATTCTAACAAGGGTAAATCTTATTATATTACAAACTAACGCTTGTGAATGGTTTTGTGCTGATTTTTTGTTAGCGATAATCTTGAAGTGGTTGCATATGCATAAGGAAAATTTGCTAAGCAAAATAACAAGCCTTTATCCCAAAATTTTAGGGTCAGTTATATGCATCCATTTCTTCATTCTTCGATTAAATTGATAATTAATATATCATTCTTAATTGCCTCAATCCACATTCATATAGCTCTACACCTACCACAAGCTGCACCAACCACAATTTTGTCATTTCTAACGGGAGCATTTACTGGTCTCGGTTGCAAGTGTCAAGACCATCTCAATTGGTTCTTTCTAATCTTGTCTTATTTGGGAGCGACCTCCAACTTGTTACGAATAAACTCATTCTTATCCTATCATTTAGTGTGTTACTATTCATCCATCTTAATATTCTCATTTCAGTCGCACACATTTTTTAGACATGTTTCTTAATTGCTCAACATTCCGATACATAAAGAAGTATCGGTCTTATAGTTGTTCTATAGAATTTCCCTTTTAATATCACCCTACAATCACATAGCACTCCTGAAGCACTTCTCCACTTCAACCATCTCGCTTTAATTCTATAAACTACATTTTCCTCGATCTCCCCATTATGATTAATTATAGATTCTAAGTAGTGAAAATTGTCATTTCTAGATATTTCTTGGCCATCAATTTACATTGTACACCTATCTTTCGCACTGGTTTGCTTGAAGTTATTTTCCACTATTATGTTTTTGTTCTGCTAATTTTGAATCCTTTATATTCTAAGACATCACTCCATTTTTCTAATTTAGAAATTATCCTTTCTTTGGATTCATTTCCTAGAATGAGCGTTTCTCCTTTGGGGAAGGGTCACATATGTACAATATAGGGAACCTACCACCACTTAAGGAGCGTGGGATGGCAACCCGGCATGGAGATCGGGTGGGCCTCCCCGCTCGTCACTCCTCTTTCATGCAATAACATTAGTCTTTCTTTTCCTTTGTCTGCCGTCATCTGTATGGAAGCGAGGAGCCGTGATGGTTTTGATTGATAGAGGATGGGGTCTTCTATGCTAATGGCCAATGACCTTACATACCCAACAGTTGTGAGTTTAGACATAGTAAACTTCTGAGCAAGAATCAGGTTGGATACTCTATATACATGTATGTATATATACATACATATGTATATCTAACGGAGTAATATAAGAGAAAACACACACCTGTTAAAATAAATGGTTAGTACAACCGGTTGTGATCTATACATCCGAAAATCCATGTAAATAAAAAAGTGAGTGCCTTGAAACATCTACTTTGAGCTTAATTTCATTTTTGTTGATCCATTAACTAGAAAGTTTTTACAATATATAAGTTGCTGTTTGACCCACAGTTTTTTGAATGAGCAGGTCATAATACACAAATGTTAAACCATATGAGTTTAGATACCTACTAGAATACTCATTTTCCATATATAAGTGTACATATCACATATATTTGTTTGTACATCACACACGCATGCATGCTTTACTTAGCAGTTTACGTATACCTAAACTACATGATCCAATTCATTATTTGCATTTATTTTAGCAATGCTACATGCCTTAAATGATCTATAGATGAAACATCATATTTTTCAATGACTATTTATACATCACTGGATATGATATAACCACAAGAATTCATGATACATGATCTAGGTTATTACAGTCCATTCTTTATGTCATGATTTATATAGCTTAAGAAATGTTGATGGAGTTTTCAGGACAGGAAACTCCTTTATAATTTAAATTGCCTTGTTATAAATTTGCTCATTTGGCAATCACTTGAACCATAAAAGAGAATGTAATATATCAATGTACATTTAAACTTAACTCAGGGTATGTGAATCAATGCATGGAGTTGGTTGTCCAGTTTGTTGGCATCATGAAATTTGCTAGGTGACCATAAATTGGTTGTATGTATCTGTGCTTAACTGAACTTCAACTTGTAACTACTCAAAACAAATTAAATAAGTTAGTACATGCCGCTTGGAAGCCTCTGCTATTTTCTCGGTTACTGCATATGGTTGCTGTGGCCTTTGGTGTCTGCTAAGCATGACTTTGAAAGACAGGAAGATATATAAGAGAGGAGACCATCAGATGATGTTTTAGGTGGTCTACTCAGTGCTTCAAGAAGGCACCTTGTGGACTTGCACTGCAAGGGCTTGGCAAAAAATCTCTGCAGATGGTTGCCTCAGGCGCCCGCACAACCTAATTATTAGAATGAATTATCATATAGACCACAAACAAATTTTTTAGAGGGGGGGATTGAAAGGGTGGGGATATGAGTTTCTAATACTCAGATTCGATGGGCTATTCAAATTTTAAATCCTTGCTAGTGTCTTTTCGTATCCATCAAGTCAACAACAAAGGAGGGACTAAAGTGACTTGTTCTTAGATATGTGTTTCTTAGCATGTACATTTACAATCCATATCTTCGGTCTCGATCGATCTTTTTCTCTCATATTCACTTCTATAGAATATATAGAATAGGGAGCCCCAGTGGGAGTAGTGACTAGTATTATAGGACGATGGGCGGCCGGTTCCGAAATGACACCTTATTCTGTCTCATCCTTTCCCCCCAAATGGTAGGGAGAAGATAAAGGTCGAACCCATAAAATTTTGCTCTGTATAGACATTGTAGACCAGTGTTCCAAGGACTAGGTATTAATAGTTGTGTGCCTTTTACTCAATCGACATATAAGAAATCAGTCTCATAAACCATAATCACATTCATTTTGCATCGAGGAAACTTATGTGGTGTAATTAAAATGAGCAAAGGGGTTTTTCCAACTTGTATTACCTTGCGTTGGATGGGAAAGTTTTTCACAAATATTTACGTATCCTGCATTTCTAAGCACTTGATTCTTGCTCGTGATCTTTGTTATCTGGTAGATGATCTTACTACTTGTATAAAGCCAAATATATATATGTAGGCTCAAAAGCGTTCTCACGCTTCCAATATTATTGCAGGTTCCTGAAGTAGCAGCGGCTTTGATGCCTCTCTGTGAGACCCTTGGCTCCTTTGCACCCCAATCTAATCATAGATTAAACCCTTCTGATGAAAACTCTATCTATTCCGTCTTCTCATGTGCTTTTCTTTTACTTCTTCGCTTGTGGAAATTCTACAAACCTCCCCAGGAACAATGTATCGCAGGCCGTGGTGGTACTGTCAGGATGGAACTAACTCTCGACTATCTATTGTTGATGCGTAACAGCTGTATTGCTTTGCAAAACTCTACTGCTAATGATAGAAATGACAATAGCACAGATCCACTAAATGCATCACCAGGTCAGCCTGTTTATATCGACTCGTTTCCGAAGTTACGGGCCTGGTACCTCCAAAATCAAGCTTGCATAGCCTCTACTCTTTCTGGTCTTTGTAGTAAAAACCCAGTTCACCAAGTTGCCAATAAGATATTGAACATGATATGCCGAAAAATGTCTAAAGTGGAAGCTGCTTCAGGTAATCCTTCTGTGAATTCTAGTGGCAGCATCACTGGATCACCTGTAAGTATGGCAGAAGATGCTTACCAGAGGCCCACACTTCCTGCATGGGAGGTTTTGGAAGCTGTTCCCTTTGTGCTTGAAGCAGTTTTAACTGCATGTGCCCATGGAAAGTTATCATCCCGAGACTTGACTACAGGTTGGTGACACTATTTTCTATTGTTATTATTATTTTCATAATTGAATCCAACTCTTAGCCTATCATATTAATATTTTCTACTGCATTCCTTTTTACCCAATTGATGAAAGTTCGCCAAAAAAACTATGAATTCATTCTATTTCCCTACTCTGAATACAAACTTCTGTTCCGTGAACTAAAAGCTGCATGATCAAATGTCTCGCAATCTTTCTACTGGATTTTGCACTTCAGAGCAAGACATTACTTTCTATAGTCATCAAAGCTAGGTGGAATTTGAATCAGTTAATATTTTGATTCCTAATCCCAAATCTAAGGGGACGGGTTGAGAACCTTCATCCCATAGATGTGATCTGGAGTTGTGAAGGTTGTAAATTGTTATGAATATAATTAGTTATCATATATTAGTTATGAATATAGTTATTAGATTGATTAAAATATGAGAGGTCATCTATGACTCTCTCTATATAGTTGTATTAATTCTTGTTTTTATTAGGCCAATAAATTATTTTTCTCTTGGTTCTTTTCATGGTATCAGAGCAAATGGCTCGATCCAAAGCCGACTCAACAATACTACCAAGTGTTGTATTTTTCACGTGATAACCATACTAAATAAAAAAGGTGATGGTTGCACGTGAGGGGGAGTATTGAAAGAAAAAAAACCAAATGATGGGAGTTTAAAGATAGTCTCACATTGGAAACAACAAAAGAAACACATGGGTATAAAATATAAAATGGGTCATATCTCAACAAGGCTTGAGTTTTATTGTTGGGACCCATTTATCATTAAAAGTCTGTGTAAAAGCCCATCACTCCAACTCTTCTCTAATTTTAAACTCTACTTTAAAAAACAACTTTAACATGGTATCAGAGCGACGAAAAGAGTTGAGAGAAAACCCTAATTTTTCAAACCCTAATCCTAATTTCCCTAGCCGCCGCCCCTCCTTTGCCCTCACCTCCACACCCTTGCTGCCCTTATTCTTGCCCACACAGCCTTTCCACACCGCACCCGCACCACGCCGCACCCGCACCCGCAACCTGAACCGCACCACGCCCTGCATCAGCAACCTGAACCGCATCACGTCCCTGCACCCGCACCCACACCCAGCATCTTCTGCACCCTTCGCACCACCCTCTATACCCGCACCCGCACCCGCACCACTAGCACCCACGCCCTCCATGGCTGTGGCTGTGGCCGTCGCCTCCATGGCCGCTGTCCTTTACTTATAGACTGCCTCCTCTAATGATGTCGCCTCCTCCATGCCAATCGCAGCCCTCTCGAACCCTAGTCCTAGCCCTCGCCAACACCCACATGGCAACAGTCGTCTCTGTTCCTCTCGGTTAATGACGATCTATTCAATCATCTTGCTCTAACTTCTTTACGCTTATACTTGCTTGGATATTAAACAACCTTATTCTCTCTTGTGATTTACTTCTGCGCCATTCATCATGGATTCTGATTCGGTCTCCATTACTGCTCGTGATCGTTCTCCTGTTGCTGCCTGTGCTCGTGGTCCTCGTACTCATGGTCGTAGCTATGCTGGCTTTTATTATTCTTATTGCGGCGGTATTAATTATCGTGTAGACTGGTGTATGGAGAAGCATGGCTACCCTGATAATACACTTATAGCTCGTCAGATGTTAACACCAGTTGCTACTACTCGATCTTCCTCTTATGCCGGCAATTTACCTTTATCCAATGCTGAGTAGGGCCAGTTGCATCGTCTCCTCTCCTCTATAACTCTTGCCAACCTTTCTATTCTATCAGGTATATCGTTTCTTTCTTATTCTAATTCGTGGGTCGTTGATCCGGCACCTCACATCACATGTTGATCTTGTTTCTACTCCTCACAAGTTGATTCCATGACTGATGGTAATATCACACCTGTTTTTGGCACTGCTGATTTATCACTTCATTTTACACCTGAAAAATGCTTTAATTGTGCTATCTTTAAAACAAAACTTGGTTTTTATTCGTCGGTTTATAAATTATTCTAGCTGCTCCGTATCATTTTATCCATCTCACTTTGTGATACAAGATCTTTTGACGAAACAATAGATTAGTGGGGGGCATGAACAGAATGGACTGTACTACGTTGATTATCTTTCCAATACGTCTGCAACTGTTTCTACTATCCAGTGGTATCAGAGACTTGGTCATTTTCCTCTTTCCTCCTTATGTACTATGATGCCTTCTCTTGATTTATCAGAGTTCAGTTGCGAATCCTGTATTCTTGGTAAACATCATCGCTCCTCTTTTCCTCTAGTTTATAAAATACATGATTTATCCTTTGCGTTGGTTCATTTCGATATTTGGGGCCTTTTTAAATTTTCTAGTGTTTTATTATAGATATTTTATGACATTTATCGATGATCATTTACGTATGACTTGGTTGTATCTTCTGCGTAATAGGTCTGAATTTATGTCTATCTTTAAAATCTTCGTAGCTGAGATTACTAATCAATTTGGTGTTTCGGTTAAGGTTCTTCGTTCAGCTAATGCTAAGAAGTATATTAACATGGAATTTACTGCATTTTCTCAAACCCATGGGATATTGCATCAAACATCATGTTCTTATACTCCTCAGCAAAATGGGATTGCTGAACGGAAGAACCGGCATTTGCTTGAGATAGTTCGTTCTCTTGTTTTGCATATGCATATGCATGTCCCGAAACGATTGTAGAATTTTGCGTCTTAGCTGCCTATTTTTATATCAATCGCATGCCTTCTGGTCCTAGGCAACCAGTCGTCTTTTTTTATTTTGTTTTCATAAGGTAACCCTTTTTCTGTTTCTCTTAAGGTGTTTGGTTGTTTTTGCTATCCTCATATTCAAGGTTCTCAGGTAGACAAATTTGATTCTCGAGCTACCCGTATGGTGTTGTAGATTACTCACGATCCCAGAAAAGATATATTTGCTTTGACCTTGCCACTTTTAAATTTGTACTTCATGTGATGTGACCTTAGAAAATCAAGCATATTTTCCGCCACCTGTTAAAGACCCCACATCTACTATCCCTGTTCCTTACTTACCTTCCTCAGAGCTTGATTCTTATGTTCAACCCGTGCGTTCTAGTTTTAAGCTTGTGTCCTCTATCCACGGGTGCATCACCATCGTGACCCAAAAGCCCCCACCCTCCCACCATTTCTAGACCTAACGATTCTTCCACAGGTACTCCGGTATAGTCTACTGTTCCTGGTTTTCCACCACTGCTGCCTTCAGAAGATCTCTTTTTCTGTTGCCTTACGCAAGGGTAAGCGTTCCTGTACCACAACATATCCGATTTCTAATTTTGTTTCTTATCATAGAGTGACATCTTCTGCTCCTCAGTTTGTTTCCTCCTTGTCTGCCATTATTCTTCCTTCATCTATCCAGAAAGCACTTCAGCACCCTGGTTGGCATGCAACTATGTTAGAGAAGCTTGCCGCAATGCACTCTAATCAGACTTGGAAATTGGTACCTCCGCCTTTAGATAAGAAGGCAGTCGGATGTCAATGGATCATTACTGTCAAGCAAAATCCAGATGGGACGATTGACCGTCTCAAAAATCTTTGGCTGTTTCTAAGACATGGCCACTTCATCAGCTTGATGTGAAAATGCCTTTCTTAATGGCGATCTTTCAGAGACTATTTACATGCAGCAGTCTTCTGGTTTTGAGCGATCGGGGAAGCATGATTTATTTTCTACATAAATCTTTATATAGATTGAAACAGTCATCATGTGCCTGATTTGAAAAGTTTAGTACGGTTTTTCGACAGATTGGCTTTAAACGTGTTGGGTGGCTTTTGCTTTTGCTGCGATCACCGCGGCGAATGCGGAATGGATTTTAATAATTTTAAAGTAAGTACAAGTCACCAATATCCAAGGATTCATCCATACACTAAATCTAGCAAATAACGTACAAGGTTTAGGGATAACAACTTTTGATGCGTGTCCACCTAATCGTGGAAGACTCCTCGAAACTCTTTATAGGCCGTCGGAAATAAGCTTGACAATCTATCTCTCTTACCGAAGATGATCCACCCGAGGGAAATCAATCCAAGCTCCAACTTCACCTAGAATATCTAAGTGAAGAACCTAACCATCCAAGTTTGCTAGAAGTGGAGTGTTAGTGATGTAGGGATTATCATTTTCATTAATCTTTCTCGTTTCCTCCATTAATCTCAACACATAAGAGGAGGAAGAATGAGATGGAGATGAGAGAGGAAAGGATACGAGAGAATCATATAATAAAAGATGAATCCAAACTCAACATAATTTTTCAAACACTAGAAAAAATGTCATCCTATTTTGCATTAAACAAATGCAAACCATACCTCTCTGCATCCTCTCCTTTACACCTTTACCTCATTTATCTATTTTCTAATATTAGAAAATAGAAAATGAGGTGTTCTCCTTATAGAAGGTATTCTTATATAAATACAATAATACATCTCTGTATATACATACCCGCATTCGTATCAAAATACGAATACTAATGAGAGAGAATGAATAGTGAACATAATACCAGAATATATATATATGTAAATTATTAAATCAATACTTGATTTAATAATCCGGTTTAATCCTAAACCGGCTAGTATTATCAACCGTCCGATTAAAGTTTGTCTAACTAATACACATATTTAATTGGACCTTTGCTCATACCAAAGTACGGCCTAAAACACCATATCGCCTGAACAGGGAAAACCTTCTATATGAGACTCTAAAGACTCGACAATATGCTGGTAGTGAGTTACTGGATAAATCGATAACCACAAGCACGTCAGCGGCACTAGCTGTACATAACGGCTACCAAGGTATATACCGAAAGGGAGGTCGACAATCAAGTCCGTCCGTACCTACTGATCCTGAATGTGACAATCTCTGTACAGTCCGGTCACTTCGTCTAAGAGTATCGTATATCAGGTCTAGAGGGTGGATAACGTCAGACCCCTAATAACCTGATAAGTCATGCCGGTGTCCAGTTCATCACCAACCGAGAAATTACTGATCTCCCATCAGTAAATCTCATCAGCCATGGCCATAGACTTATGGTGATAGCCAACCGAACACTGCGCGATATCAACTCCTAATACCGAAAGAGACGAATCCGTGATGATCGCTCACTGTCTCCATGTAGCTCGGGACTATACCCAACTAAAACCTGTTTGCACGATTCCTTTGAGTCATGGTAAGGTAGTAATCTAAGTACAGTGGGAACTCATGCGAAACAAATGATGATCTCAGGTCAAATGACATAACCTGTACTCATGCCACTAGAGAACTGCTATCTGACGATAGGTATAATACCATATAAAAGTGAACACTTGTATACTATCTTAGGTGACATGACACTAATGACTTGTAAGACCGGCTACCGTCCCTCGTCGGGGTCCAGAAACGTATATCCTAGTCTACCCCGGAATATCGATGTCCAGTCTCGATACTCCCTCAACTAGGGACAATTAAGGATGTACTTATGGACTACCCAGCTCCCACGTATATGATCGCTATCATAATGCTGGTAGTCAAGCAAGAATTTTACGGGCTTCATCATTATGTATTAGCGACACATAATAAGAAGTAAAACGTATACACATCAATGATAAAGACAAACCAGATAGCATACTATTATCTCGAGTAAGACTGTTCTACCTATATAGGTTCTTCCTTAATTATCATAATCGTTTACCTGCAATTACAATAAATGCCTTGAAGGCACTATAGCTAACAATCTCCCAATTGCACTTAAGGCTAATTATTGCGGTATCGCATACCCATAACTCGTGTGCTACCGAATACCCAACTTTCTCTACTAATCAGTTTCGCAAAGCTCGTTTGAGAAACTTCCGTGTTGGAGAAATAGCCTTAATGAGATTCGCTACAATGTTCCAATTTCATCTCTCTATATCTCAATTTCGTAGAGATTAACAATCTCCCGAACTGAGCGATACCCCGCCTCAAGAATTTGTCTGCATACTTGATGGGACCAAGTTCATAAATGAACACTTTTATCCAACAAACATCTTAGGCTGTATCATCTGCTGAATATAATCAACAACCTGCGCCTTGTCTATCTCAGTATTTCGTTTGGAACCCTTTCCAATATATTGCCCCTTAGAAGAGGGTAAATCTATAACTCTGACAGCCACTCTGTCATCAAGGCCACCTTGAAAGCCAGAACCGGTAACAGCATCCTTTAGGAGGCTGCCATTACCATACTCCAGGAATATCCTAATATGTTCTTCACTGCTTCCCTTTTGTTTCTTCAGGATTGGATTAATATCCGCTTATTACAACAAGTGCAAAAACATCTGATCTGGTACATGATATCACATGATTGACCTATCTGCCAAAGCAAATGGAATGTCATTCATGTGAGTCTCTCTCCTCTTCAGTCTTAAAGACATCTCTTTAGAGAGTGACTCCTCATGCGGATACACCGTCACGTTAGAAGTCCATTCTAAACTTTTTTAGAATGGTGTCCAAGTATCCTGATTGGGACACATCCTAAATCTTGATCTATCGATATAGATCTAGTCATCAGAATTCTTGATACATTATCCAGATCCTATATGAAACATTCGTAACAACCAAAGTTTGACCGATTGTAATATAGGAACATCTCTTTCTATCAGGGGTATGTCATCTAAATACCATGACAATATTCCCTATATCCTTCTTACCAGGTTCATCTGTTTTGATGAAGTCAAATACCTTGATTGCTATATTAAAACAGATGATCTGTCTCCGCTATGCTTGCTTTAGTTTATAAATAGACATAAGCAACTTGCACACCTTCCACTGGTCCCACTGACTACGATAACTCTCTGGCAGGGTCATATACATATGCACTTCTAAATTCCCATTTAGAAGGGTGTTATAGTCATCCACCTACCAGATCTCATAGTCATGAATAGCGGCAGTGACAAGTCATATCCATATGGACTTCAGCATAAAAACTGAAGTAAAGTTTCATCACAATCCACGCCGGTTATTTGATGAAAATCTCTTACTATACGTCTAGCCTTATTAGGTTACTATTTTTCCACCTGCAATGATCTCGAAAGATCTACTTACTCCTAATAAGTTTTACTCCTTCAGGAGCATCCAACAAAATCCAAACTTCATAATTTGCTGGAGTGCGTGGAGTCCAACTTAGATATAATGCATCCAACCATCATCCGAAAGTCACCACTTCCCATGGCCTGCTGATAACTAGTATGTCAATCATCATCATGATGTTGACCTCCCTGTCACCGTCTATGAGAAAACCGAAGTATCTCTCGGGTGGCTGAGGTCACCTAAATACGCGGAGTGACTAAGATTTGTCGAGTCCAATTGTTCTTCGGGTTCTACTAAATTTTCAGTAACCATTTATGGGCCTGAAATCATTTCTAGTTCTACCATATTCCCATTAGTTTCTTTTGCAAAAAAATTCCTTTTATAAAAAGGCGGTGAGTCAAGAAAAATGTAACTATTGATCTTAAAAATGGTAGAAATTAAACCTTTGCGAATGTTTGGGATAATTCACAAACTGCCATTACTGAAACGTGCCTTGAGTTTGTCCGGATTCTGCTTATAAACAGAAACCGGAAAACTTCATATATCAACATCCTTAAGATATTCTATCATTTTATATCCATATAGAACCAAATGCACTAATTTAGATGGAACCATATTCAATTGGTATGCAGCTGTTTCCAGTGCATATCACCTAAATAGAAAAAGGCCATACATCATTACTCACCAAAGAGTGCACCCACGGATGAGTAACCTGTGAGAGAATCAAGTTCTCAATATTACTACGACGGAATACCTAGCATAAGTGTCTACATCTTCGATCACTTCAAAGAGTCATGATATTTCTAACTTATGGTTCTCCAGTTTGTTCTTATACCTATAAATTTCTCAAAATGTTTGGACCTTGCATTTCAACGAATGTGTTTAAAGACAGAGAATTCATAGGTAAACTGAATGAAGTAAAATTACCAACCCCTTGTTTTATAGGACACCAGACAATATACATTACCATGTATAAGTCCAAGAGTATACTAACTCAAACTCCGTGTGTCGTAAATTGAAAAACTGTATTTTGGTTAAGAACGTCTATTTCGTTATTTAATGCACCTTACCTTATCCTCAACTGATAAAGGTAAAATGTTTAGAACACAATTTTCAAAATTTATATTTCACTTTATAAAATAAAGATACAGATATTCAGTTTTAAAAATTGATGCACAACAGTTATTCAAAACCAAATATTTACCGTAAGGCAAAATCAGGTGATTTAATCCAATATCGCCAATTGCTACGAATTCTGACATTGAGGATCAAATCATCCATTTTCCAATATTCTACTCATTCTCAATAATTGTAATGCCATACAGATGTGAGATCTTAAACCGGTATATACATACATGGAGTCAGAATTAATTGGGAAAACATTTTTCAATTACAACTACACAGAAATTCTGAAACATAAATGTTTTACGGGGTGACCGGATATTTCTAGTAATGTC
Organism: Agapanthus africanus; assembly: GCA_030015575.1. Classification (NCBI taxonomy): domain Eukaryota; kingdom Viridiplantae; phylum Streptophyta; class Magnoliopsida; order Asparagales; family Amaryllidaceae; genus Agapanthus; species Agapanthus africanus. Next base: position 73,370,625 of record JASDDO010000029.1, on the reverse strand, counting down.
TCTTCTAATGTCCAGATTTACGACAATAACCGCAATTTCCTTTGCCCTAATTTCAACCCCTTTATATGTCTATACATCTTACCATCTGTACACCATATTTAGGCTAGTTTGTTTTCTTCCTTTCTTACCTTTCGGTACCAGTCTAGGATTTGGAAGAAAAATATTCAACAAGCGTAACTGGTGTACACTCCCAATACAAGGAGCTCTCCAACTGGAGAGAAGGTGAAGAAGAGGAGACAACAGAATTATACAATCCAAATTGTCCAGAACTTGTGATCATCTTTGGACCGAAATAAATTTCTTCGAGTTTGTATGTAACTGTCACGACCCGAAAGAGCACGTGACTGGCCCTCGAACCATATGAAGTCTATAGGACTCCATCTGATCCAAGTAAGCCAAAAGCCCAGAAATCTAAAACCATTTAAGGAGTAAATAGGGAAAATTAGTTTTAAGAGGTAAAGAAAACATGTTTGAAAATCAAGTTTTTAAATAACTAAGCCGAATATGAATTTTTAAAATGTGTAACCTTTCCTGAAAATTTCGGCAGAGTTTCCTTTGTAAAAACTGGCCCTGAACGGGGTACAACAAGAATAATATATATGACATGATAAAAAGCATCTCCAAGCGGGAGCTAGCTCTTCGTCAATCGACGGTCACAACCACGCAAGCAATAATAATATACAACGCCAAGGGGCGAGGATCAAAACTGAAAAGAAACTCAAAAACAGCCAGAAAACCGCAATACTACAAGCGCGACTCTAAGGTCGAAACAATACAACACTGATTTGTAAGTCTGAAACAAACTACAAGTTTTGGTTGATGGACAATTCTAGATACAATAAAAATACATGAACAATGGCGGTTCTGATACAAAGAACCCACCTAACCAAGCAAGACACCCATAGGAAGCAGTGTGCCAGAAATGCCGCTATGGAATCTGTACGGCAAAAACCTGCAAGAACTGGGGCACAACGGGGGTGAGTTGCCAACTCGTGAATAGAAAGATATCTACAAGCAGAAATCAAATGCATGACCCATCCTAGGTCAAAACGATCAGATATACATAAACCTCAATATGAATAAAGCTGAAGCATGCTAAACTGGCAATGTAATCTCTATACATGAGTGTAGTGCCAAGTGCTCGTGCTAGTGCCTCAGGTAATAGCATGTCATGAATATGAGGTATAACCAATGTAATCAAATCTGCACACTCGTGGATCCCGTCCACTCGTCACCCACTGACAATAACCACCATGCATGTAAATATCATGAATCATGTGCATGGGAAATAATATGAGGATATAACCACCCGTGTCCCTCGCGACATATCAAAATCATGGAACCAGGGTGCCCAGCATCGACACCCGAAAACATCATGAAAACTGTGCCCAGCATCGGCACGTAAATCCTCATATATCGGGCTCCGTCAGTCCGGATCGGCCCGCGGGCTCTGTCTGCGGTATCGGCCCTCGGCCCCGGCAGTATGCCCAAAACATCTTTCGACTCTGGTCGGTATCCTCCGGATAACCGCCAGGTCCAACCAATCACCGGTAGGTACTCGCCCGCCTCCAGGCTCAATCGGCAAAGCTCATCGATCATCTTGCCGAGGGGAACCATACCGGGTCCACCATGTACCCGCAATCGGCTCATCCACGCCTCGATTCGGGTTACACATATCGCTCTCAGCACCGAGAAAACACATGGTGGACGCACTGAAATATCATATCAAGGGTAACCGGATTTTTAAAGAAATGACATATTCTCTTTTGAAATACCCTCGGTTCCCAAATCCAGAAATATCATAGAAACAACATATCTCAATGCGTACAGTCAAAGCATGATGTATGCGGCATGTAACAGTAATGCAAGCATATCAGTAAGTCATGCAACATGGAATAATAATGTGCACATGTCGAGGGAGACCGCTCTTTTAAAAGGAATCCGTTTTTAAAGAGTATCTTGCGGTTCCCAAATCCCCAATCAAGCTAGAATCATCTATATATGTGTACAGGTATAAGTGTACAATATGCCATGCCAGAATCATATCATGAATGCAATAGTACTATAGTGTAGTGACATGGCAATTATCGATGATGAGTGTGTGAGCCGGCAACAAGTGTACGTGGAACATATACATCATCGATAATGGTGCTGGTGTCCTAACAGCATGACTGAATGTCACAACAATACAAGCGATGCAATGCAAATAGCAGGAATATGCGGAAACGAATGATCAACGCAAAAGTACAGAACTTGCCCTAATAGATATGTCATGCAACCTTGCCTTTTGAAATAAGACGAATCAGGGCTTTTGGTAAAGTAAGGGCTACAGTGTTTTAAGAAAAGATGCATCATTTGAAAATATCCGTATAACCCTTCTGCTTATCTTTAAAATATCCCCGATTCGTTAGTTTTGAAATAGGTATGACTCGGTCTAGTCTAATGTCTACTAAATAATCTAGACAGGAGGGGTATGAAACCACCTAATCTGAGTCAATATATAAATATAGATATGATAGTCGGTGATCTCGCCTCAATAACATATCGTATGATATCCTCGAGTCATGAGTGCGGATCTATCATCAATATCGGCTCGTACGGTAAATCGTCGTACGGCATCCCAATAGCTGGGTAGGGATCAATATCACATCTCATCACATATCAGGTATCACTTATCATCAGATCACACAATCTGGGGTACTACTGTAAGTCTAGTACAAATCGACACCATCTATAAAATATGAATGCGGGTAAAGCACATGTCCAAAGGCCCGCTAAAACTATCATATCGCACCTCAAAGGCAAACTATGTCACATCGCCGATCTCACGGCCTCACATCAAATATCATCTCAAACCCCGTATATAAACACATAGTCCCATACCCATGTGTAGATATACGCACCAATAACTGAAAGAATGTATGCAAGTATGTGTGTAAGTGTATGTGTGAGTGCAACCACTACTCTAGGGTTCGCACTATACTACACCAATATAATCTTAGCATCAAAAATACCATTATTACGATCAATGATCCTAAACAACACATAATAAATATACGTGTGTATACGTATTCGTATACATCACTACGGACTGCGGGGGTGCTATACGCCATCCACCCGACTTCTCCCCGTAGATATAAATCTACTCACCTTGCTTCTCGTGTGTCTGTGCCAATGTCGCCATCTTCATCCTCTTTGCCTCAACATCACTCGGGGTACCTACAAGGATATCATAACGCTAAAGCACATGAAAATCACATCGGAAACTAAAACAGCACACGCTACTCGCATAGGTAGAAACCTATCGCTTCGCATGTCAACACAATCAAAATCCACCCGTCGTTGACGTCCAAACGCCACCCGACAGGAATGAATCACCAAAAACCAAAATCCATGCTAAAACAAGTCTCAAATCCTGCACCAACATAGGAAAAATCATCCCAGATTTCACCCTAGATGGAATCTGTCAAAACTAGATATACCCAGGGTCAAAACTATAGGAAATGGGGCCATGCACAGAAAACGAGGCAATTCCTTAAAATACCTTATTTTAGAATTTTCCATAATTTTTCCCCATTTATCTGTATTTAATTATACCAGAATATTAAAATATTCTTTAAAATAATATTAAATTATAAAATTTCCCAAAAATCATATTTTATTATTTTGAAGACGTTACAATCTACCCCCCTTAAAGAAATTCGGTCCCCGAATTTAAATTTAAACCCCAAAATACTAAAATATTTCAATACAAATTCCAAGTCATCGGGGCTCCGAAATCATCTATACATAAAACATCATAGCGCAATGCATGCGCATGAGTACTGAGCAGATAACTAAAAAGCAACACTCCATCAAGCATCCGCAATCATCGGAGTCATGGTAACGACACAATGTCAAATCCAATACAAAATCAATATGATATGGACCAAGACTATACATGTAGACACCCAATCTATACATGTAATTAGCTGATGCAACTGTATGCCAAATCTTTTTAAGTCGCTGTGCGATGCGCGTAACACTGCACAGTGGCGGACGTTTCTCATAAGAAAATAACTATATATGTGTATATATATCCTTTGTTTAATAAGCACGTTCCACCATTTTGAAAATAATCAGAAGGGTTTCCTTGTTTTTAAAACGTTTGTGTCATATCGGACACGTAGGTATATACTGAGACTATAGCTCGCTCTTTGGAAATCCCTTCGATAACTATCGATGCATGCAAAAAAAAAAAAAAATCCAGGTACTGTCCTCTGACTAGTCCTGCTCAGTAAGAAAATAATATCCAATATCATAAAAATGTACTGTTCCAAAAGGAATAAATCTCAAAAATATACATAACCCACCCTGTGCGTCTGGTGCGCACGGGAATCAAAATCCATATATGCGCTAAACATGTGCACAAAACAACATCTAGGTGCAACGGGTGTGCACGAAGCATCTGTCATAGGCAACATGTGTGCCTGACAGCCAAAACAGGTGCATCTGACATGCACGAAGAATCTCGATTTAGTGCATCTGGTGTGTCCCAAAATCGTATCTCAAAACATGCGCCCAACATGCGCGAAAATCCAAATCGGTGCATCCATCATGCACGAATGAAAATCTAGACCCTGCGCACTCAATATGCACGGAATCACAAAATCCAATAGCAACGTCGAATATGCGTAAGTCCAGTCAAAAGCACGGAGTGCAAGAATCCACATCAATATCACAATCAAAATCGACATACCGAAAGGCATCAAATCGAAGTCAGGTGCAATCGTAATGCACAAAATATAAATCCGGTGCAACAAAGGCACGAAATATAAATCTGATGCGATAAACGCAAGAAACATAAAACTGGTGCGACAAATGCACGAAGTATAGAACTGGTGCATCCCATGCACAAATACCAAGCAATAACTCAAATACGTAAGCAGCAACACCAAGTGTATCCAGATATGAAGAAAATCATAAACGTGTGCAGCTGCGGGCACAAAACACATATCGATGCACTACAAGCACATATAAGCTATACCGAGTGCAAAATCAAAACACTAAAATTACATGAAACTCTGCTGGAAGCGTAAATCAAATCACCAGCATAAAATAGGCATGAAATCGCAATCAACAGCTCAAGAGTAATAACTATGTACAAGGTATAAATACCCAGTAGGTGCAACCATGGTGCACAAAATCAAATATCATGAAACTCAGTCATCAAGACTAAATCACGCGAATAGATCGCCCAAAATACCGAAATCCAAAGCAACGGATACGTGATAATCAAATCACAAAATCACAAATCATAAGGCATGAACACTGTCGTCGGTATATCCTCCCTCGAAGTCGGGAAGGTGCCGGTACATCCAATTCTAGCAGCGCAAGATCTCTACTTGCCTCTTGCTCGCAGCTGGCGTCCTCTGCCTCTGGTTCCTGATCTTTCCTGTAGATTACCAATCTCGCAATCCATCGGCTCACCGGCCCGGTCAGGAGTGCTGACAGGAACGATTCCGTGCTGGCACTTCTTGGTCACCTCTCGGTCAATCCTCACGACCGCTCGTAAAGCAGCACATCTCTGGCTCCGACCTCTGGTCCTCTGAATGCACATCACACGCATGATCCTGGGTGCAAACACCATTGCAGCGGTGTCCTGGAAGGAATCCTGCTCAAGGTCTCTGCTGATCTTGCCTATGCCGATCTGTACGGAGGCTGGTACTCTTGCATAGTCTTTTCTCGTTCAATGGACATATGTGTCCTCAGCACAGCATTTCCTCGGGAATTGGTCACATCCCAACGCTTCTGTAAGCATATCAGGCCTCTGGTTTCGACGGGAAGTAATGACAGCTCATCAGCGTCTCGCACGAACCCCTTGTCCCGTTTGTCTGTATCATCGTCCATTTCGACATCGCGTCTCTATCTGCGCACTGTAATGCCTTCGGCTGCGGTCCATCCGAAGTCCCTCACGCGGACTCGAAATCACAACTCGGTATCTTCCTGACTCAGCAGGAGATATCTAGCCGAACACGTCTTCAGCGTGCACGTCACATCTCTGATGTCAGCGGAGTGGAACGTCATCTCGTCGAAATCTCGTGCAAACTCTTTACTCCACCTTGCTCCACTATCGACTGATTCGGACTCATCTCATCATGGCTACACAGACTGCGCTCCGACGGCTATGCTCGTATCTGGAGTCTCCCAAGCAGTGTCCCATCACATGATATCCGAATGATGTCGAATCATCCGATCGACTCGTCAGAACCTCACAATCCCCCAAGAGCTCAACATCTCGGGTACAGTTTAATAGTATCGAGTACATGCCACAGCTCGGTGGTCCAGCCGTAGAAGGACAAACCCAAGCCTCACTAATGGCGCCGAGGAACTGCCGCAAACCCTAAGGTTCAAAGGCTTTCACACGGTCATTAAGTCGAGTTAGGGTTTCATTCTTCTAGAGGGTCCATAGAATCACCTGCATGTCTTTCCGTATACTTTAAACTTGGAAAATAGGTTCCTGACATTCGATCGTCTCAATCGACTCTCAACGAATCTGCGTGAAGTCGCCTCTAGCTGGAATCAATCTACCTGATGACCTCGCATCGGGGTAAGCGAACGAACCACATGTCCTAGTCATTCATCCTCGGTGACTAGCGACTCACTATCATGTCTCCAAGAACATGCCATGCTGCAGTAGCTCCAATCATCTGGGCGGTATCTCATCATTAGCAGCAACAACTGGCTCCTTCGTCTATACGCTAAATAGCGCCTCAACCACCCTGGATAAGCGATAATATCAACGGTCATCACAACCTGGCTGGCCTCTATCAGTGGCTCAATCCTCTGGTACCGACCGGTATGTCCTAGAAATCTCGCAACAGCGATCTGTCAAACGCCCAACGTGCGGAAACACAATAAGACGACGCCTCAATATGCAATCGTATTCCTCGGGAATCACGCCCTGGTCGGTCCTCGTCCACGACGAGCTCATGCTGACAACTCGAGCCGTAGCTCACTCTGCCCGTGCAATCGCGGCAGCAAAACCACAACCAGTATCGATGAAGATAGATCATAGGAAGGAATATAATACAGTGCAAGGAAATGTACAACCTAAGGTTTCTTAAGCGGAGTGGCGTGTCGTAAGTATGCCGCGGAACATACCAACGGTACGTCACTCTACTTTAGTCACCTATTCCATCAACCAAGGGTCATCCTACGCGAAGAAAGTTCGGGTCTAATACCCCCTCGACCAAGTCTAAGTTCCGTAAGGTCAAGCCTAAGTTCCTTATATAGATAACGCCCTAGGCTCCACATAGTCAAACTTAGACTCGAACCAAGGTCAACCTAGCGCTTTGATACCAACTTTGTCACGACCCGAAAGAGCACGTGACTGGCCCTCGAACCATATGAAGTCTATAGGACTCCATCTGATCCAAGTAAGCCAAAAGCCCAGAAATCTAAAACCATTTAAGGAGTAAATAGGGAAAATTAGTTTTAAGAGGTAAAGAAAACATGTTTGAAAATCAAGTTTTTAAATAACTAAGCCGAATATGAATTTTTAAAATGTGTAACCTTTCCTGAAAATTTCGGCAGAGTTTCCTTTGTAAAAACTGGCCCCGAACGGGGTACAACAAGAATAATATATATGACATGATAAAAGGCATCCCCAAGCGGGAGCTAACTCTTCGTCAATCGACGGTCACAACCACGCAAGCAATAATAATATACAACGCCAAGGGGCGAGGATCAAAACTGAAAAGAAACTCAAAAACAGCCAGAAAACCGCAATACTACAAGCGCGACTCTAAGGTCGAAACAATACAACACTGATTTGTAAGTCTGAAACAAACTACAAGTTTTGGTTGATGGACAATTCTAGATACAATAAAAATACATGAACAATGGCAGTTCTGATACAAAGAACCCACCTAACCAAGCAAGACACCCATAGGAAGCAGTGTGCCAGAAATGCCGCTATGGAATCTGTACGGCAAAAACCTGCAAGAACTGGGGCACAACGGGGGTGAGTTGCCAACTCGTGAATAGAAAGATATCTACAAGCAGAAATCAAATGCATGACCCATCCTAGGTCAAAACGATCAGATATACATAAACCTCAATATGAATAAAGCTGAAGCATGCTAAACTGGCAATGTAATCTCTATACATGAGTGTAGTGCCAAGTGCTCGTGCTAGTGCCTCAGGTAATAGCATGTCATGAATATGAGGTATAACCAATGTAATCAAATCTGCACACTCGTGGATCCCGTCCACTCGTCACCCACTGACAATAACCACCATGCATGTAAATATCATGAATCATGTGCATGGGAAATAATATGAGGATATAACCACCCGTGTCCCTCGCGACACATCAAAATCATGGAACCAGGGTGCCCAGCATCGACACCCGAAAACATCATGAAAACTGTGCCCAGCATCGGCACGTAAATCCTCATATATCGGGCTCCGTCAGTCCGGATCGGCCCGCGGGCTCTGTCTGCGGTATCGGCCCTCGGCCCCGGCAGTATGCCCAAAACATCTATCGACTCTGGTCGGTATCCTCCGGATAACCGCCAGGTCCAACCAATCACCGGTAGGTACTCGCCCGCCTCCAGGCTCAATCGGCAAAGCTCATCGATCATCTTGCCGAGGGGAACCATACCGGGTCCACCATGTACCCGCAATCGGCTCATCCACGCCTCGATTCGGGTTACACATATCGCTCTCAGCACCGAGAAAACACATGGTGGACGCACTGAAATATCATATCAAGGGTAACCGGGTTTTTAAAGAAATGACATATTCTCTTTTGAAATACCCTCGGTTCCCAAATCCAGAAATATCATAGAAACAACATATCTCAATGCGTACAGTCAAAGCATGATGTATGCGGCATGTAACAGTAATGCAAGCATATCAGTAAGTCATGCAACATGGAATAATAATGTGCACATGTCGAGGGAGACCGCTCTTTTAAAAGGAATCCGTTTTTAAAGAGTATCTTGCGGTTCCCAAATCCCCAATCAAGCTAGAATCATCTATATATGTGTACATGTATAAGTGTACAATATGCCATGCCAGAATCATATCATGAATGCAATAGTACTATAGTGTAGTGACATGGCAATTATCGATGATGAGTGTGTGAGCCGGCAACAAGTGTACGTGGAACATATACATCATCGATAATGGTGCTGGTGTCCTAGCAGCATGACTGAATGTCACAACAATACAAGCGATGCAATGCAAATAGCAGGAATATGCGGAAACGAATGATCAACGCAAAAGTACAGAACCTGCCCCAATAGATATGTCATGCAACCTTGCCTTTTGAAATAAGACGAATCAGGGCTTTTGGTAAAGTAAGGGCTACAGTGTTTTAAGAAAAGATGCATCATTTGAAAATATCCGTATAACCCTTCTGCTTATCTTTAAAATATCCCCGATTCGTTAGTTTTGAAATAGGTATGACTCGGTCTAGTCTAATGTCTACTAAATAATCTAGACAGGAGGGGTATGAAACCACCTAATCTGAGTCAATATATAAATATAGATATGATAGTCGGTGATCTCGCCTCAATAACATATCGTATGATATCCTCGAGTCATGAGTGCGGATCTATCATCAATATCGGCTCGTACGGTAAATCGTCGTACGACATCCCAATAGCTGGGTAGGGATCAATATCACATCTCATCACATATCAGGTATCACTTATCATCAGATCACACAATCTGGGGTACTACTGTAAGTCTAGTACAAATCGACACCATCTATAAAATATGAATGCGGGTAAAGCACATGTCCAAAGGCCCGCTAAAACTATCATATCGCACCTCAAAGGCAAACTATGTCACATCGCCGATCTCACGGCCTCACATCAAATATCATCTCAAACCCCGTATATAAACACATAGTCCCATACCCATGTGTAGATATACGCACCAATAACTGAAAGAATGTATGCAAGTATGTGTGTAAGTGTATGTGTGAGTGCAACCACTACTCTAGGGTTCACACTATACTACACCAATATATTCTTAGCATCAAAAATACCATTATTACGATCAATGATCCTAAACAACACATAATAAATATACGTGTGTATACGTATTCGTATACATCACTACGGACTGCGGGGGTGCTATACGCCATCCACCCGACTTCTCCCCGTAGATATAAATCTACTCACCTTGCTTCTCGTGTGTCTGTGCCAATGTCGCCATCTTCATCCTCTTTGCCTCAACATCACTCGGGGTACCTACAAGGATATCATAACGCTAAAGCACATGAAAATCACATCGGAAACTAAAACAGCACACGCTACTCGCATAGGTAGAAACCTATCGCTTCGCATGTCAACACAATCAAAATCCACCCGTCGTTGACGTCCAAACGCCACCCGACAGGAATGAATCACCAAAAACCAAAATCCATGCTAAAACAAGTCTCAAATCCTGCACCAACATAGGAAAAATCATCCCAGATTTCACCCTAGATGGAATCTGTCAAAACTAGATATACCCAGGGTCAAAACTATAGGAAATGGGGCCATGCACAGAAAACGAGGCAATTCCTTAAAATACCTTATTTTAGAATTTTCCATAATTTTTCCCCATTTATCTGTATTTAATTATACCAGAATATTAAAATATTCTTTAAAATAATATTAAATTATAAAATTTCCCAAAAATCATATTTTATTATTTTGAAGACGTTACAATCTACCCCCCTTAAAGAAATTCGGTCCCCGAATTTAAATTTAAACCCCAAAATACTAAAATATTTCAATACAAATTCCAAGTCATCGGGGCTCCGAAATCATCTATACATAAAACATCATAGCGCAATGCATGCGCATGAGTACTGAGCAGATAACTAAAAAGCAACACTCCATCAAGCATCCGCAATCATCGGAGTCATGGTAACGACACAATGTCAAATCCAATACAAAATCAATATGATATGGACCAAGACTATACATGTAGACACCCAATCTATACATGTAATTAGCTGATGCAACTGTATGCCAAATCTTTTTAAGTCGCTGTGCGATGCGCGTAACACTGCACAGTGGCGGACGTTTCTCATAAGAAAATAACTATATATGTGTATATATATCCTTTGTTTAATAAGCACGTTCCACCATTTTGAAAATAATCAGAAGGGTTTCCTTGTTTTTAAAACGTTTGTGTCATATCGGACACGTAGGTATATACTGAGACTATAGCTCGCTCTTTGGAAATCCCTTCGATAACTATCGATGCATGCAAAAAAAAAAAAATCCAGGTACTGTCCTCTGACTAGTCCTGCTCAGTAAGAAAATAATATCCAATATCATAAAAATGTACTGTTCCAAAAGGAATAAATCTCAAAAATATACATAACCCACCCTGTGCGTCTGGTGCGCACGGGAATCAAAATCCATATATGCGCTAAACATGTGCACAAAACAACATCTAGGTGCAACGGGTGTGCACGAAGCATCTGTCATAGGCAACATGTGTGCCTGACAGCCAAAACAGGTGCATCTGACATGCACGAAGAATCTCGATTTGGTGCATCTGGTGTGCCCCAAAATCGTATCTCAAAACATGCGCCCAACATGCGCGAAAATCCAAATCGGTGCATCCATCATGCACGAATGAAAATCTAGACCCTGCGCACTCAATATGCACGGAATCACAAAATCCAATAGCAACGTCGAATATGCGTAAGTCCAGTCAAAAGCACGGAGTGCAAGAATCCACATCAATATCACAATCAAAATCGACATACCGAAAGGCATCAAATCGAAGTCAGGTGCAATCGTAATGCACAAAATATAAATCCGGTGCAACAAAGGCACGAAATATAAATCTGATGCGATAAACGCAAGAAACATAAAACTGGTGCGACAAATGCACGAAGTATAGAACTGGTGCATCCCATGCACAAATACCAAGCAATAACTCAAATACGTAAGCAGCAACACCAAGTGTATCCAGATATGAAGAAAATCATAAACGTGTGCAGCTGCGGGCACAAAACACATATCGATGCACTACAAGCACATATAAGCTATACCGAGTGCAAAATCAAAACACTAAAATTACATGAAACTCTGCTGGAAGCGTAAATCAAATCACCAGCATAAAATAGGCATGAAATCGCAATCAACAGCTCAAGAGTAATAACTATGTACAAGGTATAAATACCCAGTAGGTGCAACCATGGTGCACAAAATCAAATATCATGAAACTCAGTCATCAAGACTAAATCATGCGAATAGATCGCCCAAAATACCGAAATCCAAAGCAACGGATACGTGATAATCAAATCACAAAATCACAAATCATAAGGCATGAACACTGTCGTCGGTATATCCTCCCTCGAAGTCGGGAAGGTGCCGGTACATCCAATTCTAGCAGCGCAAGATCTCTACTTGCCTCTTGCTCGCAGCTGGCGTCCTCTGCCTCTGGTTCCTGATCTTTCCTGTAGATTACCAATCTCGCAATCCATCGGCTCACCGGCCCGGTCAGGAGTGCTGACAGGAACGATTCCGTGCTGGCACTTCTTGGTCACCTCTCGGTCAATCCTCACGACCGCTCGTAAAGCAGCACATCTCTGGCTCCGACCTCTGGTCCTCTGAATGCACATCACACGCATGATCCTGGGTGCAAACACCATTGCAGCGGTGTCCTGGAAGGAATCCTGCTCAAGGTCTCTGCTGATCTTGCCTATGCCGATCTGTACGGAGGCTGGTACTCTTGCATAGTCTTTTCTCGTTCAATGGACATATGTGTCCTCAGCACAGCATTTCCTCGGGAATTGGTCACATCCCAACGCTTCTGTAAGCATATCAGGCCTCTGGTTTCGACGGGAAGTAATGACAGCTCATCAGCGTCTCGCACGAACCCCTTGTCCCGCTTGTCTGTATCATCGTCCATTTCGACATCGCGTCTCTATCTGCGCACTGTAATGCCTTCGGCTGCGGTCCATCCGAAGTCCCTCACGCGGACTCGAAATCACAACTCGGTATCTTCCTGACTCAGCAGGAGATATCTAGCCGAACACGTCTTCAGCGTGCACGTCACATCTCTGATGTCAGCGGAGTGGAACGTCATCTCGTCGAAATCTCGTGCAAACTCTTTACTCCACCTTGCTCCACTATCGACTGATTCGGACTCATCTCATCATGGCTACACAGACTGCGCTCCGACGGCTATGCTCGTATCTGGAGTCTCCCAAGCAGTGTCCCATCACATGATATCCGAATGATGTCGAATCATCCGATCGACTCGTCAGAACCTCACAATCCCCCAAGAGCTCAACATCTCGGGTACAGTTTAATAGTATCGAGTACATGCCACAGCTCGGTGGTCCAGCCGTAGAAGGACAAACCCAAGCCTCACTAATGGCGCCGAGGAACTGCCGCAAACCCTAAGGTTCAAAGGCTTTCACACGGTCATTAAGTCGAGTTAGGGTTTCATTCTTCTAGAGGGTCCATAGAATCACCTGCATGTCTTTCCGTATACTTTAAACTTGGAAAATAGGTTCCTGACATTCGATCGTCTCAATCGACTCTCAACGAATCTGCGTGAAGTCGCCTCTAGCTGGAATCAATCTACCTGATGACCTCGCATCGGGGTAAGCGAACGAACCACATGTCCTAGTCATTCATCCTCGGTGACTAGCGACTCACTATCATGTCTCCAAGAACATGCCATGCTGCAGTAGCTCCAATCATCTGGGCGGTATCTCATCATTAGCAGCAACAACTGGCTCCTTCGTCTATACGCTAAATAGCGCCTCAACCACCCTGGATAAGCGATAATATCAACGGTCATCACAACCTGGCTGGCCTCTATCAGTGGCTCAATCCTCTGGTACCGACCGGTATGTCCTAGAAATCTCGCAACAGCGATCTGTCAAACGCCCAACGTGCGGAAACACAATAAGACGACGCCTCAATATGCAATCGTATTCCTCGGGAATCACGCCCTGGTCGGTCCTCGTCCACGACGAGCTCATGCTGACAACTCGAGCCGTAGCTCACTCTGCCCGTGCAATCGCGGCAGCAAAACCACAACCAGTATCGATGAAGATAGATCATAGGAAGGAATATAATACAGTGCAAGGAAATGTACAACCTAAGGTTTCTTAAGCGGAGTGGCGTGTCGTAAGTATGCCGCGGAACATACCAACGGTACGTCACTCTACTTTAGTCACCTATTCCATCAACCAAGGGTCATCCTACGCGAAGAAAGTTCGGGTCTAATACCCCCTCGACCAAGTCTAAGTTCCGTAAGGTCAAGCCTAAGTTCCTTATATAGATAACGCCCTAGGCTCCACATAGTCAAACTTAGACTCGAACCAAGGTCAACCTAGCGCTTTGATACCAACTTTGTCACGACCCGAAAGAGCACGTGACTGGCCCTCGAACCATATGAAGTCTATAGGACTCCATCTGATCCAAGTAAGCCAAAAGCCCAGAAATCTAAAACCATTTAAGGAGTAAATAGGGAAAATTAGTTTTAAGAGGTAAAGAAAACATGTTTGAAAATCAAGTTTTTAAATAACTAAGCCGAATATGAATTTTTAAAATGTGTAACCTTTCCTGAAAATTTCGGCAGAGTTTCCTTTGTAAAAACTGGCCCCGAACGGGGTACAACAAGAATAATATATATGACATGATAAAAGGCATCCCCAAGCGGGAGCTAGCTCTTCGTCAATCGACGGTCACAACCACGCAAGCAATAATAATATACAACGCCAAGGGGCGAGGATCAAAACTGAAAAGAAACTCAAAAACAGCCAGAAAACCGCAATACTACAAGCGCGACTCTAAGGTCGAAACAATACAACACTGATTTGTAAGTCTGAAACAAACTACAAGTTTTGGTTGATGGACAATTCTAGATACAATAAAAATACATGAACAATGGCGGTTCTGATACAAAGAACCCACCTAACCAAGCAAGACACCCATAGGAAGCAGTGTGCCAGAAATGCCGCTATGGAATCTGTACGGCAAAAACCTGCAAGAACTGGGGCACAACGGGGGTGAGTTGCCAACTCGTGAATAGAAAGATATCTGCAAGCAGAAATCAAATGCATGACCCATCCTAGGTCAAAACGATCAGATATACATAAACCTCAATATGAATAAAGCTGAAGCATGCTAAACTGGCAATGTAATCTCTATACATGAGTGTAGTGCCAAGTGCTCGTGCTAGTGCCTCAGGTAATAGCATGTCATGAATATGAGGTATAACCAATGTAATCAAATCTGCACACTCGTGGATCCCGTCCACTCGTCACCCACTGACAATAACCACCATGCATGTAAATATCATGAATCATGTGCATGGGAAATAATATGAGGATATAACCACCCGTGTCCCTCGCGACACATCAAAATCATGGAACCAGGGTGCCCAGCATCGACACCCGAAAACATCATGAAAACTGTGCCCAGCATCGGCACGTAAATCCTCATATATCGGGCTCCGTCAGTCCGGATCGGCCCGCGGGCTCTGTCTGCGGTATCGGCCCTCGGCCCCGGCAGTATGCCCAAAACATCTATCGACTCTGGTCGGTATCCTCCGGATAACCGCCAGGTCCAACCAATCACCGGTAGGTACTCGCCCGCCTCCAGGCTCAATCGGCAAAGCTCATCGATCATCTTGCCGAGGGGAACCATACCGGGTCCACCATGTACCCGCAATCGGCTCATCCACGCCTCGATTCGGGTTACACATATCGCTCTCAGCACCGAGAAAACACATGGTGGACGCACTGAAATATCATATCAAGGGTAACCGGGTTTTTAAAGAAATGACATATTCTCTTTTGAAATACCCTCGGTTCCCAAATCCAGAAATATCATAGAAACAACATATCTCAATGCGTACAGTCAAAGCATGATGTATGCGGCATGTAACAGTAATGCAAGCATATCAGTAAGTCATGCAACATGGAATAATAATGTGCACATGTCGAGGGAGACCGCTCTTTTAAAAGGAATCCGTTTTTAAAGAGTATCTTGCGGTTCCCAAATCCCCAATCAAGCTAGAATCATCTATATATGTGTACAGGTATAAGTGTACAATATGCCATGCCAGAATCATATCATGAATGCAATAGTACTATAGTGTAGTGACATGGCAATTATCGATGATGAGTGTGTGAGCCGGCAACAAGTGTACGTGGAACATATACATCATCGATAATGGTGCTGGTGTCCTAGCAGCATGACTGAATGTCACAACAATACAAGCGATGCAATGCAAATAGCAGGAATATGCGGAAACGAATGATCAACGCAAAAGTACAGAACCTGCCCCAATAGATATGTCATGCAACCTTGCCTTTTGAAATAAGACGAATCAGGGCTTTTGGTAAAGTAAGGGCTACAGTGTTTTAAGAAAAGATGCATCATTTGAAAATATCCGTATAACCCTTCTGCTTATCTTTAAAATATCCCCGATTCGTTAGTTTTGAAATAGGTATGACTCGGTCTAGTCTAATGTCTACTAAATAATCTAGACAGGAGGGGTATGAAACCACCTAATCTGAGTCAATATATAAATATAGATATGATAGTCGGTGATCTCGCCTCAATAACATATCGTATGATATCCTCGAGTCATGAGTGCGGATCTATCATCAATATCGGCTCGTACGGTAAATCGTCGTACGGCATCCCAATAGCTGGGTAGGGATCAATATCACATCTCATCACATATCAGGTATCACTTATCATCAGATCACACAATCTGGGGTACTACTGTAAGTCTAGTACAAATCGACACCATCTATAAAATATGAATGCGGGTAAAGCACATGTCCAAAGGCCCGCTAAAACTATCATATCGCACCTCAAAGGCAAACTATGTCACATCGCCGATCTCACGGCCTCACATCAAATATCATCTCAAACCCCGTATATAAACACATAGTCCCATACCCATGTGTAGATATACGCACCAATAACTGAAAGAATGTATGCAAGTATGTGTGTAAGTGTATGTGTGAGTGCAACCACTACTCTAGGGTTCACACTATACTACACCAATATATTCTTAGCATCAAAAATACCATTATTACGATCAATGATCCTAAACAACACATAATAAATATACGTGTGTATACGTATTCGTATACATCACTACGGACTGCGGGGGTGCTATACGCCATCCACCCGACTTCTCCCCGTAGATATAAATCTACTCACCTTGCTTCTCGTGTGTCTGTGCCAATGTCGCCATCTTCATCCTCTTTGCCTCAACATCACTCGGGGTACCTACAAGGATATCATAACGCTAAAGCACATGAAAATCACATCGGAAACTAAAACAGCACACGCTACTCGCATAGGTAGAAACCTATCGCTTCGCATGTCAACACAATCAAAATCCACCCGTCGTTGACGTCCAAACGCCACCCGACAGGAATGAATCACCAAAAACCAAAATCCATGCTAAAACAAGTCTCAAATCCTGCACCAACATAGGAAAAATCATCCCAGATTTCACCCTAGATGGAATCTGTCAAAACTAGATATACCCAGGGTCAAAACTATAGGAAATGGGGCCATGCACAGAAAACGAGGCAATTCCTTAAAATACCTTATTTTAGAATTTTCCATAATTTTTCCCCATTTATCTGTATTTAATTATACCAGAATATTAAAATATTCTTTAAAATAATATTAAATTATAAAATTTCCCAAAAATCATATTTTATTATTTTGAAGACGTTACAATCTACCCCCCTTAAAGAAATTCGGTCCCCGAATTTAAATTTAAACCCCAAAATACTAAAATATTTCAATACAAATTCCAAGTCATCGGGGCTCCGAAATCATCTATACATAAAACATCATAGCGCAATGCATGCGCATGAGTACTGAGCAGATAACTAAAAAGCAACACTCCATCAAGCATCCGCAATCATCGGAGTCATGGTAACGACACAATGTCAAATCCAATACAAAATCAATATGATATGGACCAAGACTATACATGTAGACACCCAATCTATACATGTAATTAGCTGATGCAACTGTATGCCAAATCTTTTTAAGTCGCTGTGCGATGCGCGTAACACTGCACAGTGGCGGACGTTTCTCATAAGAAAATAACTATATATGTGTATATATATCCTTTGTTTAATAAGCACGTTCCACCATTTTGAAAATAATCAGAAGGGTTTCCTTGTTTTTAAAACGTTTGTGTCATATCGGACACGTAGGTATATACTGAGACTATAGCTCGCTCTTTGGAAATCCCTTCGATAACTATCGATGCATGCAAAAAAAAAAAAATCCAGGTACTGTCCTCTGACTAGTCCTGCTCAGTAAGAAAATAATATCCAATATCATAAAAATGTACTGTTCCAAAAGGAATAAATCTCAAAAATATACATAACCCACCCTGTGCGTCTGGTGCGCACGGGAATCAAAATCCATATATGCGCTAAACATGTGCACAAAACAACATCTAGGTGCAACGGGTGTGCACGAAGCATCTGTCATAGGCAACATGTGTGCCTGACAGCCAAAACAGGTGCATCTGACATGCACGAAGAATCTCGATTTGGTGCATCTGGTGTGCCCCAAAATCGTATCTCAAAACATGCGCCCAACATGCGCGAAAATCCAAATCGGTGCATCCATCATGCACGAATGAAAATCTAGACCCTGCGCACTCAATATGCACGGAATCACAAAATCCAATAGCAACGTCGAATATGCGTAAGTCCAGTCAAAAGCACGGAGTGCAAGAATCCACATCAATATCACAATCAAAATCGACATACCGAAAGGCATCAAATCGAAGTCAGGTGCAATCGTAATGCACAAAATATAAATCCGGTGCAACAAAGGCACGAAATATAAATCTGATGCGATAAACGCAAGAAACATAAAACTGGTGCGACAAATGCACGAAGTATAGAACTGGTGCATCCCATGCACAAATACCAAGCAATAACTCAAATACGTAAGCAGCAACACCAAGTGTATCCAGATATGAAGAAAATCATAAACGTGTGCAGCTGCGGGCACAAAACACATATCGATGCACTACAAGCACATATAAGCTATACCGAGTGCAAAATCAAAACACTAAAATTACATGAAACTCTGCTGGAAGCGTAAATCAAATCACCAGCATAAAATAGGCATGAAATCGCAATCAACAGCTCAAGAGTAATAACTATGTACAAGGTATAAATACTCAGTAGGTGCAACCATGGTGCACAAAATCAAATATCATGAAACTCAGTCATCAAGACTAAATCATGCGAATAGATCGCCCAAAATACCGAAATCCAAAGCAACGGATACGTGATAATCAAATCACAAAATCACAAATCATAAGGCATGAACACTGTCGTCGGTATATCCTCCCTCGAAGTCGGGAAGGTGCCGGTACATCCAATTCTAGCAGCGCAAGATCTCTACTTGCCTCTTGCTCGCAGCTGGCGTCCTCTGCCTCTGGTTCCTGATCTTTCCTGTAGATTACCAATCTCGCAATCCATCGGCTCACCGGCCCGGTCAGGAGTGCTGACAGGAACGATTCCGTGCTGGCACTTCTTGGTCACCTCTCGGTCAATCCTCACGACCGCTCGTAAAGCAGCACATCTCTGGCTCCGACCTCTGGTCCTCTGAATGCACATCACACGCATGATCCTGGGTGCAAACACCATTGCAGCGGTGTCCTGGAAGGAATCCTGCTCAAGGTCTCTGCTGATCTTGCCTATGCCGATCTGTACGGAGGCTGGTACTCTTGCATAGTCTTTTCTCGTTCAATGGACATATGTGTCCTCAGCACAGCATTTCCTCGGGAATTGGTCACATCCCAACGCTTCTGTAAGCATATCAGGCCTCTGGTCTCGACGGGAAGTAATGACAGCTCATCAGCGTCTCGCACGAACCCCTTGTCCCGCTTGTCTGTATCATCGTCCATTTCGACATCGCGTCTCTATCTGCGCACTGTAATGCCTTCGGCTGCGGTCCATCCGAAGTCCCTCACGCGGACTCGAAATCACAACTCGGTATCTTCCTGACTCAGCAGGAGATATCTAGCCGAACACGTCTTCAGCGTGCACGTCACATCTCTGATGTCAGCGGAGTGGAACGTCATCTCGTCGAAATCTCGTGCAAACTCTTTACTCCACCTTGCTCCACTATCGACTGATTCGGACTCATCTCATCATGGCTACACAGACTGCGCTCCGACGGCTATGCTCGTATCTGGAGTCTCCCAAGCAGTGTCCCATCACATGATATCCGAATGATGTCGAATCATCCGATCGACTCGTCAGAACCTCACAATCCCCCAAGAGCTCAACATCTCGGGTACAGTTTAATAGTATCGAGTACATGCCACAGCTCGGTGGTCCAGCCGTAGAAGGGCAAACCCAAGCCTCACTAATGGCGCCGAGGAACTGCCGCAAACCCTAAGGTTCAAAGGCTTTCACACGGTCATTAAGTCGAGTTAGGGTTTCATTCTTCTAGAGGGTCCATCGAATCACCTGCATGTCTTTCCGTATACTTTAAACTTGGAAAATAGGTTCCTGACATTCGATCGTCTCAATCGACTCTCAACGAATCTGCGTGAAGTCGCCTCTAGCTGGAATCAATCTACCTGATGACCTCGCATCGGGGTAAGCGAACGAACCACATGTCCTAGTCATTCATCCTCGGTGACTAGCGACTCACTATCATGTCTCCAAGAACATGCCATGCTGCAGTAGCTCCAATCATCTGGGCGGTATCTCATCATTAGCAGCAACAACTGGCTCCTTCGTCTATACGCTAAATAGCGCCTCAACCACCCTGGATAAGCGATAATATCAACGGTCATCACAACCTGGCTGGCCTCTATCAGTGGCTCAATCCTCTGGTACCGACCGGTATGTCCTAGAAATCTCGCAACAGCGATCTGTCAAACGCCCAACGTGCGGAAACACAATAAGACGACGCCTCAATATGCAATCGTATTCCTCGGGAATCACGCCCTGGTCGGTCCTCGTCCACGACGAGCTCATGCTGACAACTCGAGCCGTAGCTCACTCTGCCCGTGCAATCGCGGCAGCAAAACCACAACCAGTATCGATGAAGATAGATCATAGGAAGGAATATAATACAGTGCAAGGAAATGTACAACCTAAGGTTTCTTAAGCGGAGTGGCGTGTCGTAAGTATGCCGCGGAACATACCAACGGTACGTCACTCTACTTTAGTCACCTATTCCATCAACCAAGGGTCATCCTACGCGAAGAAAGTTCGGGTCTAATACCCCCTCGACCAAGTCTAAGTTCCGTAAGGTCAAGCCTAAGTTCCTTATATAGATAACGCCCTAGGCTCCACATAGTCAAACTTAGACTCGAACCAAGGTCAACCTAGCGCTTTGATACCAACTTTGTCACGACCCGAAAGAGCACGTGACTGGCCCTCGAACCATATGAAGTCTATAGGACTCCATCTGATCCAAGTAAGCCAAAAGCCCAGAAATCTAAAACCATTTAAGGAGTAAATAGGGAAAATTAGTTTTAAGAGGTAAAGAAAACATGTTTGAAAATCAAGTTTTTAAATAACTAAGCCGAATATGAATTTTTAAAATGTGTAACCTTTCCTGAAAATTTCGGCAGAGTTTCCTTTGTAAAAACTGGCCCCGAACGGGGTACAACAAGAATAATATATATGACATGATAAAAGGCATCCCCAAGCGGGAGCTAGCTCTTCGTCAATCGACGGTCACAACCACGCAAGCAATAATAATATACAACGCCAAGGGGCGAGGATCAAAACTGAAAAGAAACTCAAAAACAGCCAGAAAACCGCAATACTACAAGCGCGACTCTAAGGTCGAAACAATACAACACTGATTTGTAAGTCTGAAACAAACTACAAGTTTTGGTTGATGGACAATTCTAGATACAATAAAAATACATGAACAATGGCGGTTCTGATACAAAGAACCCACCTAACCAAGCAAGACACCCATAGGAAGCAGTGTGCCAGAAATGCCGCTATGGAATCTGTACGGCAAAAACCTGCAAGAACTGGGGCACAACGGGGGTGAGTTGCCAACTCGTGAATAGAAAGATATCTGCAAGCAGAAATCAAATGCATGACCCATCCTAGGTCAAAACGATCAGATATACATAAACCTCAATATGAATAAAGCTGAAGCATGCTAAACTGGCAATGTAATCTCTATACATGAGTGTAGTGCCAAGTGCTCGTGCTAGTGCCTCAGGTAATAGCATGTCATGAATATGAGGTATAACCAATGTAATCAAATCTGCACACTCGTGGATCCCGTCCACTCGTCACCCACTGACAATAACCACCATGCATGTAAATATCATGAATCATGTGCATGGGAAATAATATGAGGATATAACCACCCGTGTCCCTCGCGACACATCAAAATCATGGAACCAGGGTGCCCAGCATCGACACCCGAAAACATCATGAAAACTGTGCCCAGCATCGGCACGTAAATCCTCATATATCGGGCTCCGTCAGTCCGGATCGGCCCGCGGGCTCTGTCTGCGGTATCGGCCCTCGGCCCCGGCAGTATGCCCAAAACATCTATCGACTCTGGTCGGTATCCTCCGGATAACCGCCAGGTCCAACCAATCACCGGTAGGTACTCGCCCGCCTCCAGGCTCAATCGGCAAAGCTCATCGATCATCTTGCCGAGGGGAACCATACCGGGTCCACCATGTACCCGCAATCGGCTCATCCACGCCTCGATTCGGGTTACACATATCGCTCTCAGCACCGAGAAAACACATGGTGGACGCACTGAAATATCATATCAAGGGTAACCGGGTTTTTAAAGAAATGACATATTCTCTTTTGAAATACCCTCGGTTCCCAAATCCAGAAATATCATAGAAACAACATATCTCAATGCGTACAGTCAAAGCATGATGTATGCGGCATGTAACAGTAATGCAAGCATATCAGTAAGTCATGCAACATGGAATAATAATGTGCACATGTCGAGGGAGACCGCTCTTTTAAAAGGAATCCGTTTTTAAAGAGTATCTTGCGGTTCCCAAATCCCCAATCAAGCTAGAATCATCTATATATGTGTACAGGTATAAGTGTACAATATGCCATGCCAGAATCATATCATGAATGCAATAGTACTATAGTGTAGTGACATGGCAATTATCGATGATGAGTGTGTGAGCCGGCAACAAGTGTACGTGGAACATATACATCATCGATAATGGTGCTGGTGTCCTAGCAGCATGACTGAATGTCACAACAATACAAGCGATGCAATGCAAATAGCAGGAATATGCGGAAACGAATGATCAACGCAAAAGTACAGAACCTGCCCCAATAGATATGTCATGCAACCTTGCCTTTTGAAATAAGACGAATCAGGGCTTTTGGTAAAGTAAGGGCTACAGTGTTTTAAGAAAAGATGCATCATTTGAAAATATCCGTATAACCCTTCTGCTTATCTTTAAAATATCCCCGATTCGTTAGTTTTGAAATAGGTATGACTCGGTCTAGTCTAATGTCTACTAAATAATCTAGACAGGAGGGGTATGAAACCACCTAATCTGAGTCAATATATAAATATAGATATGATAGTCGGTGATCTCGCCTCAATAACATATCGTATGATATCCTCGAGTCATGAGTGCGGATCTATCATCAATATCGGCTCGTACGGTAAATCGTCGTACGGCATCCCAATAGCTGGGTAGGGATCAATATCACATCTCATCACATATCAGGTATCACTTATCATCAGATCACACAATCTGGGGTACTACTGTAAGTCTAGTACAAATCGACACCATCTATAAAATATGAATGCGGGTAAAGCACATGTCCAAAGGCCCGCTAAAACTATCATATCGCACCTCAAAGGCAAACTATGTCACATCGCCGATCTCACGGCCTCACATCAAATATCATCTCAAACCCCGTATATAAACACATAGTCCCATACCCATGTGTAGATATACGCACCAATAACTGAAAGAATGTATGCAAGTATGTGTGTAAGTGTATGTGTGAGTGCAACCACTACTCTAGGGTTCACACTATACTACACCAATATATTCTTAGCATCAAAAATACCATTATTACGATCAATGATCCTAAACAACACATAATAAATATACGTGTGTATACGTATTCGTATACATCACTACGGACTGCGGGGGTGCTATACGCCATCCACCCGACTTCTCCCCGTAGATATAAATCTACTCACCTTGCTTCTCGTGTGTCTGTGCCAATGTCGCCATCTTCATCCTCTTTGCCTCAACATCACTCGGGGTACCTACAAGGATATCATAACGCTAAAGCACATGAAAATCACATCGGAAACTAAAACAGCACACGCTACTCGCATAGGTAGAAACCTATCGCTTCGCATGTCAACACAATCAAAATCCACCCGTCGTTGACGTCCAAACGCCACCCGACAGGAATGAATCACCAAAAACCAAAATCCATGCTAAAACAAGTCTCAAATCCTGCACCAACATAGGAAAAATCATCCCAGATTTCACCCTAGATGGAATCTGTCAAAACTAGATATACCCAGGGTCAAAACTATAGGAAATGGGGCCATGCACAGAAAACGAGGCAATTCCTTAAAATACCTTATTTTAGAATTTTCCATAATTTTTCCCCATTTATCTGTATTTAATTATACCAGAATATTAAAATATTCTTTAAAATAATATTAAATTATAAAATTTCCCAAAAATCATATTTTATTATTTTGAAGACGTTACAATCTACCCCCCTTAAAGAAATTCGGTCCCCGAATTTAAATTTAAACCCCAAAATACTAAAATATTTCAATACAAATTCCAAGTCATCGGGGCTCCGAAATCATCTATACATAAAACATCATAGCGCAATGCATGCGCATGAGTACTGAGCAGATAACTAAAAAGCAACACTCCATCAAGCATCCGCAATCATCGGAGTCATGGTAACGACACAATGTCAAATCCAATACAAAATCAATATGATATGGACCAAGACTATACATGTAGACACCCAATCTATACATGTAATTAGCTGATGCAACTGTATGCCAAATCTTTTTAAGTCGCTGTGCGATGCGCGTAACACTGCACAGTGGCGGACGTTTCTCATAAGAAAATAACTATATATGTGTATATATATCCTTTGTTTAATAAGCACGTTCCACCATTTTGAAAATAATCAGAAGGGTTTCCTTGTTTTTAAAACGTTTGTGTCATATCGGACACGTAGGTATATACTGAGACTATAGCTCGCTCTTTGGAAATCCCTTCGATAACTATCGATGCATGCAAAAAAAAAAAAATCCAGGTACTGTCCTCTGACTAGTCCTGCTCAGTAAGAAAATAATATCCAATATCATAAAAATGTACTGTTCCAAAAGGAATAAATCTCAAAAATATACATAACCCACCCTGTGCGTCTGGTGCGCACGGGAATCAAAATCCATATATGCGCTAAACATGTGCACAAAACAACATCTAGGTGCAACGGGTGTGCACGAAGCATCTGTCATAGGCAACATGTGTGCCTGACAGCCAAAACAGGTGCATCTGACATGCACGAAGAATCTCGATTTGGTGCATCTGGTGTGCCCCAAAATCGTATCTCAAAACATGCGCCCAACATGCGCGAAAATCCAAATCGGTGCATCCATCATGCACGAATGAAAATCTAGACCCTGCGCACTCAATATGCACGGAATCACAAAATCCAATAGCAACGTCGAATATGCGTAAGTCCAGTCAAAAGCACGGAGTGCAAGAATCCACATCAATATCACAATCAAAATCGACATACCGAAAGGCATCAAATCGAAGTCAGGTGCAATCGTAATGCACAAAATATAAATCCGGTGCAACAAAGGCACGAAATATAAATCTGATGCGATAAACGCAAGAAACATAAAACTGGTGCGACAAATGCACGAAGTATAGAACTGGTGCATCCCATGCACAAATACCAAGCAATAACTCAAATACGTAAGCAGCAACACCAAGTGTATCCAGATATGAAGAAAATCATAAACGTGTGCAGCTGCGGGCACAAAACACATATCGATGCACTACAAGCACATATAAGCTATACCGAGTGCAAAATCAAAACACTAAAATTACATGAAACTCTGCTGGAAGCGTAAATCAAATCACCAGCATAAAATAGGCATGAAATCGCAATCAACAGCTCAAGAGTAATAACTATGTACAAGGTATAAATACTCAGTAGGTGCAACCATGGTGCACAAAATCAAATATCATGAAACTCAGTCATCAAGACTAAATCATGCGAATAGATCGCCCAAAATACCGAAATCCAAAGCAACGGATACGTGATAATCAAATCACAAAATCACAAATCATAAGGCATGAACACTGTCGTCGGTATATCCTCCCTCGAAGTCGGGAAGGTGCCGGTACATCCAATTCTAGCAGCGCAAGATCTCTACTTGCCTCTTGCTCGCAGCTGGCGTCCTCTGCCTCTGGTTCCTGATCTTTCCTGTAGATTACCAATCTCGCAATCCATCGGCTCACCGGCCCGGTCAGGAGTGCTGACAGGAACGATTCCGTGCTGGCACTTCTTGGTCACCTCTCGGTCAATCCTCACGACCGCTCGTAAAGCAGCACATCTCTGGCTCCGACCTCTGGTCCTCTGAATGCACATCACACGCATGATCCTGGGTGCAAACACCATTGCAGCGGTGTCCTGGAAGGAATCCTGCTCAAGGTCTCTGCTGATCTTGCCTATGCCGATCTGTACGGAGGCTGGTACTCTTGCATAGTCTTTTCTCGTTCAATGGACATATGTGTCCTCAGCACAGCATTTCCTCGGGAATTGGTCACATCCCAACGCTTCTGTAAGCATATCAGGCCTCTGGTCTCGACGGGAAGTAATGACAGCTCATCAGCGTCTCGCACGAACCCCTTGTCCCGCTTGTCTGTATCATCGTCCATTTCGACATCGCGTCTCTATCTGCGCACTGTAATGCCTTCGGCTGCGGTCCATCCGAAGTCCCTCACGCGGACTCGAAATCACAACTCGGTATCTTCCTGACTCAGCAGGAGATATCTAGCCGAACACGTCTTCAGCGTGCACGTCACATCTCTGATGTCAGCGGAGTGGAACGTCATCTCGTCGAAATCTCGTGCAAACTCTTTACTCCACCTTGCTCCACTATCGACTGATTCGGACTCATCTCATCATGGCTACACAGACTGCGCTCCGACGGCTATGCTCGTATCTGGAGTCTCCCAAGCAGTGTCCCATCACATGATATCCGAATGATGTCGAATCATCCGATCGACTCGTCAGAACCTCACAATCCCCCAAGAGCTCAACATCTCGGGTACAGTTTAATAGTATCGAGTACATGCCACAGCTCGGTGGTCCAGCCGTAGAAGGGCAAACCCAAGCCTCACTAATGGCGCCGAGGAACTGCCGCAAACCCTAAGGTTCAAAGGCTTTCACACGGTCATTAAGTCGAGTTAGGGTTTCATTCTTCTAGAGGGTCCATCGAATCACCTGCATGTCTTTCCGTATACTTTAAACTTGGAAAATAGGTTCCTGACATTCGATCGTCTCAATCGACTCTCAACGAATCTGCGTGAAGTCGCCTCTAGCTGGAATCAATCTACCTGATGACCTCGCATCGGGGTAAGCGAACGAACCACATGTCCTAGTCATTCATCCTCGGTGACTAGCGACTCACTATCATGTCTCCAAGAACATGCCATGCTGCAGTAGCTCCAATCATCTGGGCGGTATCTCATCATTAGCAGCAACAACTGGCTCCTTCGTCTATACGCTAAATAGCGCCTCAACCACCCTGGATAAGCGATAATATCAACGGTCATCACAACCTGGCTGGCCTCTATCAGTGGCTCAATCCTCTGGTACCGACCGGTATGTCCTAGAAATCTCGCAACAGCGATCTGTCAAACGCCCAACGTGCGGAAACACAATAAGACGACGCCTCAATATGCAATCGTATTCCTCGGGAATCACGCCCTGGTCGGTCCTCGTCCACGACGAGCTCATGCTGACAACTCGAGCCGTAGCTCACTCTGCCCGTGCAATCGCGGCAGCAAAACCACAACCAGTATCGATGAAGATAGATCATAGGAAGGAATATAATACAGTGCAAGGAAATGTACAACCTAAGGTTTCTTAAGCGGAGTGGCGTGTCGTAAGTATGCCGCGGAACATACCAACGGTACGTCACTCTACTTTAGTCACCTATTCCATCAACCAAGGGTCATCCTACGCGAAGAAAGTTCGGGTCTAATACCCCCTCGACCAAGTCTAAGTTCCGTAAGGTCAAGCCTAAGTTCCTTATATAGATAACGCCCTAGGCTCCACATAGTCAAACTTAGACTCGAACCAAGGTCAACCTAGCGCTTTGATACCAACTTTGTCACGACCCGAAAGAGCACGTGACTGGCCCTCGAACCATATGAAGTCTATAGGACTCCATCTGATCCAAGTAAGCCAAAAGCCCAGAAATCTAAAACCATTTAAGGAGTAAATAGGGAAAATTAGTTTTAAGAGGTAAAGAAAACATGTTTGAAAATCAAGTTTTTAAATAACTAAGCCGAATATGAATTTTTAAAATGTGTAACCTTTCCTGAAAATTTCGGCAGAGTTTCCTTTGTAAAAACTGGCCCCGAACGGGGTACAACAAGAATAATATATATGACATGATAAAAGGCATCCCCAAGCGGGAGCTAGCTCTTCGTCAATCGACGGTCACAACCACGCAAGCAATAATAATATACAACGCCAAGGGGCGAGGATCAAAACTGAAAAGAAACTCAAAAACAGCCAGAAAACCGCAATACTACAAGCGCGACTCTAAGGTCGAAACAATACAACACTGATTTGTAAGTCTGAAACAAACTACAAGTTTTGGTTGATGGACAATTCTAGATACAATAAAAATACATGAACAATGGCGGTTCTGATACAAAGAACCCACCTAACCAAGCAAGACACCCATAGGAAGCAGTGTGCCAGAAATGCCGCTATGGAATCTGTACGGCAAAAACCTGCAAGAACTGGGGCACAACGGGGGTGAGTTGCCAACTCGTGAATAGAAAGATATCTGCAAGCAGAAATCAAATGCATGACCCATCCTAGGTCAAAACGATCAGATATACATAAACCTCAATATGAATAAAGCTGAAGCATGCTAAACTGGCAATGTAATCTCTATACATGAGTGTAGTGCCAAGTGCTCGTGCTAGTGCCTCAGGTAATAGCATGTCATGAATATGAGGTATAACCAATGTAATCAAATCTGCACACTCGTGGATCCCGTCCACTCGTCACCCACTGACAATAACCACCATGCATGTAAATATCATGAATCATGTGCATGGGAAATAATATGAGGATATAACCACCCGTGTCCCTCGCGACACATCAAAATCATGGAACCAGGGTGCCCAGCATCGACACCCGAAAACATCATGAAAACTGTGCCCAGCATCGGCACGTAAATCCTCATATATCGGGCTCCGTCAGTCCGGATCGGCCCGCGGGCTCTGTCTGCGGTATCGGCCCTCGGCCCCGGCAGTATGCCCAAAACATCTATCGACTCTGGTCGGTATCCTCCGGATAACCGCCAGGTCCAACCAATCACCGGTAGGTACTCGCCCGCCTCCAGGCTCAATCGGCAAAGCTCATCGATCATCTTGCCGAGGGGAACCATACCGGGTCCACCATGTACCCGCAATCGGCTCATCCACGCCTCGATTCGGGTTACACATATCGCTCTCAGCACCGAGAAAACACATGGTGGACGCACTGAAATATCATATCAAGGGTAACCGGGTTTTTAAAGAAATGACATATTCTCTTTTGAAATACCCTCGGTTCCCAAATCCAGAAATATCATAGAAACAACATATCTCAATGCGTACAGTCAAAGCATGATGTATGCGGCATGTAACAGTAATGCAAGCATATCAGTAAGTCATGCAACATGGA
Source organism: Agapanthus africanus (assembly GCA_030015575.1). NCBI lineage: Eukaryota > Viridiplantae > Streptophyta > Magnoliopsida > Asparagales > Amaryllidaceae > Agapanthus > Agapanthus africanus. The sequence goes on along the minus strand of JASDDO010000029.1, from coordinate 73,340,624 downwards.
ATAATAATGTGCACATGTCGAGGGAGACCGCTCTTTTAAAAGGAATCCGTTTTTAAAGAGTATCTTGCGGTTCCCAAATCCCCAATCAAGCTAGAATCATCTATATATGTGTACAGGTATAAGTGTACAATATGCCATGCCAGAATCATATCATGAATGCAATAGTACTATAGTGTAGTGACATGGCAATTATCGATGATGAGTGTGTGAGCCGGCAACAAGTGTACGTGGAACATATACATCATCGATAATGGTGCTGGTGTCCTAGCAGCATGACTGAATGTCACAACAATACAAGCGATGCAATGCAAATAGCAGGAATATGCGGAAACGAATGATCAACGCAAAAGTACAGAACCTGCCCCAATAGATATGTCATGCAACCTTGCCTTTTGAAATAAGACGAATCAGGGCTTTTGGTAAAGTAAGGGCTACAGTGTTTTAAGAAAAGATGCATCATTTGAAAATATCCGTATAACCCTTCTGCTTATCTTTAAAATATCCCCGATTCGTTAGTTTTGAAATAGGTATGACTCGGTCTAGTCTAATGTCTACTAAATAATCTAGACAGGAGGGGTATGAAACCACCTAATCTGAGTCAATATATAAATATAGATATGATAGTCGGTGATCTCGCCTCAATAACATATCGTATGATATCCTCGAGTCATGAGTGCGGATCTATCATCAATATCGGCTCGTACGGTAAATCGTCGTACGGCATCCCAATAGCTGGGTAGGGATCAATATCACATCTCATCACATATCAGGTATCACTTATCATCAGATCACACAATCTGGGGTACTACTGTAAGTCTAGTACAAATCGACACCATCTATAAAATATGAATGCGGGTAAAGCACATGTCCAAAGGCCCGCTAAAACTATCATATCGCACCTCAAAGGCAAACTATGTCACATCGCCGATCTCACGGCCTCACATCAAATATCATCTCAAACCCCGTATATAAACACATAGTCCCATACCCATGTGTAGATATACGCACCAATAACTGAAAGAATGTATGCAAGTATGTGTGTAAGTGTATGTGTGAGTGCAACCACTACTCTAGGGTTCACACTATACTACACCAATATATTCTTAGCATCAAAAATACCATTATTACGATCAATGATCCTAAACAACACATAATAAATATACGTGTGTATACGTATTCGTATACATCACTACGGACTGCGGGGGTGCTATACGCCATCCACCCGACTTCTCCCCGTAGATATAAATCTACTCACCTTGCTTCTCGTGTGTCTGTGCCAATGTCGCCATCTTCATCCTCTTTGCCTCAACATCACTCGGGGTACCTACAAGGATATCATAACGCTAAAGCACATGAAAATCACATCGGAAACTAAAACAGCACACGCTACTCGCATAGGTAGAAACCTATCGCTTCGCATGTCAACACAATCAAAATCCACCCGTCGTTGACGTCCAAACGCCACCCGACAGGAATGAATCACCAAAAACCAAAATCCATGCTAAAACAAGTCTCAAATCCTGCACCAACATAGGAAAAATCATCCCAGATTTCACCCTAGATGGAATCTGTCAAAACTAGATATACCCAGGGTCAAAACTATAGGAAATGGGGCCATGCACAGAAAATGAGGCAATTCCTTAAAATACCTTATTTTAGAATTTTCCATAATTTTTCCCCATTTATCTGTATTTAATTATACCAGAATATTAAAATATTCTTTAAAATAATATTAAATTATAAAATTTCCCAAAAATCATATTTTATTATTTTGAAGACGTTACAATCTACCCCCCTTAAAGAAATTCGGTCCCCGAATTTAAATTTAAACTCCAAAATACTAAAATATTTCAATACAAATTCCAAGTCATCGGGGCTCCGAAATCATCTATACATAAAACATCATAGCGCAATGCATGCGCATGAGTACTGAGCAGATAACTAAAAAGCAACACTCCATCAAGCATCCGCAATCATCGGAGTCATGGTAACGACACAATGTCAAATCCAATACAAAATCAATATGATATGGACCAAGACTATACATGTAGACACCCAATCTATACATGTAATTAGCTGATGCAACTGTATGCCAAATCTTTTTAAGTCGCTGTGCGATGCGCGTAACACTGCACAGTGGCGGACGTTTCTCATAAGAAAATAACTATATATGTGTATATATATCCTTTGTTTAATAAGCACGTTCCACCATTTTGAAAATAATCAGAAGGGTTTCCTTGTTTTTAAAACGTTTGTGTCATATCGGACACGTAGGTATATACTGAGACTATAGCTCGCTCTTTGGAAATCCCTTCGATAACTATCGATGCATGCAAAAAAAAAAAAAATCCAGGTACTGTCCTCTGACTAGTCCTGCTCAGTAAGAAAATAATATCCAATATCATAAAAATGTACTGTTCCAAAAGGAATAAATCTCAAAAATATACATAACCCACCCTGTGCGTCTGGTGCGCACGGGAATCAAAATCCATATATGCGCTAAACATGTGCACAAAACAACATCTAGGTGCAACGGGTGTGCACGAAGCATCTGTCATAGGCAACATGTGTGCCTGACAGCCAAAACAGGTGCATCTGACATGCACGAAGAATCTCGATTTGGTGCATCTGGTGTGCCCCAAAATCGTATCTCAAAACATGCGCCCAACATGCGCGAAAATCCAAATCGGTGCATCCATCATGCACGAATGAAAATCTAGACCCTGCGCACTCAATATGCACGGAATCACAAAATCCAATAGCAACGTCGAATATGCGTAAGTCCAGTCAAAAGCACGGAGTGCAAGAATCCACATCAATATCACAATCAAAATCGACATACCGAAAGGCATCAAATCGAAGTCAGGTGCAATCGTAATGCACAAAATATAAATCCGGTGCAACAAAGGCACGAAATATAAATCTGATGCGATAAACGCAAGAAACATAAAACTGGTGCGACAAATGCACGAAGTATAGAACTGGTGCATCCCATGCACAAATACCAAGCAATAACTCAAATACGTAAGCAGCAACACCAAGTGTATCCAGATATGAAGAAAATCATAAACGTGTGCAGCTGCGGGCACAAAACACATATCGATGCACTACAAGCACATATAAGCTATACCGAGTGCAAAATCAAAACACTAAAATTACATGAAACTCTGCTGGAAGCGTAAATCAAATCACCAGCATAAAATAGGCATGAAATCGCAATCAACAGCTCAAGAGTAATAACTATGTACAAGGTATAAATACTCAGTAGGTGCAACCATGGTGCACAAAATCAAATATCATGAAACTCAGTCATCAAGACTAAATCATGCGAATAGATCTCCCAAAATACCGAAATCCAAAGCAACGGATACGTGATAATCAAATCACAAAATCACAAATCATAAGGCATGAACACTGTCGTCGGTATATCCTCCCTCGAAGTCGGGAAGGTGCCGGTACATCCAATTCTAGCAGCGCAAGATCTCTACTTGCCTCTTGCTCGCAGCTGGCGTCCTCTGCCTCTGGTTCCTGATCTTTCCTGTAGATTACCAATCTCGCAATCCATCGGCTCACCGGCCCGGTCAGGAGTGCTGACAGGAACGATTCCGTGCTGGCACTTCTTGGTCACCTCTCGGTCAATCCTCACGACCGCTCGTAAAGCAGCACATCTCTGGCTCCGACCTCTGGTCCTCTGAATGCACATCACACGCATGATCCTGGGTGCAAACACCATTGCAGCGGTGTCCTGGAAGGAATCCTGCTCAAGGTCTCTGCTGATCTTGCCTATGCCGATCTGTACGGAGGCTGGTACTCTTGCATAGTCTTTTCTCGTTCAATGGACATATGTGTCCTCAGCACAGCATTTCCTCGGGAATTGGTCACATCCCAACGCTTCTGTAAGCATATCAGGCCTCTGGTCTCGACGGGAAGTAATGACAGCTCATCAGCGTCTCGCACGAACCCCTTGTCCCGCTTGTCTGTATCATCGTCCATTTCGACATCGCGTCTCTATCTGCGCACTGTAATGCCTTCGGCTGCGGTCCATCCGAAGTCCCTCACGCGGACTCGAAATCACAACTCGGTATCTTCCTGACTCAGCAGGAGATATCTAGCCGAACACGTCTTCAGCGTGCACGTCACATCTCTGATGTCAGCGGAGTGGAACGTCATCTCGTCGAAATCTCGTGCAAACTCTTTACTCCACCTTGCTCCACTATCGACTGATTCGGACTCATCTCATCATGGCTACACAGACTGCGCTCCGACGGCTATGCTCGTATCTGGAGTCTCCCAAGCAGTGTCCCATCACATGATATCCGAATGATGTCGAATCATCCGATCGACTCGTCAGAACCTCACAATCCCCCAAGAGCTCAACATCTCGGGTACAGTTTAATAGTATCGAGTACATGCCACAGCTCGGTGGTCCAGCCGTAGAAGGGCAAACCCAAGCCTCACTAATGGCGCCGAGGAACTGCCGCAAACCCTAAGGTTCAAAGGCTTTCACACGGTCATTAAGTCGAGTTAGGGTTTCATTCTTCTAGAGGGTCCATCGAATCACCTGCATGTCTTTCCGTATACTTTAAACTTGGAAAATAGGTTCCTGACATTCGATCGTCTCAATCGACTCTCAACGAATCTGCGTGAAGTCGCCTCTAGCTGGAATCAATCTACCTGATGACCTCGCATCGGGGTAAGCGAACGAACCACATGTCCTAGTCATTCATCCTCGGTGACTAGCGACTCACTATCATGTCTCCAAGAACATGCCATGCTGCAGTAGCTCCAATCATCTGGGCGGTATCTCATCATTAGCAGCAACAACTGGCTCCTTCGTCTATACGCTAAATAGCGCCTCAACCACCCTGGATAAGCGATAATATCAACGGTCATCACAACCTGGCTGGCCTCTATCAGTGGCTCAATCCTCTGGTACCGACCGGTATGTCCTAGAAATCTCGCAACAGCGATCTGTCAAACGCCCAACGTGCGGAAACACAATAAGACGACGCCTCAATATGCAATCGTATTCCTCGGGAATCACGCCCTGGTCGGTCCTCGTCCACGACAAGCTCATGCTGACAACTCGAGCCGTAGCTCACTCTGCCCGTGCAATCGCGGCAGCAAAACCACAACCAGTATCGATGAAGATAGATCATAGGAAGGAATATAATACAGTGCAAGGAAATGTACAACCTAAGGTTTCTTAAGCGGAGTGGCGTGTCGTAAGTATGCCGCGGAACATACCAACGGTACGTCACTCTACTTTAGTCACCTATTCCATCAACCAAGGGTCATCCTACGCGAAGAAAGTTCGGGTCTAATATCCCCTCGACCAAGTCTAAGTTCCGTAAGGTCAAGCCTAAGTTCCTTATATAGATAACGCCCTAGGCTCCACATAGTCAAACTTAGATTCGAACCAAGGTCAACCTAGCGCTTTGATACCAACTTTGTCACGACCCGAAAGAGCACGTGACTGGCCCTCGAACCATATGAAGTCTATAGGACTCCATCTGATCCAAGTAAGCCAAAAGCCCAGAAATCTAAAACCATTTAAGGAGTAAATAGGGAAAATTAGTTTTAAGAGGTAAAGAAAACATGTTTGAAAATCAAGTTTTTAAATAACTAAGTCGAATATGAATTTTTAAAATGTGTAACCTTTCCTGAAAATTTCGGCAGAGTTTCCTTTGTAAAAACTGGCCCCGAACGGGGTACAACAAGAATAATATATATGACATGATAAAAGGCATCCCCAAGCGGGAGCTAGCTCTTCGTCAATCGACGGTCACAACCACGCAAGCAATAATAATATACAACGCCAAGGGGCGAGGATCAAAACTGAAAAGAAACTCAAAAACAGCCAGAAAACCGCAATACTACAAGCGCGACTCTAAGGTCGAAACAATACAACACTGATTTGTAAGTCTGAAACAAACTACAAGTTTTGGTTGATGGACAATTCTAGATACAATAAAAATACATGAACAATGGCGGTTCTGATACAAAGAACCCACCTAACCAAGCAAGACACCCATAGGAAGCAGTGTGCCAGAAATGCCGCTATGGAATCTGTACGGCAAAAACCTGCAAGAACTGGGGCACAACGGGGGTGAGTTGCCAACTCGTGAATAGAAAGATATCTGCAAGCAGAAATCAAATGCATGACCCATCCTAGGTCAAAACGATCAGATATACATAAACCTCAATATGAATAAAGCTGAAGCATGCTAAACTGGCAATGTAATCTCTATACATGAGTGTAGTGCCAAGTGCTCGTGCTAGTGCCTCAGGTAATAGCATGTCATGAATATGAGGTATAACCAATGTAATCAAATCTGCACACTCGTGGATCCCGTCCACTCGTCACCCACTGACAATAACCACCATGCATGTAAATATCATGAATCATGTGCATGGGAAATAATATGAGGATATAACCACCCGTGTCCCTCGCGACACATCAAAATCATGGAACCAGGGTGCCCAGCATCGACACCCGAAAACATCATGAAAACTGTGCCCAGCATCGGCACGTAAATCCTCATATATCGGGCTCCGTCAGTCCGGATCGGCCCGCGGGCTCTGTCTGCGGTATCGGCCCTCGGCCCCGGCAGTATGCCCAAAACATCTATCGACTCTGGTCGGTATCCTCCGGATAACCGCCAGGTCCAACCAATCACCGGTAGGTACTCGCCCGCCTCCAGGCTCAATCGGCAAAGCTCATCGATCATCTTGCCGAGGGGAACCATACCGGGTCCACCATGTACCCGCAATCGGCTCATCCACGCCTCGATTCGGGTTACACATATCGCTCTCAGCACCGAGAAAACACATGGTGGACGCACTGAAATATCATATCAAGGGTAACCGGGTTTTTAAAGAAATGACATATTCTCTTTTGAAATACCCTCGGTTCCCAAATCCAGAAATATCATAGAAACAACATATCTCAATGCGTACAGTCAAAGCATGATGTATGCGGCATGTAACAGTAATGCAAGCATATCAGTAAGTCATGCAACATGGAATAATAATGTGCACATGTCGAGGGAGACCGCTCTTTTAAAAGGAATCCGTTTTTAAAGAGTATCTTGCGGTTCCCAAATCCCCAATCAAGCTAGAATCATCTATATATGTGTACATGTATAAGTGTACAATATGCCATGCCAGAATCATATCATGAATGCAATAGTACTATAGTGTAGTGACATGGCAATTATCGATGATGAGTGTGTGAGCCGGCAACAAGTGTACGTGGAACATATACATCATCGATAATGGTGCTGGTGTCCTAGCAGCATGACTGAATGTCACAACAATACAAGCGATGCAATGCAAATAGCAGGAATATGCGGAAACGAATGATCAACGCAAAAGTACAGAACCTGCCCCAATAGATATGTCATGCAACCTTGCCTTTTGAAATAAGACGAATCAGGGCTTTTGGTAAAGTAAGGGCTACAGTGTTTTAAGAAAAGATGCATCATTTGAAAATATCCGTATAACCCTTCTGCTTATCTTTAAAATATCCCCGATTCGTTAGTTTTGAAATAGGTATGACTCGGTCTAGTCTAATGTCTACTAAATAATCTAGACAGGAGGGGTATGAAACCACCTAATCTGAGTCAATATATAAATATAGATATGATAGTCGGTGATCTCGCCTCAATAACATATCGTATGATATCCTCGAGTCATGAGTGCGGATCTATCATCAATATCGGCTCGTACGGTAAATCGTCGTACGGCATCCCAATAGCTGGGTAGGGATCAATATCACATCTCATCACATATCAGGTATCACTTATCATCAGATCACACAATCTGGGGTACTACTGTAAGTCTAGTACAAATCGACACCATCTATAAAATATGAATGCGGGTAAAGCACATGTCCAAAGGCCCGCTAAAACTATCATATCGCACCTCAAAGGCAAACTATGTCACATCGCCGATCTCACGGCCTCACATCAAATATCATCTCAAACCCCGTATATAAACACATAGTCCCATACCCATGTGTAGATATACGCACCAATAACTGAAAGAATGTATGCAAGTATGTGTGTAAGTGTATGTGTGAGTGCAACCACTACTCTAGGGTTCACACTATACTACACCAATATATTCTTAGCATCAAAAATACCATTATTACGATCAATGATCCTAAACAACACATAATAAATATACGTGTGTATACGTATTCGTATACATCACTACGGACTGCGGGGGTGCTATACGCCATCCACCCGACTTCTCCCCGTAGATATAAATCTACTCATCTTGCTTCTCGTGTGTCTGTGCCAATGTCGCCATCTTCATCCTCTTTGCCTCAACATCACTCGGGGTACCTACAAGGATATCATAACGCTAAAGCACATGAAAATCACATCGGAAACTAAAACAGCACACGCTACTCGCATAGGTAGAAACCTATCGCTTCGCATGTCAACACAATCAAAATCCACCCGTCGTTGACGTCCAAACGCCACCCGACAGGAATGAATCACCAAAAACCAAAATCCATGCTAAAACAAGTCTCAAATCCTGCACCAACATAGGAAAAATCATCCCAGATTTCACCCTAGATGGAATCTGTCAAAACTAGATATACCCAGGGTCAAAACTATAGGAAATGGGGCCATGCACAGAAAACGAGGCAATTCCTTAAAATACCTTATTTTAGAATTTTCCATAATTTTTCCCCATTTATATGTATTTAATTATACCAGAATATTAAAATATTCTTTAAAATAATATTAAATTATAAAATTTCCCAAAAATCATATTTTATTATTTTGAAGACGTTACAATCTACCCCCCTTAAAGAAATTCGGTCCCCGAATTTAAATTTAAACCCCAAAATACTAAAATATTTCAATACAAATTCCAAGTCATCGGGGCTCCGAAATCATCTATACATAAAACATCATAGCGCAATGCATGCGCATGAGTACTGAGCAGATAACTAAAAAGCAACACTCCATCAAGTATCCGCAATCATCGGAGTCATGGTAACGACACAATGTCAAATCCAATACAAAATCAATATGATATGGACCAAGACTATACATGTAGACACCCAATCTATACATGTAATTAGCTGATGCAACTGTATGCCAAATCTTTTTAAGTCGCTGTGCGATGCGCGTAACACTGCACAGTGGCGGACGTTTCTCATAAGAAAATAACTATATATGTGTATATATATCCTTTGTTTAATAAGCACGTTCCACCATTTTGAAAATAATCAGAAGGGTTTCCTTGTTTTTAAAACGTTTGTGTCATATCGGACACGTAGGTATATACTGAGACTATAGCTCGCTCTTTGGAAATCCCTTCGATAACTATCGATGCATGCAAAAAAAAAAAAATATCCAGGTACTGTCCTCTGACTAGTCCTGCTCAGTAAGAAAATAATATCCAATATCATAAAAATGTACTGTTCCAAAAGGAATAAATCTCAAAAATATACATAACCCACCCTGTGCGTCTGGTGCGCACGGGAATCAAAATCCATATATGCGCTAAACATGTGCACAAAACAACATCTAGGTGCAACGGGTGTGCACGAAGCATCTGTCATAGGCAACATGTGTGCCTGACAGCCAAAACAGGTGCATCTGACATGCACGAAGAATCTCGATTTGGTGCATCTGGTGTGCCCCAAAATCGTATCTCAAAACATGCGCCCAACATGCGCGAAAATCCAAATCGGTGCATCCATCATGCACGAATGAAAATCTAGACCCTGCGCACTCAATATGCACGGAATCACAAAATCCAATAGCAACGTCGAATATGCGTAAGTCCAGTCAAAAGCACGGAGTGCAAGAATCCACATCAATATCACAATCAAAATCGACATACCGAAAGGCATCAAATCGAAGTCAGGTGCAATCGTAATGCACAAAATATAAATCCGGTGCAACAAAGGCACGAAATATAAATCTGATGCGATAAACGCAAGAAACATAAAACTGGTGCGACAAATGCACGAAGTATAGAACTGGTGCATCCCATGCACAAATACCAAGCAATAACTCAAATACGTAAGCAGCAACACCAAGTGTATCCAGATATGAAGAAAATCATAAACGTGTGCAGCTGCGGGCACAAAACACATATCGATGCACTACAAGCACATATAAGCTATACCGAGTGCAAAATCAAAACACTAAAATTACATGAAACTCTGCTGGAAGCGTAAATCAAATCACCAGCATAAAATAGGCATGAAATCGCAATCAACAGCTCAAGAGTAATAACTATGTACAAGGTATAAATACCCAGTAGGTGCAACCATGGTGCACAAAATCAAATATCATGAAACTCAGTCATCAAGACTAAATCATGCGAATAGATCGCCCAAAATACCGAAATCCAAAGCAACGGATACGTGATAATCAAATCACAAAATCATAAATCATAAGGCATGAACACTGTCGTCGGTATATCCTCCCTCGAAGTCGGGAAGGTGCCGGTACATCCAATTCTAGCAGCGCAAGATCTCTACTTGCCTCTTGCTCGCAGCTGGCGTCCTCTGCCTCTGGTTCCTGATCTTTCCTGTAGATTACCAATCTCGCAATCCATCGGCTCACCGGCCCGGTCAGGAGTGCTGACAGGAACGATTCCGTGCTGGCACTTCTTGGTCACCTCTCGGTCAATCCTCACGACCGCTCGTAAAGCAGCACATCTCTGGCGCCGACCTCTGGTCCTCTGAATGCACATCACACGCATGATCCTGGGTGCAAACACCATTGCAGCGGTGTCCTGGAAGGAATCCTGCTCAAGATCTCTGCTGATCTTGCCTATGCCGATCTGTACGGAGGCTGGTACTCTTGCATAGTCTTTTCTCGTTCAATGGACATCTGTGTCCTCAGCACAGCATTTCCTCGGGAATTGGTCACATCCCAACGCTTCTGTAAGCATATCAGGCCTCTGGTCTCGACGGGAAGTAATGACAGCTCATCAGCGTCTCGCACGAACCCCTTGTCCCGCTTGTCTGTATCATCGTCCATTTCGACATCGCGTCTCTATCTGCGCACTGTAATGCCTTCGGCTGCGGTCCATCCGAAGTCCCTCACGCGGACTCGAAATCACAACTCGGTATCTTCCTGACTCAGCAGGAGATATCTAGCCGAACACGTCTTCAGCGTGCACGTCACATCTCTGATGTCAGCGGAGTGGAACGTCATCTCGTCGAAATCTCGTGCAAACTCTTTACTCCACCTTGCTCCACTATCGACTGATTCGGACTCATCTCATCATGGCTACACAGACTGCGCTCCGACGGCTATGCTCGTATCTGGAGTCTCCCAAGCAGTGTCCCATCACATGATATCCGAATGATGTCGAATCATCCGATCGACTCGTCAGAACCTCACAATCCCCTAAGAGCTCAACATCTCGGGTACAGTTTAATAGTATCGAGTACATGCCACAGCGTCGGTGGTCCAGCCGTAGAAGGGCGAACCCAAGCCTCACTAATGGCGCCGAGGAACTGCCGCAAACCCTAAGGTTCAAAGGCTTTCACACGGTCATTAAGTCGAGTTAGGGTTTCATTCTTCTAGAGGGTCCATAGAATCACCTGCATGTCTTTCCGTATACTTTAAACTTGGAAAATAGGTTCCTGACATTCGATCGTCTCAATCGACTCTCAACGAATCTGCGTGAAGTCGCCTCTAGCTGGAATCAATCTACCTGATGACCTCGCATCGGGGTAAGCGAACGAACCACATGTCCTAGTCATTCATCCTCGGTGACTAGCGACTCACTATCATGTCTCCAAGAACATGCCATGCTGCAGTAGCTCCAATCATCTGGGCGGTATCTCATCATTAGCAGCAACAACTGGCTCCTTCGTCTATACGCTAAATAGCGCCTTAACCACCCTGGATAAGCGATAATATCAACGGTCATCACAACCTGGCTGGCATCTATCAGTGGCTCAATCCTCTGGTACCGACCGGTATGTCCTAGAAATCTCGCAACAGCGATCTGTCAAACGCCCAACGTGCGGAAACACAATAAGACGACGCCTCAATATGCAATCGTATTCCTCGGGAATCACGCCCTGGTCGGTCCTCGTCCACGACGAGCTCATGCTGACAACTCGAGCCGTAGCTCACTCTGCCCGTGCAATCGCGGCAGCAAAACCACAACCAGTATCGATGAAGATAGATCATAGGAAGGAATATAATACAGTGCAAGGAAATGTACAACCTAAGGTTTCTTAAGCGGAGTGGCGTGTCGTAAGTATGCCGCGGAACATACCAACGGTACGTCACTCTACTTTAGTCACCTATTCCATCAACCAAGGGTCATCCTACGCGAAGAAAGTTCGGGTCTAATACCCCCTCGACCAAGTCTAAGTTCCTTATATAGATAACGCCCTAGGCTCCACATAGTCAAACTTAGACTCGAACCAAGGTCAACCTAGCGCTTTGATACCAACTTTGTCACGATCCGAAAGAGCACGTGACTGGCCCTCGAACCATATGAAGTCTATAGGACTCCATCTGATCCAAGTAAGCCAAAAGCCCAGAAATCTAAAACCATTTAAGGAGTAAATAGGGAAAATTAGTTTTAAGAGGTAAAGAAAACATGTTTGAAAATCAAGTTTTTAAATAACTAAGCCGAATTTGAATTTTTAAAATGTGTAACCTTTCCTGAAAATTTCGGCAGAGTTTCCTTTGTAAAAACTGGCCCCGAACGGGGTACAACAAGAATAATATATATGACATGATAAAAGGCATCTCCAAGCGGGAGCTAGCTCTTCGTCAATCGACGGTCACAACCACGCAAGCAATAATAATATACAACGCCAAGGGGCGAGGATCAAAACTGAAAAGAAACTCAAAAACAGCCAGAAAACCGCAATACTACAAACGCGACTCTAAGGTCGAAACAATACAACACTGATTTGTAAGTCTGAAACAAACTACAAGTTTTGGTTGATGGACAATTCTAGATACAATAAAAATACATGAACAATGGCGGTTCTGATACAAAGAACCCACCTAACCAAGCAAGACACCCATAGGAAGCAGTGTGCCAGAAATGCCGCTATGGAATCTGTACGGCAAAAACCTGCAAGAACTGGGGCACAACGGGGGTGAGTTGCCAACTCGTGAATAGAAAGATATCTGCAAGCAGAAATCAAATGCATGACCCATCCTAGGTCAAAACGATCAGATATACATAAACCTCAATATGAATAAAGCTGAAGCATGCTAAACTGGCAATGTAATCTCTATACATGAGTGTAGTGCCAAGTGCTCGTGCTAGTGCCTCAGGTAATAGCATGTCATGAATATGAGGTATAACCAATGTAATCAAATCTGCACACTCGTGGATCCCGTCCACTCGTCACCCACTGACAATAACCACCATGCATGTAAATATCATGAATCATGTGCATGGGAAATAATATGAGGATATAACCACCCGTGTCCCTCGCGACACATCAAAATCATGGAACCAGGGTGCCCAGCATCGACACCCGAAAACATCATGAAAACTGTGCCCAGCATCGGCACGTAAATCCTCATATATCGGGCTCCGTCAGTCCGGATCGGCCCGCGGGCTCTGTCTGCGGTATCGGCCCTCGGCCCCGGCAGTATGCCCAAAACATCTATCGACTCTGGTCGGTATCCTCCGGATAACCGCCAGGTCCAACCAATCACCGGTAGGTACTCGCCCGCCTCCAGGCTCAATCGGCAAAGCTCATCGATCATCTTGCCGAGGGGAACCATACCGGGTCCACCATGTACCCGCAATCGGCTCATCCACGCCTCGATTCGGGTTACACATATCGCTCTCAGCACCGAGAAAACACATGGTGGACGCACTGAAATATCATATCAAGGGTAACCGGGTTTTTAAAGAAATGACATATTCTCTTTTGAAATACCCTCGGTTCCCAAATCCAGAAATATCATAGAAACAACATATCTCAATGCGTACAGTCAAAGCATGATGTATGCGGCATGTAACAGTAATGCAAGCATATCAGTAAGTCATGCAACATGGAATAATAATGTGCACATGTCGAGGGAGACCGCTCTTTTAAAAGGAATCCGTTTTTAAAGAGTATCTTGCGGTTCCCAAATCCCCAATCAAGCTAGAATCATCTATATATGTGTACATGTATAAGTGTACAATATGCCATGCCAGAATCATATCATGAATGCAATAGTACTATAGTGTAGTGACATGGCAATTATCGATGATGAGTGTGTGAGCCGGCAACAAGTGTACGTGGAACATATACATCATCGATAATGGTGCTGGTGTCCTAGCAGCATGACTGAATGTCACAACAATACAAGCGATGCAATGCAAATAGCAGGAATATGCGGAAACGAATGATCAACGCAAAAGTACAGAACCTGCCCCAATAGATATGTCATGCAACCTTGCCTTTTGAAATAAGACGAATCAGGGCTTTTGGTAAAGTAAGGGCTACAGTGTTTTAAGAAAAGATGCATCATTTGAAAATATCCGTATAACCCTTCTGCTTATCTTTAAAATATCCCCGATTCGTTAGTTTTGAAATAGGTATGACTCGGTCTAGTCTAATGTCTACTAAATAATCTAGACAGGAGGGGTATGAAACCACCTAATCTGAGTCAATATATAAATATAGATATGATAGTCGGTGATCTCGCCTCAATAACATATCGTATGATATCCTCGAGTCATGAGTGCGGATCTATCATCAATATCGGCTCGTACGGTAAATCGTCGTACGACATCCCAATAGCTGGGTAGGGATCAATATCACATCTCATCACATATCAGGTATCACTTATCATCAGATCACACAATCTGGGGTACTACTGTAAGTCTAGTACAAATCGACACCATCTATAAAATATGAATGCGGGTAAAGCACATGTCCAAAGGCCCGCTAAAACTATCATATCGCACCTCAAAGGCAAACTATGTCACATCGCCGATCTCACGGCCTCACATCAAATATCATCTCAAACCCCGTATATAAACACATAGTCCCATACCCATGTGTAGATATACGCACCAATAACTGAAAGAATGTATGCAAGTATGTGTGTAAGTGTATGTGTGAGTGCAACCACTACTCTAGGGTTCACACTATACTACACCAATATATTCTTAGCATCAAAAATACCATTATTACGATCAATGATCCTAAACAACACATAATAAATATACGTGTGTATACGTATTCGTATACATCACTACGGACTGCGGGGGTGCTATACGCCATCCACCCGACTTCTCCCCGTAGATATAAATCTACTCACCTTGCTTCTCGTGTGTCTGTGCCAATGTCGCCATCTTCATCCTCTTTGCCTCAACATCACTCGGGGTACCTACAAGGATATCATAACGCTAAAGCACATGAAAATCACATCGGAAACTAAAACAGCACACGCTACTCGCATAGGTAGAAACCTATCGCTTCGCATGTCAACACAATCAAAATCCACCCGTCGTTGACGTCCAAACGCCACCCGACAGGAATGAATCACCAAAAACCAAAATCCATGCTAAAACAAGTCTCAAATCCTGCACCAACATAGGAAAAATCATCCTAGATTTCACCCTAGATGGAATCTGTCAAAACTAGATATACCCAGGGTCAAAACTATAGGAAATGGGGCCATGCACAGAAAACGAGGCAATTCCTTAAAATACCTTATTTTAGAATTTTCCATAATTTTTCCCCATTTATCTGTATTTAATTATACCAGAATATTAAAATATTCTTTAAAATAATATTAAATTATAAAATTTCCCAAAAATCATATTTTATTATTTTGAAGACGTTACAGTAACTATACGAGATGGTCTTTCCAAACAATATGGATTTTCGTTGTGATATGAAGTGTTCTGGAGAAAGCAAAGGGGAAGTAGAAGCGGCAATGATATATGCGACTTTGTCATGAACCATGATAATCCAAAGCCATAGTGTAAAAATGGTTTGGTTAACTTGGTTTATGAGTTTTAGTTTAAGGTAAGTCATGGTCGGAAACCAAAAAGAGAAAAGAAACACCCAGCGTGCACTCTATCAAGATTAGATTGGTTTATCACTTTATCTAATCAAGATGGTTCCCACTATATCTTCGAATTCTCAAACTTTAGAAGGAGAACTAGTCTGGATCATGTACATCTTGCAAGTTCGCTAACCGCCATGTCTGTGTTGGTACTCCAAGGGAGGTCCTCCGTGCTTTCGCACGGACCCAATTAAATAACCCCATTTCCGCAGTGGCATAAACCCGTTAACACCTTTCTAAACACATGATGGGTTATCTGGTTGTGAAGTGAAAATCTCCCGAGAAGTAAAACCTACTTATCAGTGGGAATCGGGACCCAACTATTGTCGTGTGATAATTTTGACGGAAGCCGACCATAATTACCACACTCCAGAAAGTATGCACATACTTGGCAAGTTTTCCTTATGTTTGAAACTCCAGATATGGTTTTTACTCCCAATGGCTTATGACCTTGACTGAGCCAACATATCATAAATTACTAGTCAAGTTCAACCCGTCATTATCTTGATTAATCTAGACCCATCTGCATAACCCCTTGACTTAGCCAACATAGCTATGCTACTGTCCTAATTAATCACATCTCTATGCAGCAGAAAAGAATTACTTAGCTACCGTTCACTACGACTTGACTGAGCCAACATACGCAATACGAATACTAAGCACTACTCATAGGAAATGACGGAGGGCTACGGCTGGTTTTTGCGTATACCCTTAACGTAATGAACTTGATATCGTTGAAGAAACTCTAGTGGCTTTGAAAAGGTATGGTTTAGGTTATGCTTTTAAAACAAGTGGTTTTGAAGAAAACCGAGTAGTTTATAGTTGTATAAACTTTTGCTTAAAAGAGAACTCCCTGTGAAGGGATTACGACTCTTTCCTCATCAAATGAGGTGCAGGATATTTCTAACCGAATACCTCTACAACAACAACAACAACAACTGAGCCTTTTATGCCAAGCATATGGGGTAGGCTACATGAACCAACATGAGAATCACGCCGGATCCAGCACATTAATCCTTTGTCTCCACTCACTTCTATCGAACAATATACTTTCATTGAGTCCTTTGGCAACCATATCGTTTCGTATCACCTCCATCCATGTTTTCTTCAGTCTCCCTTTTGCCCTTTTGCCATTGCCCATATCGAGAGTATCTATTCGTCGAGCCGGTGCTTCCATAGGTCTGCGTTGCACATGACCAAACCATCTTAGCCGGTTTTCCCGCATCTTCTCCTCCACGGGTGCTACACCAACTTTTGCACGAATATCCTCATTTCGCACCTTATCTTTTCTAGTGTTACCGCACATCCAATAGAGCATGCACATCTCCGCTACGTGCATCTTCTGTGTATGATGCTTCTTAGGAGCCCAGCATTCTGTACCATATAATAAGGCAGGCCGAATAGCGCTCCGATAAAACTTCCCTTTCAATTTTAACGGAAAGTTACGATCACACAAAATCCCTGTTGCACTCCTCCATTTCAACCAACCAGCCTGGATCCTTTGATTAACATCACTATCGATCTCCCCATTCCTTTGGATGATGGAACCTAGATATCTAAACTGGTCGCTCGGTGATATCTCTTGCCCTTCCAATGTTATACCAATATGGTTTTGACTTCTCTGGCTACTAAATTTGCAGTGCATATATGCTGTCTTGGACCTGCTCAATCTGAATCCCCGAGATTCCAATGTTTGCCTCCATAATTCCAATTTGGCATTAACCCCTGCTTTCGTCTCATTTACTAGAACAATATCATCAGCGAATAGCATACACCAAGGGACCTCATCTTGGATAGTTCTAGTAAGCTCATCCATCACGATGGTAAACAGGAATGGGCTTAATGCCGATCCTTGATGTAAACCAATAGTAATCGGAAAATCACTTGTTAAGCCGCCGCAAGTTCTGACATTTGCCACTACTCCGTCGTACATATCCTTGATTATGTCAATATACTTGACGGGGATCCCCTTCTTCATCATTGTCCCCCATAATACCTCTCTAGGTACCTTGTCGTACGCTTTTTCTAAATCAATAAATATCATATGCAAATCTCTTCTCCTCTCTCGAAAGCGCTCGACAAGTTGACGAAGCAAATGAATCGCCTCTGTCGTCGATCGTCCAGGCATGAACCCAAATTGGTTCTCTGTTATCTTAATATCCTTCCTTAGCCTGTGTTCAATCACTCTCTCCGAAAGTTTCATGGTGTGACACATCAGTTTTATTCCACGGTAGTTTGAGCAACTTTGAATGTCATCCTTATTCTTGTAGATAGGTACAAGGATACTTTTCCTCCATTCATTTGGCATCTTTTTTGTCTGCCAAATCTTATTAAACAGATCTGTCAGCCATTTAACGCCTATTTCTCCTAAGCATCTCCAAATCTCGATAGGAATCCCGTCAGGACCAACCGCTTTTCTTAAACCCATTCTGTTCAAAGCTTGTTTAACCTTAGGAAGTCTTATTTTACGCATGAAATCACGATTTATATCTTGAGATTGAATGACAAGTCCATCCAAATTCTTAGTAAAGCTCTCATTGAACAATTTGTCAAAATAATCTCTCCATCTTTCCTTGATATCCTCATCTCGAACTAAAACCTTCTGATTTTCATTTTTGACACACTTGACCGCACATAAGTCTCTAGTCTTCCTTTCCCGCATTCGAGCAATCCGGTATATATCATTTGCAGCCTCTTTCGTGTCTAATTTCTCGTACACCTCCTTATAGACCTTAGATTTAGCTTCCCGAACAGCTTTCTTAACTTCCTTTTTAGCCATTTTGTACTTCTCAAATCTCTCCACATCTCTACTTTTCTTCAAATCTTTATAAGAATCCATTTTAATTTTAATAGCAGCCTTTATATCTTCATTCCACCATAATATGTCCTTAGATGGTGGAGCACCACCTCTCGACTCACCAAGTAGATCTCTAGCTACTTTCTTGATACAACTAGCCATTTTGTTCCATGTTTTGTCTGGATCATCTTCCGACTGCCAATCCGCTTCTTGTACTACACGATCTATAAAAGCCTTTTGGTTACCTTCTTTCAATCGCCACCATTTAATTTTAGGCTCTACCTTACGTCTAATTTTCCTAGATTCTCTTCTAAATCGAAAATCTAGAACTAAAAGTCTATGTTGAATGGTTACTCTCACCTGGCACTACCTTACAGTCGATACAACAAGCTCTATCAATTCTTCTCGTCAGAAAAAAGTCTATTTGACTAGCACTTGATCCGCTCCTAAAAGTGATAAGGTGGGACTCTCTTTTCCTAAACCAGGTGTTTGCTAAGATCAAGTCATAAGATAAAGCAAAATATAGAATCGAGTCACCTACTTCATTCCTTTGTCCGAAACCAAAACCTCCATGGATAGTATCAAACCCACTACGACTAGTACCTACATGTCCATTAAGATCACCACCAATAAATAACTTCTCTCCACTAGGTATACTTTGCACCATCTCGTCTAAATCCTCCCAGAATAGACGCTTACTAGCGTCATCAAGACCTATCTGTGGTGCATAAGCACTAATAACATTAAGGATCTCTCCACCTAGAATAAGCTTAACCAGTAAAATTCTATCACCTTTTCTCCTAATCTCAACTACATCCTCAAGCAACCGTTTATCTATGATTATGCCTACCCCATTACGATTTTTATCTCTACCCGTATACCAAAGCTTATAACCCCAAGGCTCTATGACTCTACTCTTTTCATCTACCCACTTAGTTTCTTGCAAACACATAATACCAACTCTCCTTCTAATCATCACCTCCACTAATTCTATTAGTCTACCCGTAAGGGAACCTATGTTCCAGGAAGCTAGACGGATCCTATGAAACCCTTGCTTATTTGTCACTACACCCGGGGTCCGATGTAGCGCGCCGTCTCTGGACGACGACCCTTGCTTATTTGTCATTACACCCGGGGTCCGATGTAGCGCGCCGTCTGTAGACGACGACCCTTGCTTATTTGTCACTACACCCGGGGTCCGATGTAGCGCGCCGCATCTGGACGACGACCTAGAAGCCCTTGCATATTTAACACTACACCCGGGATCCGATGTAGCGCGTCGCTGAGTAGGGGACGCCCCAACGATATTCTTATTATGGTTCATGTCATAGAATGTGACAAAGTTTTACGTTGGCTGTCACAAGCCTACCACAATCCTCACCCTTTCTCATCCGGACTTGGGACCGGCAACGGTGGGTCCTAACCGAATACCTCTATACAAAACAAAAGAATAAGACCATAGTCTTAAAATTTGGTTCCAACATCATTTTGGGTTTATTTCTTTGCATTAAACATATAATGCAGTCACATCATTTTAAGTTTCTAAGCCACACTAGAAGCAACCAAAATAACATGCTTTATATGCCATCCATATTCGCCACGGGGTCGGTTCCCTGATAAAATATCAGGAAATTCCCCAATGGGGTATCACGTGCTCACACGTGACCAAGGGTCACGTGCTGACATGTGATAGGTTCCTGTGATCCTGTATAGAATTAAATTCTAGTCAAACAAAATGTAACAAAACAGCAAGGAAAAATCTTAATGAGGCGTCACGTGCTCACACATGACCAAGGGTCACGTGCTGACACGTGATGATTCCTCAGCTCCCTGAAGACAGAATTAAATTCTAATCAAGCAGGCAATTAGTGGAGTCAAGTGCCATCACGTGATGGGCCTTTGGAACCCACCAAAAGGGATTAAAAAAATTATAATAAGACATTAAGGAAAGACCCTAATGGGGTATCACGTGCTCACACGTGACCAAGGGTCATGTGCTGACACGTGATGATTCCTTAGCTCTGCTAAAAGGCAGAATTAAATTCTGAATAAAATGTTTAATCAAGAGGGTCACGTGCTAACACGTGACAGGTCCCTTAACTCTTTAATTGATAGAATTAAATTCTATTTCAATGATCAAACATTGGGATCACGTGCCAACACGTGATGGGCTTTAAAAGCCTTCTGAGCTAAAAGAATTAAATTCTAATTAAGGGAAATCAAAGACCCCAACTGGGAAAATACTTCTTTAAATCTTTCCAAACAAAAAAGATGGTGCTATGTAAAATGGAGCACCGTTGGATTAAAAATCCAATGGTGATTAAAATTCACCAATTTATGGAAAGATTTTATACAAGGAAAGATTTTCCTGAAATTCACCAAGAATAATAAACAGAATATCTTCTGGATTAAAAATCCAATGGTGAATAAAATTCACTGAGTGATCTAAAAGATCATATTAGTTACAAAACAAACCAAAATTTTTCAATGAAAGATTCACTAACCAAATTGATTCTTTTCCTTCTCCTATAAATAGGAGCCAAGAAGAGAAGAGGAAAAAGAAAGGAGAATTTACTTCTCAAGAAAAGAAACCCTAGGTAAGAAAGGGGAAAGGGATCAAAGCTCCATAAAACAAAAAGAGAATTTAATTCTCAATATAAGAGTTTAACTCTTCTGCAAAAGAACTAAGTTCTTCCTCTGGTTGAAAATCTGCAGAAGCAAATCTCCCCACAAGTTGAGAATTTAATTCTCATCGAGGAGATTCTGCCGTGCAGATCCAAAACTTAGAGAGAAAATTGAGTTTCAAACCCTGCATGAGAATTTAATTCTCTAAAATTCATAAGAATTTAATTCATCTAAATGAAATTAGGGTTTAACCCTACATAAGAATTTATTGTTCCACATACATAGGAATTTAATTCCTCTAAAACGGAATTAGGGTTTAACCCTACAGATAATTTAATTCTTAAAACAAAGAGACTTGAAAGCTCTCCATGCACGTAAAGAACTTGGTCACGTGGTGACACGTGACCCCAATCCTCAGTGATCAGAAAAGAAAGAACAAAACTAGGTCATGTGCCCCCACGTGACCCCTAAACAGATCCCCAAAATGAAAAAGAAAAAGTTTGGAGGCAATGCCTCACGTGCTCCTACGTGACTTCCAAAACAAAGGGGACAAAAGCAAAGGCAGTATTGGCTTTAGGCGCTCTCACGTGTCTTCACGTGACCCCTAATAAACGCTTTAATAATCAATGCACGGATACCTATCACGTGCCAACACGTGATGGACAGAAGATCAAAAGTGTTTAACACTTATTGGCAGAACAAAATAAAGAAGGTCTGGCCCCACCTTTGGGTGCCCTCACGTGCCCCCACGTGACCCCTTCCTTTCTAGTGTTTAACACTATTTCAAGCATTTCGTCTCCAGTGTTCAACACTGTTTTAAATACATCACGTGAGGACACGTGACCGCCAGATGTCCTCTAGTGTTTAACAATACTTTAAAACCGGCCTAGCCTAAATTGGTTAAGTTTTCCAGAGGCAAATCTCCTCTTCAAATAAGCCTTAAAATCCAGAGCTATAATGTTTAATGCTCAACCAAAGACAAAGTGTTATCAGAGCCCTCAAACTCTTGTTTAGCATTGCTAAATAATGAGGGGCTGAACCTAGACAAATGTCCAATAGCCCAACAAAGGGTCAACATTTCAAACTTAATTGGATTTAGCCCAAATTGGCCATAGGTCCTCAATTCAGATTTAACTGAGCCAATGTGCTCAAATCTAATTAATTGATCTTAGTTCCAAATTGGACTATACATCTTCCAATCAACTTTGGTTCAAGGGTACATCTCTGAACCCCTCTGATATTTGTCGTTGTAATGCTTCAACGTTTTCAGAGAGGTGACGGGTCCTGACAACCATACATTTCATAGACCATGACGTCTTTAAACTGGACTGTGGGGTCCTTAAACCCATGGGCTATGATGTCCTTAACCTTGACTGTGAGGTCTTTAAACTTACGGACTATGATGTCCTTAATCTTGACTGTGAGGTCTTTAAATTCACGAACTATGATGTCCTTAACCTCGGACTGTGGGTCCCTTAAAACCCATGGACTATGATGTCCTTAACCTTGGACCGAGATGTCCTTAAACTAACAATGGACCGTAATGTCCTTAAACTAACAATTGACCGCAATGTCCCTAAACTAAACAACATGGCCCAAATGCTCTCTTGTTGGATCTAAATGATCCCGTTAAGTTGATCTTAGTCTCAAATGAGACTAACGTATCCTTAACAAACGTTTAAGTTGATCTTAGTCTCAAATGAGATTAACGTATCCTTAAACCCAACCCCCAAACCCAAATCTAAGAAGATACGGATTTGGACTAATCCACGCCCTACGGGCGACAACATAAATTAGTCTCCGTATACAATCCACGGGCAACCAAAAATAAAACAAATATACACGACAAGAAGTGACCATCTGGAAAAGGAGAAAGTTGTTACCGCGATGCGGTAGCGTAATTAACTGCAGGGGCTTGCGCCTGCAGGGAAGAGCGTCCCCACAATCAAAACCCCCTCAAATGAGGGGGAATCTGACGAAGTCTGCTACATCTGCTGCATCCATTTAAACCTTCGATATGTGGTGCCATAAATCAACTTGGCATCTTCGGAGAGGTGGACGGATAGCACCAATTAGCATCTGCCCCAAAATTCAGGCGAGACGTCTACCGCGTCTCCGCGTCTTTCGGCGGGGAACAGATTCTGGCACGCCCGGTGGGATCTTTTCCTCTTTCCACTCGACACTTCGTGTGTCGTGTTTCGCGAACGAATCGCGGTTTGCTATTGGTTGCCCTTCGGTTCGAGATACTAAGATTTGGTGTCTTTCTCCGTGCAGAAAACGAAAGATCAATGGCTTCAACTTGTGCTAACTGCAACTGCAACTCCCTGTGCTAGCAGCAGAAACTTCAGGAGATGCTGACTGCAATGGCCGCACTCACTGGGCCAAAAGAAAATCCAGAAACCTCGGAGTAGCGTCGGGAACAAGAAACTGATAGTGAATTCCTCCGAAGAATGCTCGAGAGGAAAGAAAAAGAGGCTGCGGAACAGGCAGCCAATATAAAACAAATGGCTCTCTTATTCCAAGACATGGCTGGGATGATGTTACAGCCAGAACCTCCAGTTGAAGACCCCCCGATTATCATTGAAGACGACAGAGGGGAGACATCGAACCCTCCTCCGGCTCTTTCAACAGCCAAAGAGGAAACCATCTCCAAGGCCGCTCTGGATGACTACATTGCCCAGCAAATACGAGCTCACCAGGTGAATGAAGCGGCTGGCCAAATTGTTAAAACTGGGCTACCGTATCCAGGCTGGTATGACCAAATAAAGTACCCGTCGGGATATACGATCCCTAAATTTCATGTATTTAAAGGGACGGGAAACCCGCATCAGCACGTCGCTCAATTCAGAGCCCTGTGCGGCAATACCGGAGGTGATGATAAACTTTTACTCCGTCAGTTTGTTGGTAGCTTGTCAGAGACGACATTCGAGTGGTATTCTGAACTTCTAAACGACTCCGTCAAGACATTTGCGGAAATGGAACTGCTGTTTCCACAGAGATTCGCGAGCACTAGCGAGCGTACCCCGATTACCGCATTAATTAACACCAGGTGAAGCCAGGCGAAACTTGGGTACAATACGCAATACGGTGGCGAAATTTATGGTCAAAATGTGAGCAGCGCATCCAAGAAGCACCGGCGGTAGGCATGTTCGTGGGCACTTTGGACCCTCAGGCAACTATTTTCCAATTCATGATGTTCTTCAAACTGACCACGTTCCAAGCCTTGATCGACAAACTGGCCTAGATGGACCAGATGGGTCATAGACCGTCTCCTCCGAAGCCGGAGCCGCGGAACGAAAAGGGTAAAGGGAAGGCGACCTTCGTCGCAAATACTCAACAGCAGCCCAGTGCTCCAAAACTAACGGATCAACTAGAAGAGAGACGACGATACTGTAGGGTTCCTAGGCACTCTAGTGAGGTCTCACAAGGCATCGAACATGCCAATTTAAAAAAAAATTGGTGCCGAGAAACCCTAGACTACGGATCTTAGACTAGATGTTTAGGCGAAACTAGAAACTAGTTAACTATTTAACTAGAAGTTAGATGCTACAACCTTTGTAGATCCGGATTTCCACTTCCTTAGCTCCACGTGGGTGTGCTCTCGCTGTCCATCACGAATCATAGACTCATTCGTCGGCTTCATCGGGAAAACGGGCGAGCAAGGTCGTCGGCTTCGTGTCAAAGACGATCTACGTCGAGGTTGCACTAGTTCAAGCTCCGACTTCACCAAGTAGTGAAACTTGTGAAGAAAACACCCAAAACCACTTGGCAAGAGGTAGAGGACGAAGAAATAGGAGGTGGGTTCATTTTAGATTTTGATTTCTCTCACTAGATCTCAAGTTGCCATTAAAGTAGCAAGCTTGAAGAAGAAGAAGAAGATGAAGATGGTTATGATAAGTTCTATTAAAAAGAAATAGAAAATCAATACTTATCATAACTTAAACTAGGGTTAAGTGTAGAGAATAAACCATGGTGAATTAAGTGGGTTAGGGTTAAGCAAAAAGACAAGAATGGTTAAAGAAGTCAAAGCTTCATGAAGCTTCAACTAATGACAAAAGAAAGCCACCATTCTCTTTAAACTTATCCAAATAAATGAATAAACAAATAAATGAATAAATAAATATGCAAAACCCTAATTATCATAATAACCATGGTTTAATTCTATTCACTTAACCATATGATCAAGTATCATCAAACATGATACAAAAAAGTGCACAAAAGTATATCACATATACAATGTGCAATCCAAGTGAGAAAAATCCGTTTAAAGTGAACCAATACTAGTTAATGCAAAGTAATATATCAAATATATAATTATACATTAAATCATTAAATCAACACTTGATTCAATGATCCGGTCATGTCGCACATGACCGACTAGTATTCAATGTATCGGCTTATCGAATCGATCTTCGATTCGATAACTAGGTTATATCGAATATAACCATTCGATACATATATCGCGAGAATGGAATACGGTATCACATACACGCATTATTCTCGGTCCTGCACATATCTCATATGCGCTCCTATTTCGTTTCGCTTGAGCCAGGAAACCTCTGTGTAGGACTCTAAAGACTCGTCAATACGCCGGTAGCAGATGATGATCATATCAAACACCCACAAGCCGCAAGCGGTCTGCTAAACGTAACGGCCACCCGGGTATTGAGCGATCAGAAGATCGACGAGCTAGCCCGCTCACACTCCTGCGAATCCGACCAGTAACACTTACCGTACAGTCCGGTCTCTTCGTCTGATATGTCGCATATCAAGTCTAGGGGTGGTAAACGTCAGACCCCAATAACCCGATAAGTCGTGCCGATGTGAGGCTCATAACGGGTCGAGAAACTACTGGTAACACTTACCAGCAAATCTCTGATCAGCCCTGGCCAGGGACTTCCCTGTTACGGCCAATCGAGCACAGCGCAACATCAACCCCAATACCGGGAGAGACGAAACCCCTTCTATCGCTCATTGCCTCCATGTGACTCGGGACTGTACCCAAAGACCATCGTTTTGCACGCCCTCATGGACGTGGTAAGGTGGAGATCAAAGCACAATGGGAATCACACAAGACTCTATGACGATCTCGGGTCTACAGACTAACCTGCACAAGTGTCACCTGAGAACTGCCATCTGACGTGAGGTATAATACCATCTGGGAGTTCTCGGCGAGTCCGTCCAGTGTACCCAGTCTCCACTGAGCACCCGTATACCATCTCTGATGTCAAACACCAATGGATATGGGATCATCCATCGCCCATCACATGGGTCGAGAAGCATATACGCTAGTCTACTCTGGTATATCGATGCCCCGTCTCGATACACCCACGACTAGGGACCTTGAAGGATGTACTTATGGACTACCATGTCCCCACTAGTATGATCTGCATCATAGTCCAGGTAGTCAAGTACACATCCTAAGGGCTTTACCAACATGTAACTACAAGACAGTATAAAGAGACTAGTGTACATGTTAAGATAAAGAGTAACTAGATAGCATACTATCATATCGAGCAAGAAAGTCATCTCTATATATGTCCAAGCATCCAATATAATATACAACATCTGTACAATACTGGCCTCTAGGGCATACATACAACTAACAATCTCCCACTTGCACTAGGGCCAGCTGCTGTAGTATCGCATACCGAGCATCCCGAAGAGTCTCTCAAACTGTGTCTGGGGAATGGCCTTCGTGAGTGGATCCGCCGTGTTGTTCTTCGTGTCAACCCTCCTGACCTCGATCTCCCGGCGATCAATTATCTCCCGGATCAGGTGATACCGCCTCAGAATATGCCTGGATCACTGATAGGACCTGGGTTCCTTGGCCAAAGCCACCGCTCCATTGTTATCGCAATACAAAGGTATTGGACGCTCAATGGATGGAACCACTCCAAGTTCAGTAATGAACTTCTTGATCCAGACAGCCTCTTTGGCAGCATCGTTGGCAGCGATGTATTCAGCCTCCATCGTCGAGTCTGCCACGGTTTCCTGCTTGGAACTCTTCCAGCTAACCGCCCCTCCGTAAAGGGTAAAGACAAAACCCGACTGCGACTTAGAGTCGTCCTTATCACTCTGGAAGCTCGAATCGGTAAAGGACTCCACTTGGAGCTCTCCGTTACCATACACCAAGAACATATCTCTAGTCCTTCGCAAGTACTTGAGAATGCTCTTCACAGCTGTCCAGTGACTCTCTCCAGGATCAGCTTGATACCTGCTCACTACACTTAGTGAGTATGCCACATCGGGTCTGGTACATAGCATCGCATACATGATAGAGCCTACTGCCGAAGCATAGGGTATCCCTTGCATGCGAGCTCTCTCCAAATCAGTCTTGGGAGACATCTCTTTGGAGAGAGTGACTCCAGAGATCGTGGGCAAGTTCCCACGCTTGGACTCGTCCATACTAAACCTCTTTAGTATGGTGTCAATGTACCTGGATTGGGACAATCCCAAAATCCGTTTGGATCTATCTCTATAGATCCTAATTCCCAATATGCAGGAGGCATCACCAAGATCTTTCATTGAGAATCTTTGTGATAAGAAGAGCTTGACCGCTTGCAGCATAGGAATATCATTTCCTATCAAGAGTATATCGTCCACGTACAATACGAGGAAGACAACCTTACTCTCTGCCACCTTCTTGTAGATACAAGGTTCATCTGGATTTTTGACGAAATCAAACTCTTTGATAACGACATCAAAGCAGATGTTCCAACTCCGCGATGCTTGCTTCAATCCATAAATGGATTTAAGGAGCTTGCACACCTTCCCGCTGCTCCCACTGTCTACGAAGCCCTCTGGCTGAGTCATGTACACGCACTCTTCTAAATCACCATTTAGAAAGGCGGTCTTAACATCCATTTGCCAGATTTCGTAGTCATGAAAGGCAGCAATGGCAAGCATGATCCGGATGGATTTAAGCATAGCCACTGGAGAAAAGGTTTCGTCATAGTCCACACCTGGTCTTTGACGAAAACCCTTTGCTACAAGTCTAGCTTTGAAAGTCTCCACTTTCCCATCTACACCAAGTTTCTTCTTGAAGATCCACTTGCTCCCAATTGGTTTTACCCCTTCAGGAGCAACTTCCAAAGTCCATACTTTGTTGGTGTACATGGATTCCATCTCGGACCGCATAGCATCCAGCCATTTCACTGAGTCCCTACTCGTGATGGCCTGCTCGAAGCTAGTTGGGTCATCATCATCCATGATGCAATCCTCGCTTCCACCATCAATGAGAAAACCGTAGTATCTCTCAGGTGGACGAGAAACCCTACTAGATCGGCGGAGAGGCTGGGGTTCATCGGGAACTACGGAATCCTCTGGTTCAACCAAATCTTCTGTTGTAGTCTGTATTGCTGGAACCTCTTCCAGTTCTACCTCAATGCCACCTATCTGTTTCATAAGAAAACCTTTTTCTAAGAAAGTGGCATGCCGAGAAACAAACACTTTTTGTTCCTCGGAGTGGTAGAAGATATACCCTCGCGAATGTTTGGGATATCCAACAAACTTACATAGAACAGACCTTGCCTCGAGCTTGTCCGGATTTTGTGTTTTAACATAGGCCGGACAACCCCATATCTGAATAAAATTAAGACATGGTCTCTTGCCATTCCATATCTCATATGGAGTGGTAGGCACTGATTTGGTCGGAACTCTATTCAGTAGGTATGCAGCAGTCTCCAGTGCATATCCCCAGAAGGAGATAGGTAACTCAGCTGTACTCATCATAGAGCGCACCATATCTAATAGGGTGCGATTTCTCCGCTCCGATACACCGTTGTGCTGTGGTGTATATGGAGGAGTCAGCTGGGAGAGAATCCCATTCTCTTTTAGGAAGTCCCGGAATTCATTGCTCAAGTATTCATTTCCTCGATCAGATCGTAGGATTTTAATACTTTTTCCGGTTTGGTTCTCGACTTGTTTATATTCTCTAAATTTCTCAAAAGCTTCTGATTTGTGTTTCATCAGGAACACATATCCGAATCTAGAGAGATCGTCAGTGAATGTAATGAAGTATGAAGAACCATCCCTGGCATGTGTAGACATGGGACCGCATACATCACTATGTATTAGTCCCAAGAGTTCGGTAACTCTTTCTCCGTGTCCCGTAAACGGAGTTTTGGTCATCTTGCCTTTGAGACATGACTGGCAAGTGTCATAGGATGAAAATTCAAACGGATTTAAATATCCATCCTGATGCAACTTAGCCAGTCGTGTCGCATTGATGTGACCCAGTCTACAATGCCACAAGAAGGATTCGTTCAGTTCAGAACTCTTCCTCTTGTGTGTGTTTGTTATGCTCAGAACTGTTGATTGGTTTAGAACATAAATGCCATTGCACAACGTGCCTGATCCAACCAACTTTTGGTTACGGAAAATGTTCATAACATTGTCCTGTAATACAAAATTATATCCCTCTTTACTTAATAAAGAAACCGATATAATGTTGCATATCAGGTTCGGCATGTAATAGCATTCGTTCAGAACCAATGTATTACCAGTTGGTAATACAAGGTGATATTCCCCGACAGTCTTAGCTGCAACAATTGCACCATTTCCAACTCTAATGTCTTTATCACCTTCTCCAAGTTATCTACCTTTCCTGAGCCCATGTAACTGATTACATATATGGGATCCTGACCCGGTATCCAATACCCAGGACGTAGAGCAAATAGAGAAACAGTTCTCAGTAACGAACACACCCGAAGAAAATGCATCAACATGTACTTTCTTCATTCGGGTGGCATGGGAATCCTGGTATTTCCCTATATCCTGTTCATTCCTATAACTCTTATAGGAAAGAACGGAACCAACGTTCCCCAGCACAGTATAACATGCGGGTTCGGTCAATACATCCATATTATTATCTTCATTAGGGCATGAAATGGTCGCTACCTGGAGAGAGAGAGAAGAAAACACTTTAGCGTATGCTCGTGCAAGATCAGATTGGTTATTATCTTATCTAATCAGGATGGCTCCCACTGCTTTTTATCAAATCTTCCTTCAAACCCTAAAAGGAAAGACTAGCCGGGATTAATTACACACTACAAGTTCGCTAATCTTTCAGCCAGGCCAGTGTCGGTACTTTGAGGGAGGTCCCCCGTGCTTTCGCACGAACCTAATTAATGTAAACCTCGTTTTCCCAGAGGCGTAACCCCGTTGACACCTTTCTAGACACCTACTTGATCAGCTAATTGCAATGTGTAAAACTCTCCCAGGAGTAACTCTTACTCGCAGCGGGTATCGGGATCCAACTATCTCATAGAAGGTATGCAATCTCATTGCAAATTTCAACACTTGAAATTCCCGATAATGTTTTGCTCCTAGCGTCCTATGACCTTGACGGAGGCCAAACAACCCATAGTCCGCTAGTCAAGTTCAACCCGTCATTTCCTGATTGAATTAAACCCACCCGCACGACCCTTGACGGAGGCCAAACAACGCCGTACGAATACCCTAATCCAATCGCATCATATGCTAGCAGATAAGCACTAGTTAGCTACCGTACACTGCGCCTTGACGGATGCCAAACTACCGCAGCACGAATACTAACTAATACTTATCTGAAATGACGGAGGGCTACGCAGGTTTTTCATAAAAACCATGAGCGTAATGAACTTGATATCGTTGTAGAATCAAATGAAGTTTTGAAATGGAGTGATTTTGAGGCTTTTCTAGTTTTGCTAAAGGGGTCACTCCCGATGAAGGGATCGTCGGCCCTTTCCTCGTCGAATGAGGTGCGGGATATATCATATATATCACTGTGCAAAGCAAAAAACCCAAAAGCAGTCAAAAGCAAACCGAGTGTGTAGCATCTGCCAGTTATTGCTAAAGGA
Organism: Agapanthus africanus; assembly: GCA_030015575.1. Lineage (NCBI taxonomy): Eukaryota > Viridiplantae > Streptophyta > Magnoliopsida > Asparagales > Amaryllidaceae > Agapanthus > Agapanthus africanus. The sequence goes on along the minus strand of JASDDO010000029.1, from coordinate 73,309,317 downwards.
GTCACTCCCGGTGAAGGGATCTCGGTCCTTTCCTCATCGAATAAGGTGCAGGGTATATCATATATACCGCTGTGCAAAGCAAGAACTGTAGCTACCTGTTTTATTTTAAAATTCGATTCCACAACATCTTAGGTTTCTTATCTTTCATTAATCACATTAATGAAGTCCCATCATTTAAATACCTAAATATCACAGATAGATATGACGTACACTTATGCCATCCGCATTCGCCTCGATGTCCCCTCGTGCACCGTTAGGTTAGGTAACTAACGACAGAGCAGGGCAGTGCTAGCGCGGGTGTAAAACATAAGTAACGTTTATATAATATATCATATATACTATATACTATATCTATCACAGAGTCACAACACAGATATCGCAGCAGAATAAACATATGAAATATTGGATATACTAGGACGTCCGTGTTTTCAATACGAGCCAGTATAAAACACGGATTCCACGGTCGTAACGAATAGCCAATCCTACACCCCTAGACCCCTACGAGAGCGGCAAGCAACCCTTGCCAATTCTAGGGTTAGGAGACCCGGACTCGACTCCTCGAGTTGGTCTCCCACTGTACCCCAGAATCCGGTTACTTGTGCTCCCCTCCTTGGGTCTATCCTAATGCGGAAAAGTAAATAATATACAAAAGGTGACAACTTCCGCTACCTGGAAGTGCCCCAAATAAAAGAATATTACATACAAGTTTTTACATGAATGAAAATGAAAAACACTCATCTCACATAAAAACCCCCGGCTATTCGAACACGACGATCCAATATAACATATCCAGCAACACATAACATCACATGTCATCAACGTAAGTAAGTATGCATACCCCAATTGTCGTTGACGTATAGCAACGAAACCGGCGATATGATCATACTACACTTACGGTCACAGAAAAGAAAGTGTAAAACTACAACAATTGGAATCCGCAACTTTTTTTAGACATCGCATGCCTAACAGATATAAATCCCGCATTTTAGTCTCATTATCGAAAACTCTTTTCAATATCATACGGGACTAAATTGCTAGATTTATAACATTCATTCAGTTATCTCATAACTACTTGTGAATTCCAATTATTGTATCACATTCCAGATAAACAGAAAATGTTAAACTTTTCGATCGAACAGTCGAATACCCAAGTTTTCCCGATACAGCTCAACACATGAAATAAGTCTAGCAACATTCAGTTCGTGCCTCAGTACCGACGGTCCAGCCGTAGAAGGGTCAAGCCAACGCCTCACATGTGGCACGCCGTACTGCCCCAAACCCGAAGGTTCAAAGGGCAGTTCAAGACGGTCACATAATCGAGTTAAGGTTTGTTGTCTTCTAGAGGGTCCATCGCGTTACTTGCACTACTTAGAACGTCGTTAAACTACGGAAAAATCCAACATTTGGAAATTTCCCGACAGGGGAAAAGTTGGGTATTTATATCCGGTCGAACTTTTTAACATGTTCTATAAATTATCCGGAAATACACAAAGACGAAATTTGATAATCCGATCGAACTATAGAAGCTCCAAAGCAACCCCAGAAAGTGCAACTCATGAAATATATTAAAAACAACCAGAGAACTCAGCACTGTTATATAAGAGTTACTGTGCACAAATATATGGATGACGTCATCAAGCCGCCACGGAACCGCCGCCTAAGCTGGCTTAGGCCGCGGTTCCGCCGCGCTTGTCACTGTTCATGGAATAAAATTTGCGTCGTAATTCATAGAATTCCCTGCTGAGTTTTCTGCATATTTTTAATTTTGAAAAATCCACGATTTTAGAAAAAGTACAGAGAGCAATTTTTGGGGTTCGGTTTCGGTTCGATCGGAGTTCAAATTCCGTCTAGACTTCGCCTAAGGCTCTAGCTAGTCTCTGATACCACTGTAGGGTTCCTAGGCACTCTAGTGAGGTCTCACAAGGCATCGAACATGCCAATTTAAAAAAAATTGGTGCCGAGAAACCCTAGACTACGGATCTTAGACTAGATGTTTAGGCGAAACTAGAAACTAGTTAACTATTTAACTAGAAGTTAGATGCTACAACCTTTGTAGATCCGGATTTCCACTTCCTTAGCTCCACGTGGGTGTGCTCTCGCTGTCCATCACGAATCCTAGACTCATTCGTCGGCTTCATCGGGAAAACGGGCGAGCAAGGTCGTCGGCTTGATGCACTTGAAACTTATAGTGTGCAAGAACTGCAGACATTCTACGTCCCTCCCAGGCGAAAAGATGAAAATGCGATCCTATTCTACCGATCCGGGGAAACCAAAGTGGAAAAAGAAATTTGGCATGGCGCGGATTCTACACTTGACAGGCTCCAGTCCATCCGTCTGCCTAGATATTACACAGAAGGTTTGAAAAGGCTGTTGAGGCGCCAATGTGTACCCTTCAAACAGACCACTCGACAAGCTCGGTTCTACAACAGGATTTGGGATGTCCTCGGAACTCAGCGCAAGTTGCCCAACGGGAGAATGGAAACGATCGGGCTTGGATATGTTCAATCCAAAAAACGGGAGCGAGTCCATGGCAGCTACGTCATACAGGACTTCGATGAAGAAGGAGACGTTCTATTAAAAGACGCGGATCCTGAACCAAAACAAGGCCTCGCTATCAAAATGCCGGGTCCGTCGTTTGAAGAACGGATGGACAAGCTAGTAAGGGAAGCGGGTCAGAAGGTCCGGGACGACCATAACCGTGAAATGGCCATTTACGAGAAAGCCAGGACGCAGCGCCTCCTTTAGCAGGCCGTGGAGAATGACAATGCTCCTCGTCGCCATCCGGTCATACAGAAGACCCGGCGCAGAGGCAAAAGTAAGCCAAAGAATGGAAGAAACGTTCGACAGCAGCCCAGCGGGTCTAAGAAGCCACGCGAGCAAGGGTCGAGCAGCCGGGATCCGTCCCTTATAAAGAAGATGGGCCGGGAATATTCTTTTCCCCAAGCTAAGACAAAGAAGATATTCAATCTCGTCGTAAAGCATCAGATGTTGACACTGCCGGAATCCAAGCATCCTGAGCAAGCGAACGGGGTCTTTCACCCAGACTATTGCTCTTATCACCAAGCAATAGGACATCCTCTCGAAGACTGCTTCACCTTCAAGAACTGTGTTGAAGACCAATATCAACATGGCAGGTTCGCTCTATCCAGCAGTTGGAGGGTAAGCCCGCCATAGAAGCATGAACCAAAAGCGACGTGTATAACGAGAGTAGAACCAGATCAACATCGATCTTGGAAACGATCTCGTACCTGCCACACGATAACACTGTCAGAAGAAGAGCCCGAGAATACGAATGATTTCCCCTGGTGCTTCGAAAACAATGATGACGAGGTGATCTCAGAGTTTCCACCGGCGCCAAAAGAACTGGAAGATGGAATACATACCACTGCAGATAATCTCAAGAAAATTGATTTGGGGACGGCAAGTGACCCGCGACCGACACTCGTCAGTGAGCTGCTGTCTGAAGAAAGGGTGGCTACACTAAAGGACGTGCTTATGCAGCATAGAGACTGTTTCGCATGGAACTACTCCGAGATGCCAGGACTAGATCCAAAGATTGCTGTCCACAAATTGGCAATATCCCCGGACGTCAAACCGATCAAACAAGCGCCAAGAAGAATGCGGCTCGAGCTTGAAATGAGCATCAACGCCGAAGTCAAGAAGCTTATCGACTCCGGCTTCATCCAACAGGTTCAGTACCCCGACTGGATCGCCAACATCGTCCTGGTGATGAAGAAAAATGGGGCAGTGCGCATATGTGTGGATTTTCGGGATCTCAATAAAGCCTGCCCAAAGGACGACTTTCCAGTACCAGTCACTGAGCTGATGATAGATAACACATCCACTCACGAAGTCTTCTCCTTCATGGACGGATCATCAGGATATAATCAGATAAAAATGCATCCCGAGGACCGGAAGCACACCGCTTTCTGGACCCCTTTGGGTATATTCTGCTACAAGGTGTTGCCTTTCGGTCTAAAGAACGCTGGCGCCACCTATCAGAGGGCCATGACGAAGATCTTCGATGACCTCATACATGAAATTGTCGAATGTTATATCGACGACCTCGTAGTTAAAAGCAAATCATACGAGGTACATTTAGAGCATCTGAAGATCGTATTTCAACGCTTCCGGCAATACAACTTGAAGATGGACCCTCTCAAATGTGCGTTCGGAGTTTCCTCGGGCAAATTCCTAGGATTCATCATCCGACACCGAGGCATCGAGATAGATCCGTCAAAGATTAAGACGATTATGGAAATGCCTTCGCCAAGAACCCTCAAACAGCTGCGGTCTCTCCAAGGAAAGCTCGCGTATATCCGGCGATTTATAACCAATCTCTCCGGCAAGTGCCGTCCTTACAGTCACCTAACGAAGAAAGGAACTCCGTTCGTCTGGGATCACAAATGCCAAAGCGCACTAGATGAAATCAAGCAATACCTGCAGAATCCGCCAGTGCTGGCCACTCCCGTTAAAGGAAAATCTCTCGTCCTGTATACAACAGCCCTTGAAGGTTCACTAGGCGCATTATGGGCACAAGAGAATGACCAAAGGAAAGAGAGAGCCCTTTATTATCTGAGTCGAGTTCTCCTGGGGGCAGAAAGCAATTACTCTCCTATTGAAAAAACTACCTAGCGTTGATCTTCGCGATAACGAAGCTCAGACATTATGCGTTGGCACATGAGGTCCATCTCATATCAAAAGTGGATCCTCTCAAGTATTTGAAGTCGAAGGACATACTAACAGGTCGGCTTGCTAAATGGGCCCTGCTCTTAATGGAGTTCTCAATAACTTATCGGCCTCTTAAGGCAGTGAAAGGCCAGGCCATCGCCGACTTCCTCGTTGAGCATCCGATACCCGCCGACTCTCCCTTGAACTGCGAACTGCCGGACGAACACGCGTTTGACACAATCGACGGGGAGAGAAGAGAGAATGATACCCAATGGGAACTTTACTTCGATGGAGCATCTTCCATGATGTCACGACCCGAAATTACGGAACATGACCGACACTTAAGTTACGAAACGTCTCAAGACGTCCATAAAATAAGTAAGCCGAAGCCCAGAAATCCAAACCAAGAGAAGTAGTAGAGTGTAGGAAAAACCTTATGTGAATCAACCTGTAGCAACATAATATACAACGCCTAAAGGCGAGAATCACAACAGAAAAAGGAACTCCAACCAGCATGAAATTCATGGAAATATAACGCGCGACTCTAAGGTCGAAAGAATAAACATCACTGGTCTCTATCTCAAATAAATACATGTTTTGGTTGATAGAACTTCTAGATACAACTGAATATAATATACAATGTATAATGATGGGTATGATACAAATAACCCACCTACTAGCAAGTCACCTGAAGAAGATGTGCCCGCAAAGCCGTAATGAAATCCGTACGGCAATACCTGCATGAAACTGGGGCACAACGGGGGTGAGTTGCCAACTCGTGAGTAGAAAAAGATCTACGAACAGAAAATCGCATGTATGACGCAATCCTAGGTCATACGATTATGATATATAATCCTCAAATATATAACCAGCACTCTAAAACCATGGCTAGGGTAAATATCTAACCCAAGTGTAATCCCATATGTCCATGTCAGTGCATCAAGTAATAATGTATCATATAAATGATGTATGAATGCATGAAACAGAATGCATGTACTGAAGAAAACTGCTTTCATAATTTGTGAGATTTCTGTATTTTTAAAATGAGGTATCATAAATGAAATCAGCATAAACAGTGCCTAGCATCGGCACAAAACATATGTGTCAGTATCTCGATACCTCTGTATCACAATCTCTGTATCTCAATGTCTCGAAATCTCAATGTCTCAATCACAAAATCTAGGGCGCCGTCAGTCCAGATCGGCCCCTACCATCCATCTCATGACTACGACGGTATCCTCCGGATATCCGACGCGTCGGGTAATATCACCGGTAGGTAGTGCTCCCCTGCACAGGCTCAACGCCATCATCTGCGATCCTCTTGTCCCGGGGTACAGCACCGGGTCCACCATGTACCCGCAATCGGTCTCATCCGCCTCCTCGATTCGGGTTTCATATGTCACTCTCAGCACCGAGAAAACACATGGTGAACGCACTGAAATATCATATCAAGGGTAACCGGTTTATTTTTAAAGCATTTACATAATCTCTTTGAAATATCCACGGTTCCCAAATCCAGAAATAACATAGAAACAACATATTTCAATGCGTATAATCAGAAAGCATGATGTATGTGACATATAAATGAAATGCAAGTGTAACAGTATATCATGCAACATGGAATAATAGTATGCACATACAAGGGTCATATCCTGATGCAATAATACTACTGTGTAGTGACATGGCAATTACCGATGAAGATGTGTGTGAGCTGGCAAGTAAGTGTATGTGGAATATACGCATCATCGGTAATGGTGCTGGTGTCCTAACAGCATGATATCAATAATGGAATACGAATCACAATAAGTATGCGATGCAGTGTATCAATAATAATATGCGGGAGCTGAATGTTAAAACACAATGATAGCTGAACTGCATCTAATGTCATATGAGTCGTACAGCTATGCCAACAATAAGGCTGAGCTAACAAGCTGACTGCAGGTAAGGGAAACCGCCTAACCTCTGAGTCGATACATATATAAATATATAGTCGGTGATCCCGCCTCGATAATATTACATCCGATACTATATCTCTAAAATCGGTTATCCCAAGTCAAGAGTGCGGATCAAACATCAAATATAGCTCGTACGTAAATCCTTCGTACGGCATCCCAAATCTGGGTACGGGTCAATATCACATTCGTCATATCATTCATCGGGTATTCTCTTTATCGAATATCGTAATCTGGGTACTGACCTATGTCTAGTACAAAGCTAACATCATCACTATAATCAAGATCTGACTACTGGTCGACAATCTCATATAAATCGATATCATCAGCACATATCATCTCAAGGAGTGTACCCCGCCCAAGGCGGCCTATTATAAATATTTGTCATATCATATCTTATCATAATCACACGTCGGTCATTATATATTTATGAATCACTATTCATATGGCAACATCATCCAAATATCCGCTAAAGCATCGAGACGTATCTCAAATACGAGTTTTACCATATCACCGATATCATAATCCCGGATCAAATATCATCGACTCATCTTAAACCCAAGTATCATTCTCAAATCCGTATGTGAACACATAATCCCAAACCCATGTGAACACATATCTATATAGAATCCCATAAGCACATATGAGTAATGATGTATGTAAGTATGTATGTGTGTATAGGTATGTGTAGTGCACCCACTACTTAGGGTCCGCAATACTAAATCATCAAGTCCACCAATTATCCATCCTAAACATCAGTAATTTTCCAAACAACATATAATAATTGAAAGTGTGTATACGCATCCGTATACATCACCACGGACTGCGGGGGTGGTATACGCCATCCACCCGACTTCTCCCCGTAGATATAAATCTACTCACCTTGTTTTATGCGTGCCGGTGCCGATGTCGCCATTTGCATCTCCAACGCCTCGACGCCACGTGGGGTACCTACAAGGATATCACATGCTAAAACACATGAAAACCGTGTCGGAAACCAAGACGGTGCATGCTACGCTCATAGGTAAAAACCTATAGCCTCGCGTGCAAAAACGACCAATAACCCTTTGCCGTTGACGTTCAAACGCCACCCGACAGAAACGAATCACCAAATACCAAAACTTAAATCTATAAACATCATGAAAAACATGACAGCAACCCAGAAAAGTGGTCCCAGATTTCTGTTCAGGTCAAAACATGGCAATTAAACAACTCTGGGGTGATGTACAGGGTATATATGACCTACCGAAGCAAATTAGGCACCTATCTTTACAGGGGGGCTGGCCACATGCCCCTAAAAACCGGCCAGGCCGGCCCTACAAGTGATTTGGGCTCTCGTCTGCAGAGGGTGGTCTCCTGGTGGTCTATCTAAACCCCTAGTATTGTTTACTTTTCTAGTATTGGCCCCGGATCGCTCCAGATTCACCTGCACGCTCTAATTCCTCACAAACCGACATGAAAAGTTCTATAAATCCGTATTTGGTGAAACCTGAGACAAATCTTGGTTTAACTGGTTTCAAACACACTTAATAAGGTTACACTAATAATCAAAACCATCACTTGGCCAAATCTCACTCAAATCACCTAAACTAGCACTAGATCACAATATAAACACTAAATTTCAGCTTTAACGACCATATCGAGCAAGAAAGGAGTTTGGTTGCGGAATTATACCTCAAGGGGGTCCTAAGAGGAAGGAGAAGGGAAGGAAGATGAGGTGGAAGGGCTGTGCTGCATGCTAAGCTACTCATTGGGCTGTTGCTGCATCAGGCTGCTGCTCCATTTGCTGATGCTGTTGTTATTTTGGTGTTGCTGAACTGGTTATGCAGCTGCTGCTGCTTGCAATTTCCTTTTTCTTTTGTGTTTCTGTGTATTGCAGCAGCAGAAGTGTTGGGCTATTGCTTAATATTGTTGCTGTTGTTGTGGCTGATATGGGGTGGTGTATTGTAGCAACTATTGCTGACCTTGTGGCTGAAGTTGGGCAGGAATTAGGCTGATGCAATGATGGTGCTGCTGTTTTGCTGATCCAATGGGCTGAAAAGTGTGGTTTGGCAGTGTGCAGGTCAGCCATTGTGGCTGAATGTGCTGAATTGATGCATGGTTTCAGCTGCTAGTGTAGCTGTAGGTATAGGGAGGGGGCTGATTGGTGGCTGAAGTCTGCCATTGTGGGCTGATAAGTCATGTTGGGGGAGTGTAAGTCAGCTAGGGGGGCTGAAAAAGTGTTAGGGGCTGATGTAGATCAGATATGGGGCTGAAAAGTCCTGATGGAGTAGTGTAGATCAGCTAGGGGGGCTGAAACATCATGATGGGGGTGTGTAGATCAGCTATGGGGCTGAAGTGTCATGATGGGTAGGCTGATTTTTTTTTGAAATGTTACAGTCTTCCCCCCTTAAAGAAATTCGGTCCCTGAATTTAAATTTAAACCTCCCAATTCTAAAACATTTCAAATAAATGTCCAAGTCAACGGGGCTCCGAAATCATCAATACATAAAAGGCATCATAGCGCAATACATGCGCATGAGTAACGAGCAGATAACTCGAAGTCAAAACTCCGTCAAGCATCCCGCAATCATCGGAGTCAAGGTGAAAACACGAATGCCAAATTCAAGACAAAAACCGATATGCTAGAAATCGGAACTATGCACGTAAATACCAAATCCGTACATGTAAATATCTGAAGGGAATGCATGCCAAGTCTTTAAATTCGATGTGCAATGCGTATAACACTGCACAGGGGCGGACGTCTCTTGTAAGAAAATAACCATATACGTATATATCTTTTGTTTACTATATACGTTCCGCCGTTTTGAAAACAATTTAGAACGGTTTCCTCATTTTAAATGTCTTGTGTCATATCGGACACGTATGTGAATAATGAGACTATAGCTCGCTTTTGGAAATCCCTTTGAAATCTATCAATGCATGCAAAATATACCCAGGCACTGTCCTCTGACTAGTCCTGCTCAGTACGGAAACACATAGCAAATATCATAAAAACGTACTGCTCCATAAGAAATCAATCCCAAAAATGTGCATATAAAAACCCTGTGCGTCCGGTGTGCACGGAAATCAAATCCCATACCTGTGCCAAGCAGGTGCCCAAAATGACATCAAGGTGCAATGGGTGTGCACGCAACATCGGTCATAGGCAACGTGTGTGCCTGACCGCAAAATCAGGTGCATCTGACATGCCCGAAAAATCTCAATTTAGTGTATCTGGTGTGCACCAAATCTCATCTCATAACATACGCCCAACATGCGCTAAAAATCCAAATCCGGTGCATCCATCATGCACGAAACAAATATCGAGCATCACCATCGAAATCAAAGTCCAGTGCATCCAAGTGCACAAAATATATGTCACTGCACTGCAAGCATTTGTAAACTATACAGAGTGCAAAAACCAAATCGTGTGCGTATATACGCACGAAATCAACTCAGATGTCTAAACCCCATAAAATCACAAATATGTGAAACCAAGGCTCGAAAACGATATCAAGTACAACAACTGTGCAAAAATCGTAAATCCTCAATCATCAAAATCAAATCATGCGGATAAATCGGCCAAAATACCGAAATCAAGTATGGCGGAATAGTTCCGCTCAAGCGCATCCTCCAAAAATCTCTGGCCAACTGTCGTAGTCACTCATAGCATGTCTCGTCGACGATCCTGAAATCTGGCCTGCTGGTGTGCATAACATGACCACTCCTGGGTCCAAGTCTTCTCTGTATATTACCAATCTTACGATCCGTCGGCTCATCGGCCCTGTCAGGTGTGCTAACGGGGACGATTCCGTTTTGGCACTTCTCTGGTCATTTCTCGGTTAATTCTCACGACTACTCGTAAGGCAGTATGTTACTGGCGTCGGTTTCCGACTCTCTGAATGCACGTGACACATCTGATTCTGGGTGCAAATATCATTGCAGCAGTGTCCTGGAAGGAATCCTGCTCAAGGTCTCTTCCAAGTCTCATCTCTGCCAATTGTCCGGGAGTCATCGTCCTTTACTAAATTTGTTTCTTGTTCCGGAACGGCTACATACTCATCGCGACTCCTTCTGGAAGGTATATCCAAGTACCATGCCTCGGCATGCCCATCGCATCTCTGATATCGGCGGAGTGGAACGTCATTATATCCAGATCCTGTACGAACTCTTACTCCACTTTTCTCTAATGTCGACTGCTTCGGACTCGTCTCGTCGTGGCTGCATGGACTGAGCTCCAACAGCTATCCTCGTATCTGGAGTCTCCCAAGAAATGCATCTCACCATCTGACATCCGAATTAAGTCGAGCCATCTGATCGATTCGTCAAAACCTCATAGTCCCCCAAGAGCTCAACACCTTGGGTACAGTATAATAGTATCGAGTATACCACAGCATCGGTGGTCCAGCCGTAGAAGGGCAAGCTCAAGCCTCACTAATGGCGCCGCAGAACTGCCGTAAACCCTAAGGTTCAAAGGCTTTCATACGGTCATTAAGTCGAGTTAGGGTTTCATTCTTTTAGAGGGTCCATAGAATTGCCTGCATGTTTCTTCCGAACACTTTAAACTTGGAATAATAGGTTTCTGACATTCGATCGTCTCTGTCGACTCTCAACGTCTCTGCGTGAAGTCGTCTCTAGCTGGAATCAATCTATCTGATGACCTCGCATCGGGGTAGCGAACGATCCACATGTCCTAGTCATTCATCCTCGGTGACTTCTATCATCTCTTAGTACTACTCGTACTGCAATAGCTCCAACATCTGGGGGAATATCTCGTCGTTCGCGGCAACAACTAGCTCATTCGTCTGCATGCTGAACCGTGCCTCAATCATCATGAGCAAGCAATACGCCAACGGTCATCAAAGTCTGGCTGGCCTCTACCGGTGGCTCAATCCTCTGGTGCTAATCTGCACGTCCGAGTAATCTCATACGGTGATCCATCCCACGCTCGTGGCGCAAAATACAAACAAACGACACACCTTTGCGATTTAGCAGGTTTGCCAGTTCACCCCTTTTTCCCTGGGCCTCGGCTTCATGATTTAGTATCGTCAAAAGACGGGCCTTCGCTTGAGCCTGTTGGGCCTGGTATGAGGCAAGCCGGCCTTCAAGCTCTTTTTCAGTAACCTTATGGGCTTCGACCATTTCACGAGTAAACACGGCGGCCTTATCAATAGCTACCATCTTCTTGATAGCCTCTTGAAGCACTCGCCAAAGTTCATATGCTTTAGTGGTCTTGGCCGTAAGGCTGGCTTGAAGCTCCCCCAGCGCTTTGGAAGCCAGCTCCCTCTCCGAAAACTTGCGGCTGAGCCTTTTCTCATATGATATCATTTTCGCAGCACACCGCTCAATTAGACCCCGCAAGTTCGCCTTTGCGGCCACGACCTCCGAAGGAAGGCGTGTACATTCAAGGACATGCAAGCAAGCCTCCACCTGCCGACAAAACTCAACCCAGACTTGCACCAATGTTTCACTATGGTAGGTGGCAAGAAAGGGAAGAGAGCCGTTGGCTTCAGCGGCAAACACTTCAGCCGTGATCAGACTGCCAGCACGAAGATCCTCAATTAGGGCTGACAAGGAGTGGAGGCTTAGCTTTGCCATCCGTTCTGAGGCGCGCAGAGCATAGGGGCCGGGTGGCATGGCAATGCGAGACTCCAGTGTGGTGAGAACTGGCAGAGCTGTTCAGATTTATAAACAGTCAGCGAGACTCTTAAGCAAAGAACAAATGGAACGACGTTGAGACTTTACTTATCCACGGTCATGCAATAGGGGTCTGAAGGCTCCCCAGGCCCATCAAGAATTTCAATCTCGTCATCAGCTTCCAGAACTGTAGAAGACATCAATGTCATTATACAACAACAACAACTGAGCCTTTTATCCCAAGCATATGGGGTAGGCTACATGAACCAACATGAGAATCACGCCGGGTCCAGCATATGAATCATCTGTCTCCACTCACTTCTATCGAACAATATACTTTCATTGAGTCCTTTGGCAACCATATCGTTTCGTATCACCTCCATCCATGTTTTCTTCGGTCTCCCTTTTGCCCTTTTGCCATTACCCATATCGAGAGTATCTATTCGTCGAACCGGTGCTTCCATAGCTCTGCGTCGCACATGACCAAACCATCTAAGCCGGTTTTCCCGCATCTTCTCCTCCACGGGTGCTACACCAATTTTTGCACGAATATCCTCATTTCGCACCTTGTCTTTTCTAGTGTTACCGCACATCCAACGAAGCATGCGCATCTCCGCTACGTGCATCTTCTGTGTATGATGCTTCTTAGGAGCCCAGCATTCTGTACCATATAATAAGGCAGGCCGAATAGCGCTCCGATAAAACTTCCCTTTCAATTTTAACGGAAAGTTACGATCACACAAAATCCCTGTTGCACTCCTCCATTTCAACCAACCAGCTTGGATCCTTTGATTAACATCACTATCGATCTCCCCATTCCTTTGGATGATGGAACCTAGATATCTAAACTGGTCGCTCGGTGATATCTCTTGCCCTTCCAATGTTATACCAATATGGTTTTGACTTCTCTGGCTACTAAATTTGCAGTGCATATATGCTGTCTTGGACCTGCTCAATCTGAATCCCCGAGATTCCAATGTTTGTCTCCATAATTCCAATTTGGCATTAACCCCTGCTTTCGTCTCATTTACTAGAACAATATCATGAGCGAATAGCATACACCAAGGGACCTCATCTTGGATAGTTCTAGTAAGCTCATCCATCACGACGGTAAGCAGGAAAGGACTTAATGCAGATCCTTGATGTAAACCAATAGTAATCGGAAAATCATATCGCTTTGGTAAACAGGAAAGGACATCAATGTCATTATATGAAATAATAATAACAAAGTGAGGAGAAGGCAAAAGACACTGACCTTGTCCGGAAGAGAGAACGATGCGTTGGGGAGATATCGCCTGCGGAGCGGCCATCTCCAACAGGCGCTGAAAGGACTTCCTGGGAGATAGATCAGCAATAGACGCCGCCAATCCACGCAACTCTGAAAAGACATAAGGGTTCAGATAATGGAGAGATCATTAATGTAAAATATAAAATGTTACCTTCGATGTTTCTCCCATTATGAGCTGGAGGGATAGCAGCTTCGACGGCCTCCTCCGTGCCCCCAGGCACATCATCGGGGACGTAGGCCAATGCAACGATTTCCGAGCGAGGGGCAGTAGCCGCCACTGCAGGCTCCAGCTAAAGGACGACAGCCTCGACTACCTGTCCCCTAATCTCCGGGCCGCCCCCAGAAAGATCCACCGGATCGGCGACCAACAAAGATGCCTCTCCCGGGAAAGCAAGCGCTTGGGGAGCAGGAGTCACCAAGGAAGGCCCCATTGCAGGAGCAACGGTTGCATCGACCCCCTCCACACTGATTAGTGTTTCATTGGGGATATTAGCGGAATTTACAGTCAAAGCGCGATTTGAATTCAGATCCTCCGCCATCGCCGATGTCCCTGCAAAGTTTGCACGAGGATAAGGATATATACATATATATACGAGCGATACAAAATATTACAAAGAGATACGTGAACATACCGATGCGCAAGGGAGCCTCTAATATGGCTTGTTCAAGTCGGCGCTCCTTCCTAAGGAGATGTGCTCGCCGAGGTCCGAGGGTAGACCCGTGGCCACCGGTCCACAATGAAAGCGCGTCCTTGGTGTCGGCCGAAACAGCCTGCTTAAGGGCCCTCTCACCCCATTCTTCCACAGGGCCTATGAATCGCCGCCGTATCGATGGAGGGTCTTCATAAAAGATTACGGTAGGGTAAGGCCTCTTTAGGATCCCTATGTTCTCGGATTCATCTTGCGAACGTCTTATAGCCTCAGCCAATTGTGCGGCTTCCTCGGCAGATGAACCCGGGAAAAGTAGACTACCATCCGATTCTTGCACGGCTAGTGGTTCGTCTTAAAGTATAGGCTCAGACTCTATTAAAGAGTCGAGCAGATTGGTGACCGTCTTCCTCCGCCTCTTGGGCTCAGAACTAACCGCCGAAGACGATCGTTTCCTTCCCCGTGGAGCTTTGGTACGGCGTTGACCCACATCGCCTTCGATGTCCTCGCTCGGCGGTGCTACCGATGACGACACGGCCATTGTTGACGCCACAGCCGATGACACTGCTACTGGCGCCCTATTAGCCCTTGATTGAGCCCTAGTACGCAGTGGCATACCAGCTGTGGGAGTTAAGTCCACTTCCGCCGCCTCCGGAAGAAGCACGACGCTGGTATCCCTCAAGGGAGGGCGAACCGTTGCACGCGATTGCGGCGGAACTCCCGTGGCGTGAATTGGAGTGGGAGCCCCATATCCAAGAAGCACCCTCCTCTCCTCAGCGATAATTGGACTGACTCGATGGAGGTACCAGCCCGTGAATGACCCCACACATCGAGGAAGATGATCAGCTTCAGGAATCATGAAGCGGGAACCAGTGTTCAGCCGTATGAAGTGGTGAGCGGCGTCACGAACAACTTCTGGCGATGGGCTAGGCGCCACTGTAAATGCCTCGAAAGGGACGCCTTGGTCATATCCAAGTTGCTGAGCAAAGCGGTGTGGGTTGTACCTCATAAAAGGGCGGCACCGTTCTGACGAAATACCAGATAACCTGGTCTAATCGAATACTGGTGCATGGCTTCCCTGGGCTTCAGCGAAGGTACCCTCTTTCGACAAGTCGCAGAGCTGTTGAACCGGTCCTGAGGGAGGCAGAGAGAACTCGGTCGTCGAATACCATCCCGCCTGTAGTGGCATAGGGATTGACCAGCACGCTAATAGCCCCAAACTGAGTTGGGTCAGGAGCAGAAGCGCCCACCAGCCGCATGAGTCGCGGAAAAGTGTAAGCATCATAAAATTTGGGTCTTTGGTGCGCAACAAATGCCCTCAGCACGTGCATCTCAATCCAGGACGTAAAGTAATGAAGAGAGAAATTTACCACATCTACGCCGATGTTGAGGTATTGGCCGCGGCGCCTAATCCATGATATAGATGCGCTAGCCCTGCAATGCCCACAGCTAGTCGCGTTCTCTCAGCAATGCGATGAGCATGATAGATAACCGAGGCTCTCATGAAACGGCGATGCATGGGAATGGCGAACCAGCTATGCCAAACACTGATGAAGCCCACAAAGAAAGTCTTCTCATCCACACCAGGAGCTGCAATCGACTCGAAAGATACCGCTGACATGATGGGAATGTAGTATTGCGGCAAGTCTTCTTCTTTAGTCGGCCGCTTATTTAAACCGAACCCAAAAGGGTCGTTAATGTTCGCGAACTTCGGAGCCGTCTTTGATAAGATATCTTCGCGAAGGAAGCATGTGATAAAGCTTTTGAAAGTGACGCCCCGCTCCTCTGACTCTGCGAATAACTTCTCAAAAATGCTCAGAACCTTGATCAAACTTGAGCGCTTGTGGCGGACGGCATTCTCTGTCGACAGGCCGTCAAGCATAGCAGGGTCAGTTTCAAAGACATATTCATCGGGAGGCAGCGGTTCTTCATAAAGCGTCCCCTTGACCGGCAGCCCTGAGATCTCGCGAAATTCTTCCAGAGAAATTGAAATTTCGCGGTCCCCTAGAAGGAAGGTGTTGGTGGGAAGGTTCCATTGGTTCAAGAAGGCCTTAACCCACCATACATGGGGAGACTGTTAATGAAAAAGAGACGCATATATCGCCTGATAGAGTCCGACCCTCTGCAGTCGCGCGCAATGGGCGGACAGGATGTAACGGGCCCAGAGAAGGTAGCCCGTGGGGTGTTGAGGGGTAAGCCCTATCTTGTAAATCTGTCCCCATGGCTGGGCTTCGCCCTGGCAAATGCGGCGCCCTAAAATGTCTATAGCCGGGACCGGATGGTTCGGAATACCAGTTGTTGATGGCTCAAGCCGTCCTATAGGGATCCAATTTAGCATTTCCACAGCAAAGGCGGTCCGTGGAGGATCCATCGGCAGGAATGGATAGGTAGGCTCTGTCGGTATCTCGCAAAGGAAACTGCGGCGACCACGGATGATGTGACCATACCAGATCCCCCACAGAAGTAAATTGGTGCAATTCGGGTCATGAGCCCTGATCATCGCCATCACCTCTTTGTCAGACGGTGACTGAGGAAAGACAACCTCCGAGCGGGTGAAAGGGAAGTATAGAACAGAAGTCATTGTGCCTGAAATAAAAGAAGGGGAAACTGTTAAGCGAAGCCAACACGTGTATATATATATATATATATGTTTATAAAGGAATATATAAAAAGACAGTAGAAGAAAGCAACAGAGGACTCATTTTAGGGGCCCATTGGTTACAAAACACATAGGTCCCACAAAATCAAGATGGCGACTTACTAATGATGAGGCAAAGCAATTACTATGAGAACAAAAGGAAGATTCTAAATAAATGAACAAGTGAATTTCAAATGACCGTACACATTCCCCAAAAAGAAATCTA
This sequence comes from Agapanthus africanus, assembly GCA_030015575.1. Classification (NCBI taxonomy): domain Eukaryota; kingdom Viridiplantae; phylum Streptophyta; class Magnoliopsida; order Asparagales; family Amaryllidaceae; genus Agapanthus; species Agapanthus africanus. The sequence goes on along the minus strand of JASDDO010000029.1, from coordinate 73,292,276 downwards.
TCTTAGACTCTGCAAAAATCAAGCAGAACAAGGGAATTAAATTAGCAAAAAAACCCTACTGCAAATCTTTTCTTTTGTTGCAAAGAAACAACTCAGGGCAAGAAAACTCCAAGAAGTTCTCTGGGAAGAACTAAGTTCTTCAGAGGAATTAAATTCATTTTGAACAGGGGAATTAAATTCCCAGAAATATTTTTTCAGAGCCAAAACTCTTTGAAATGGAATTAAATTCCAGAGAAAAGACAAGCATCGCCATCAATCCCTGAAGATCAGAGAAACCCTAAAAGGTCTATTGTTTAAAGATTGAGTGGTTTTCTTTTTAAAGAACTTAAAAAAGGGTTCTTGTTAAAGGGAAAAGCCCTTGGTATGGATTTAAAATCCAACGAAGATTTCTGCAAAAGTTCTTCAGCCGTTCAAGATCATTATCTGAGAAAAGGGAATCTTTTAACAGAGTTAAACTCTGGAAATTTTCGAAACAGAGAACTAAGCTCTGGGAGAGAGAATTAAATTCTCAAAGGAAAAAGCAAGCAAGGAAGAAGATGAACAAAGTGGAGGCGCTTCTGAAGGGACGCTGGCATTTACAGGATGTGATGGGAAACGGTTCATCTTCCCTATTCCCTAGACAGATCCAACGGTTACAAAGGTGACAGCATTGCACTCACGTGCAAACACGTGAGAACAACGCTGTGGGGGCATTTGTTCCCTGATAAAATATCAAGAAATTCCCCAATAAGGTATCACGTGCTCACACGTGACCAATGATCACGTGATAGGTTCCTGTGATCCTGTATAGAATTAAATTCTAGTCAAACAAAATGTAACAAAACAGTAAGGAAAAACCTCAATGAGGCGTCACGTGCTCACACGTGACCAAGGGTCACGTGCTGACACGTGATGATTCCTCAGCTTCCTGAAGACAGAATTAAATTCTAATCAAGCAGGTAATTAGTGGAGTCACGTGCCATCACGTGATGGGCCTTTGGAACCCACCAAATGGGATTAAAAAAATATAATAAGACACTAAGGAAAGACCCCAATGGGGTATCACGTGCTCACACGTGACCAAGGATCACGTGCTGACACGTGATGATTGCTTAGCTCTGCTAAAAGGCAGAATTAAATTCTGAATAAAATGTTTAATCAAGAGGTTCACGTGCAAGTCCCTTAACTCTTTAATTGATAGAATTAAATTCTATTTCAATGATCAAACATTGGGATCACGTGCCAACACGTGATGGGCTTTAAAAACCTTCTGAGCTAAAAGAATTAAATTCTAGTTAAGGGAAATCAAAGACCCCAACTGGGAAAATACTTCTTTAAATCTTTTCAAACAAAAAAGATGGTGCTCTGTAAAATGGAGCACCGTTGGATTAAAAAATTAAAAATCACCAATATATGGAAAGATTTTATACAAGGAAAGATTTCCCTGAAATTCACCAAGAATAACAAACAGAATATCTTCTGGATTAAAAATCCAATGGTGAATAAAATTCACTGAGTGATCTAAAAGATCATGCTAGTTGCAAAAATAACCAAAATCTTTCAATGAAAGATTCACTAAACAAATTGATTCTTTTCCTTCTCTTATAAATATGAGCCAAGAAGAAAAGAGGAAAAAAAAGGAGAATTGATTTTTGGATCTTGGAATTTTCTGAAGAAAAATAGCAGAGAGAAAAGAAAGGAGAATTTAATTCTCAAGAAAAGAAACCCTATGTGAGAAAGGGGAAAAGGATCAAAGCTCCATAAAACAAAAAGAGAATTTAATTCTTAATCCAAGAGTTTAACTCTTCTGCAAAAGAACTAAGTTCTTCCTCTGGTTGAAGATCTGTAGAAGCAAATCTCCCCACAAGTTGAGGATTTAATTCTCATCGGGGAGATTCTGCCATGCAGATCCAAAACTTAGAGGGAGAATTGAGTCATAGGAATTTAATCCTCCAAGATAAAACTAGGGTTTAACCCTATATGAGAATTTAATTCTCTCAATTTCATAGGAATTTAATTCCTCCAAATAAAACTAGGGTTCAACCCTGCATGAGAATTTAATTCTCCTAAATTCATAAGAATTTAATTCATCTAAATGAAATTAGGGTTCAACCCTACATAAGAATTTAATTCTTCCACATACATAGGAATTTAATTCCTCTAAAATGGAATTAGGGTTTAACCCTACAGAGAATTTAATTCTTAAAACAAAGAGACTTGAAAGCTCTCCATGCACGTAAAGAACTTGGTCACGTGGTGACACGTGACCCCAATCCTCAGTGATCAGAAAAGAAAGAACAAAACTAGATCACGTGCCCTCACGTGACCCTTAAACAGATCCCCAAAAATGAAAAAGAAAAAGCTTGGAGGCAATGCCTCACGTGCTCCCACGTGACTTCCAAAACAAAGGGAACAAAAGCAAAGGCAGTATTGGCTTTGGGCGCTCTCACGTGTCTTCACGTGACCCCTAATAAACGCTTTAATAATCAATGCACGGATATCTATCACGTGCCAACACGTGATGGTCAGATGATCAAAAGTGTTTAACACTTATTGGCAGAACAAAATAAAGGAGGTCTGGCCCTACCTTTAGGTGCCCTCACGTGCCCCAACGTGACCCCTTCCTTTCTAGTGTTTAACACTATTTCAAGCATTTCGTCTCCAGTGTTCAACACTGTTTTAAATACATCACGTGAGGACACGTGACCGCCAGATGTCCTCTAATGTTTAACACTACTTTAAAACCGGCCTAACCTAAATTGGCTAAGTTTTCCAGAGGCAAATCTCTTCTTCAAATAAGCCTTAAAATCCAGAGCTATAATGTTTAATGCTCAGCCAAAGACAAAGTGTTATCAGAACCCTCAAACTCTTGTTTAGCATTGCTAAATAATGAGGGGCCGAACCCAGACAAATGTCCAATAGTCCAACAAAGGGTCAACATTTCAAACTTAATTGGATTTAGCCCAAATTGGCCATAGGTCCTCAATTCAGATTTAACTGAGCCAATGTGCTCATAATCTAATTAATTGATCTTAGTTCCAAATTGGACTATACATCTTCCTATCAACTTTGGTTCAAGGGTATATCTCTGAACCCCTCTGATATTTGTCGTTGTAATCCTTCAACGTCTTCAGAGAGGTGACGGGTCCCGACAACCATACATTTCATAGACTATGACGTCTTTAAACTGGACTGTGGGGTCCTTAAACCCAAGGACTATGATGTCCTTAACCTTGACTGTGAGGTCTTTAAACTCACGGACTATGATGTCCTTAACCTCGGACTGTGGGGTCTCTTAAAACCCATGGACTATGATGTCCTTAACCTTGGACCGAGATGTCCTTAAACTAACAATGGACCGTAATGTTTTTAAATTAACAATTGACCGCAATGTCCCTAAACTAAACAACAGAGCCTTAATGCTATCTTGTTGGATCTAAACGATCCCGTTAAGTTGATCTTAGTCTCAAATGAGACTAACGTATCCTTAACAAACGTTTAAGTTGATCTTTGTCTCAAATGAGATTAACGTATCCTTAAACCGAACCTCCAAACCCAAATCTAAGAAGATACGGATTTGGACTTATCCACGCCCTACGGGCGACAACATAAATTAATCTCCGTATACATCCACGGGTAACCAAAAATAAAACAAATATACACGACAAGAAGTGACCATATGGAGAAGGAGAAAGTTGTTACCGCGATGCGGTAGCGTAATTAATTGCAGAGGCTTACGCCTGCAGGGAAGAGCGTCCCCACAATCAAAACCCCCTCAAATGAGAGGGAATCTGACGAAATCTGTTACATCGGCCGCATCCGTTTAAACCTTCGATACGTGGTGCCATAAATCAACTTGGTATCTTCGAAGAGGTGGACGGATAGCACCAATTAGCATCTGTCTCGAAATTCAGGCGAGACGTCTACCGCGTCTCCGCGTCTTTCTGCGGGGAACAGGGTCTCAGATTTTCACCGTAAGGTAACTTCGCTTACGACAGGGTGGGGACAGGTCTAGCGCTGATGCAAAATATATAGAAGCATGTAATATATGTATAATAAATATATCATCATCACAGGCATGTAAAAACATCACAGACAAGTGAAAGTATGTCTTAGCACCTCTACTAGATTTATACAAGCATCACATATGCAATTTTAAAAAATCTAGAGGTCTAAGCTATACCAACCTAGAATCGAACTAGAGAATTAGGGTTTTAGTGTAAACAAACAAGTTCTACACTAAGTGAAAATAATAGAACCTTTGTAGACTGGTCCTTTACTTCTAAAACTCCAAGTAGTAGTCCTTAGAACTCTTCTTTGACTCCACTTGGTGAAAGGAACAAGCTTGCTTCGTAATCTTCGAGGCCGAATATGATCCATCTTGAAGTTTCTTTTGGTCAAGCTACCTCTTCACTAATCAAGTATTAGTGAATGAAACAACCTATACTAAAGGGCTTGTAATGTGTAGGTTGATGAAGTAGGAATTTTGCTCACATTAGAAATCTATTGTCTCTTTTCTTTTCTTACCTAAAGAAAATGGGGATAAACTTAGATGGAGAGAGAGCCATGAGGTGAAGTCATGAGATGGTGTGGAAATATCTATGAATAAAAACAAAGAGAATGGAGTGAGTTATGGCTTCTCAAAGCTTCCACAAGCATCTAAGAAAATGGTTCATTCTCATTTTTAATTAATTCATAAATTAATCCATTTCCAACTCATCATAATTCTCATGTGTAATTCTCATACATCCTAGTTTTATGTATCATCAACCATGATACAATAATCTATACATATAATTATATATATCACACACACACATATATATTAATATGTATAAAGAGAAGAAAATCTTTATTGAGCTAATATTAGTTAATATATATATATATATCAAATATATTAATATATATTAAATTATTAAATCAACACTTGATTCAATAATCCGGTTATATCAAATATAGCCTGACTGATATCAAATATCGCTATATTAGAATACGGTATCATATACTCGTATTTAATTAAGCTCCCGCACATATCACCATATGTGTCTTATTTCGTTTCGCTTGAGCTAGGAAATCTCTGTGTGGGACTCTAAAGACTCGTCAATACGCCAGCAGTAGGTAATGATCATATCAGTCACCCATAAGCCGTCAGCGGTACTAGCTGGACGTAACAGCTATCCAGGTATTGAACAAATAGAAGATCAACAAGCAAGCTTGTCCAAACTCCCGTAAAGCTTATAAGCAACACTTACCGTACAGTCCGGTCTCTTCGTCTGATATGTCGCATATCGAGTCTGGAGGTGGAAACGTTAGACCCCATTAACTTGATAAGTCATGCCGATGTGTGTCCTATAACTGTTCGAGAAACTATTGATATCATTTACCAGTAAATCTCATTAGCCCTGGCCAGGGACTTGCTGTTATAGCCAATCGAGCATAGCGTAACATCAACTCCCTATATCGGGAGAGATGAAACCCCTCCAATTGCTCACTGCCTTCATATGACTCGGGACTGTACCTAAAATCCACCTGTTTGCATGACTCCTTTGAGCCGTGGTAGGAAGGAAATCAAAGTACAGTGAGAACCACACAAGACACTGACGATCTCGGGTCTACAGACTAACCTGTATAAGTGTCACCAGAGAACTGCTATCTGACGATAGGTATGGTACCAACTAGGAGTTCTCGGCGAGTCCTGTTCGGTGTACCCGTTCTTTAATGAGCACATATGTACAATCTATGATGTCAAACACCAATGGTTATGGGATCAACCATTGCCCCATACAGGGTCAAGAAACGTACACATTAGTCTACTCTAGAATATCGATGCCCTGTTTCGATACTCGCTCGACTAAGAACTGTTAAAGGATGTGCTTGTGGACTACACAAGCCCCACTAGTATGATCTGAATCATAGTCCTGGTAGTCAAGCCTACATCCTAAAGGCTTTATCAACATGTAATAGAGAGACAGTATAACAATACAAGTGCACATGTTACGATAAAGAGCAACCAGATAACATACTATCATGTCGAGCAAGAAAGTCCTCTATATATATGTCAAAGCATCCACTATATCATACAATAATGGCCTTTAGGGCATACATATTCTTAACAATCTCCCACTTGCACTAAGGCCAGTTGTTGTAGTATTTCATACCCAACATCCCAAAAAGTCTCTCAAACTGCGTCTGGGAGAGGGCCTTCATGTGTGGATCCGCTGTGTTATCCTTCGTGTCAACTCTCTTGACCTCGATCTCCCGGTGATCAACTATCTCCCGGATCAGATGATACCGCCTCAGAATATGTCTGGATCACTGATGGGACCAGAGTTTCTTGGCCAAAGCCACAGCTCTATTGTTATCACAATACAAGGGTATTGGATGCTCAATGGATGGAAGCACACCAAGTTCAGAAATGAAATTCTTCATCCAGACAGCCTCTTTGGCAACATCGTTGGCAATGATGTATTCAGCCTTCATCGTCGAGTCTACAACGGTATCTTGCTTGGAACTTTTCCAACATATCGTCCCTCTATTGAGGGTGAAGACAAAACCCGAGACCGGCTTGCTGTCGTCCTTATCATTCTGGAAGCTCGAATCGGTAAAGGACTCAACTTAGAGTTCACCGTTACCGTATACTAAGAACATCTCTCTAATCCTTCTTAAGTATGTAAGAATGTTCTTCACAGCTGTCTAGTGCTTTTCTCCAGGATCTGATTGATACTTATTTACTACACTAAGCACGTAAGCTACATCCGGTCTGGTGCATAACATCGCGTACATGATAGACCCAACTGCAGAAGTATAGGGTATCTCTTGCATGCGAGTCCTCTCCAAATCAGTCTTGGGAGACATCTCTTTGGAGAGAGTGATTCCTGAACAAGCGGGTAAATTACCACGCTTAGAATCTTCCATACTAAACCTCTTTAGTATAGTGTCTATGTACGTAGATTGGGACAATCGCAACATCCTTTTAGATCTATCTCTATAGATCTTTATCCCCAGAATGTATGAGGCATCACCCAGATCCTTCATGGAGAACCCTTGTGATAAGAAGAGCTTGACCGAGTGCAGCATATGAACATCATTTCCTATCAAGAGTATCTCATCCACGTACAATACGAGGAAGACAACCTTACTCTCTACAACCTTTTTGTATATACAAGGTTTATCTACGTTTTTGACGAAGTCAAACTCTTTGACCGCCACATCAAAACAAATGTTCCAGCTCTGCGATGCCTGCTTTAATCCGTATATCGATTTAAGCAGCTTGCACACCTTTCCGTTGCTATCACCGTCTACGAAGCCCTCTGGCTGTGCCATATACACGTTCTCTTCTAAATCACCATTTAGAAAAGCGGTCTTGACGTCCATCTGCCAGATTTCATAGTCATGGTATGCAGCAATGGCAAGTAGGATCATGATGGACTTAGGCATAGCCATTGGAGAAAATGTTTCATCATAATTGACACCTGGACGTTGACGAAAACCTTTAGCAACAAGTCTAGTTTTGAAGGTCTCAAGCTTTCCATCTACACCAAGTTTCTTCTTAAAGATCCACTTGCTCCCAATAGGTTTTACCCCTTCAGGAGCAACATCCAAAGTCCATATTTTGTTGGTGTACATGGATTCCATCTCAGATCGCATAGCATCCAACCATTTCATAGAGTTTCCACTTGTGATGGTCTGCTCGAAACTAGTTGATCATCATCTTCTATGGTGCAATCCTCGCTCCCATCGTCTATGAGAAAACCATAGTATTTCTCAGGTGGATGAGGAACCCTACTAGATCTGCGGAGTGGTTGGGGTTCGTCGGGGACTATCGAATCCTCCGGTTCTACCAATTCATCAGTTGTAGTTTGTGCAGCTGGAATTTCTTCCAGCTTTACCCCACTACCACTAATTTCTTATACAAGAAATTCCTTTTCTAAAAAGGTGGCATGTCGAGAAACAAACACATTTTGTTTCTCTGTGTCGTAGAAGATATATCCATGTGAATTCTTTGGATATTCCCCAAACTTGCAAAGAACTGATCGTGCATTGAGTTTGTCTGGATTCTATTTTATAACATAGGCCGGATAACTCAATATCTTAACTTGTTTAAGATATGGTATCTTTCCACTCCATATCTCATATGGTGTTTTGGGCACTGATTTTGATGGAACTTGATTCAACAGGTATACAGCTGTCTCAAGTGCATAACCCCAAAAGGAAATAAGTAACTCAGTAACACTTATCATAAAGCACACCATATCAAATAGAGTGCGATTTCTCCTCTCCGAAACTCTATTGTGCTGTGGTATATACGGAGGAGTAAGCTCTGAGAGAATCCCATTCTCTTTTAGATAGTCTCGGAATTCCGTGCTTTAGTATTCTTCTTCTCGATCAGATCGAAGGATTTTAATACTTTTACCCGTCTGGTTCTCTACTTCGTATTTATATTCCTTGAATTTTTCAAAAGCTTCAGATTTGTATTTTAACAGGAACACATGTCCGAATTTTGAGAGATCATCGGTGAATGTAATGAAGTAAATGATACCATTCTTGACATGTATAGACATAGGACCACATACATCACTATGTATCACTCCCAAGAGTTCAGTAGCTCCTTCTCCGTGTCCCGTAAACGGAGTTTTGGTCATCTTGCCTTTGAGACATGACTGGCAAGTTTCATAAAATGTAAATTCAATTGGATTCAAATGTCCATTTTTATGTAACTTCTGCTGGGTTCCCTAGCACCGCCACAAGGTTTCGGGAGGCATCGACCATGCCGTTTTCAAAAATTTGGCACGCTAAAGAACCATAACCTAGAATCTTAACTAGAGAATTAGACGAAACATGCATATAAACATCTTTACATCTAAGTGACTTTTGTAGACCGGTCCTTCACATCAAAAGCTCAGTATAGTAGTCTCTTCGCTCTAAGTAGTGATCTCTCGGACTCTGGTAAGGCTCTACAAGGTGAAATGAACAATCTTGCTTGAAGTCTTCGAGGCCGAAGATGATCTACGTCGAGAAGACACTAACTCAAGCTACCTCTTCACTAATTAGGAATTAGTGAAGCAAACAATCTAAACTAAATGGCTAGTCTAGTGTAAGTTGATGAAGTAGGAATTTTGCTCACTTTAGAAATATTTTTCTCACTAATTTTCTTCACCTCCTAAAAAGCTAGAAAGCTTGAGAAAGGAGATGAAGAAAAGCAACCATGGAAAAAAGCAAGTGTATAATGGGCAATCATGGGTGAGAAATATCTCATATAACTCTTGTAGAGACTAAACCATGGCTAACAATAATGGTTAGGTTAATAAATATCTAGAGTGGGACAAAATTAGTGGACTAAGTCAAATGTTAGCACAAAGCTTCTCCAAGCTTCTAACCTTGACTAATTTTCAACTAATTTTCTTTTACTCTTAATAAATAAAACCCCACATTATTATTATTATGGTATGAGTCTCATACACCCATGTAGCATGTAGCAATTAGCATGACACAATAATATATATCACACATATATTAAGTGTACACAAGTGAGAAAAATAAATGCTTAAGTGAGCTAATATTAGTTAATGTAACTTAAATATATCAAATATATAATTATACATTAAATTATTAAATCAACGCTTGATTTAATAATCCGGCTATATCACATATAACCGACTAATATCATATGTATCAACTTATCGAATCAACACTTGATTCGATAACCCGGCTATATCACATATAACCGTCCGATATCACATTTCGCGAGAATAGAATACGGTATCACATACACGTATTAATCTCGGTTCCGCACATATCACATGCGTGCTCCTATTTCGTTTCGCCTGAGCCAGGAAACCTCTGTGTAGGACTCTAAAGACCCGTCAATACGCCGTCAGTAGGTGGTGATCATACCAGTCACCCACAAGCCGTCAGCGGTACTGCTAGACGTAACGGCCATCCGGGTATTGAGCGATCAGAAGATCAACAAGCAAGCCTGCTCACACTCCTACGAATCCAATTAGCAACACTACCGTGCAGTCCGGTTTTTTCGTCTGATGTCGCATATCCAGTCTAGGGGTGACAAACGTCAGACCCCAATAGCATGATAAGTCATGCCGATGTGAGGCCCATAACGATTCGAGAAACTACTGATAACACTTACCAGTAAATCTCAGCAACCCTGACCAGGGATTTCCTGTTATGGCCAATCGAGCATAGCGCAACATCAACCCCTAATACCGGGAGAGACGAAATCCCTTCCTATCGCTCATTGCCTCCATGTGACTCGGGACTGTACCCAAAAACCACCATTTTGCACGTTCTATTGAACGTGGTAAGATGGAAATCAAAGCACAGTAGGAATCATATAAAGACTCTATGACGATCTCGGGTCTACAGACTAACCTGTACCAGTGTCACCAGAGAACTGCTATCTGACGTGAGGTATAATACCATCTAGGAGTTCTCGGCGAGTTCAGTTCAGTGTACCCAGTCTCCACTGTGCACCCGTATACAATCTTTGATGTCAGACACCAATAGATGTGGGATCATCCATCGCCCATCATATGGGTCAAGAAACGTATACGCTAGTCTACTCTAGAATATCGATGCCCCGTCTCGATACTCCTACGATTAGGAACAATTGAAGGATGTACTTACGGACTACCCATGCCCTACTAGTATGATCTGCATCATAATCCCGGTAGTCAAGTATTCATTCTAAGGGTTTTATCAACATGTAACAGAGAGACAATAAGTGTACATGCTAAGATAAAGAGCAACCAGATAGCATACTATCATGTCGAGCAAGAAAGTCCTCCCAATATATGTCCCAGCATCCACTATAATATACATCATATGTACAATAATGTCCTCTAGGGCGTACATATAACTAACAATCTCCCACTTACACTAAGGCCATTTGTTGTAGTATCTCATACTCAACCTCCGATAAAAGTCTCTCTAGGAAAAGGTCTCTGTGAGTGGATCCGCTGTGTTATCCTTCGCGTCATCTTTCCTTACCTCGATCCCTTAGAGATCTACCATTTCCCTGATCAGGTGATACTGTCCCAGAATATGTCTGAATCGCTGATGGGACCAGGGTTCCTAGGTCAAAACCACAACTCCATTGTTGTCACAATAATAATTATTGGACGCTCAATGGTAGGAACTATGTTCATCTTATAAACTGTTGGGTTACAGCAGCGCTCCGACCATCAATCCGTGGCCAAATGTGGAACAAAAAACTTTTAAAATCCGGTGCTAACGGAACCCGAATCCCGGATCGTACCATTAACCCTATACTAGTTATTAGAAAGCAGTTTAGAGAGGTTATACCGATAGATCCATGTCCTTCGGTCTTCAACCTCTGTCCCAAACTCCTCGCGGCTTCCCTGATCAAGTTTGATCTCCGGTCTCCCCACATCGAAGAAGATCCACGTCGAGGGTTAGTAATACGGGTTCCCGTCTCAAAACCGAAGCAACTCGAGCATCCAGTTTGCTAGCCTAGATACCCAAGATGAAGTAGAGTGTGTGTATGAATACTTTGTCTCAAAACACTCATAGATTCTCAACTCATGAGAGGGTATGGGTGGAGGTTGAAGAATATGCCATTGATGAAGAAGTGCGAGCTCAAAGAAAAAGCAAGTCAAGAAAGAAATAATGAAGTGGCTGCCAATTCTTTTGTGAGTGTTGTTTTTATATTTTGTGAGCTTTAGCAACACGAGAAAAGCCCTCACCAAAAAAGTGTCGCGATCCGAAATATTAGCTCGTGACCAGCACTTGAATCACGCAACGTCTAAAGGCGTAACAGAATTCAAGTAAGCTGAAACCCAGAAATCTAAACCTTTTAAGGAAAATAAAGGAGGTGAAGTTTTGAAATAAGTGTATAATGAAATCAAGTTTTCTTAATGCATAGAAAAAAAACATGAATGATGCAAGTGAAATTTACTAGTTTGGAAACATGTTTCGTCTTTTAAAAATTTTGGCAGCACCTCCTATGTATATTTTGATCCAAAACCACAAATACATAATAATGATAATGGCATCCCCAAGCGGGAGCTAGCTCTTCGCCAAACGACGGATCACAACCACGCAAGACAATATATACAAGTATACGACGCTCAACGGCGAAGTTCACCACAAAAGATAAGGAAAAGCAAGACATATAAATCACAAGTAGCGGAAAACCTCTCGCTCTAAGTCTCGCAACCACAAACCCACTAAGCCTCATTACTTATACTATTTACAAGTTTTGATTGATGGAGTTTGCTAGATACAATAAGAAATATAAATACAAGAGTTGGTACGATACAAGGTCCCACCTACCAATGCAAAACACCCGAATGCAACTGTGTGCCAGCGAAGCCGCTACTGATCCAAGCGGTCAACCTGCAAGAACTGCGGCACAACGGGGGTGAGTTGCCAACTCGTGAGTAGAAAAAAATATCAACAGATAGAAATCGAATAAACAACGACTCCTAGGTCAACTATATCATAAAGATAATACTATGATATCTGGGGTGACAGTCTATATATGTGCCTACAAGGTAATCAATACCTATATGCATGCGGATAACATCCAACAGTAATAATCAATGCATGTATATGGATCTCGTCCAACCATAATCAAGGTATGTATGCATGTGGATCCCGTCCACCCATAATCAAGGTATGCATGCACGTAAATATCATAAGGGAGTGTGCATGAAATTTTGAGGATATATATCAACGGTGTCCCTCACGACACATCAAAATCATGGAACCTGAGTGCCTAGCATTGACACTCGAAAACATCATGAAAACCATGCCCTGCATCGGCATGTAAATCCTTATATATCGGGCTCCGTCAGTCCGGATCGGCCCACGGGCTCCGTCAGTCCGGATCGGCCCATCTCATCTCTCGACTCCGATCGGTATCCTCCGGATATCCGCCGAGCCCATATACTATCACCGGTAGGTAGTATTCCCTCTGCCAGGCTCACCGTCTACTGCACAGCGATCCGTTCTCGTCCCGGGGTACCATACCGGGTCCACCAAGTACCCGCAATCGGCCTCATCCGCCTCCTCGAATCGGGTTTCACATGTCGCTCTCAGAACCGAGAAAACACATGGTGGACGCACTGAAATATCATATCAAGAGAAACCGGGTTTTTCAAACAACACATAATCTCTTTTAAAATATCCACGGTTCTCAAATCCAGAAATCTCATGAAAACAGTATATCTCAATGCGTAAAAATCATAGAGCATGATGTATGCGACATATAACAGAAATCTAAGCATATCAATATATCATGCAACATGGAACAGTGATATGACATATTAAGGGAAAACCGCTCTTTTAAATGATTCCAGTTTTTAAAATATATCTTGCAGTTCCCAATCTCCCAATAAAACCAGTTATCTATGTATGTGCAATATGTATATGCGCAAGTATAGATGTACCAATGAATGTGTGCACCAATATGGATGTACAATGTGTATGTGATGTGGATATATCAATGTATATGTGCACCAATATGGATATACAATGTGTATATCCGCAAGTATAGATGTACCAATGTATATGTGCACCAATATGGATATACAATGTGTATATCCGCAAGTATGGATGTATCAATTTATATGTGCACCAATATGGATATACAATGTGTATATCCGCAAGTATGGATGTATCAATTTATATGTGCACCAATATGGATATACAATGTATATATGCACAAGTATGGATATAGCAATGTATATGTAAGCATGTTATGCGAAGAGTCATATCATGATGCAGCAATCCTACTGTGTAGTGATGTGGCAATTATCGATGATGAAGTGTGTGAGCCGGCAAATCTGTTTACGTGTAATATACGCATCATCGATAATGGTGCAAGTGTACTAGCACAGGTATAAGTAATGCAATGGAAATAATATGAATGCAGCATAAGGTAAATCATGTGCAAATGCTAACGGATATACGTATCTAATATGACCGAGTCGGAGAATCTATCAATCGGCATCCGGCCTAACAACATCGCGTACGGTATGATCCATCGTATGGCAACCTCTAGTCAAGGGTAAGGATCGATTATCAAGTCAAACTCATCACGCACAGAAAATTATCGTACGGCGGCATTAAGCTAATAGGGATCCTATCATCCTATAAGACAAATGAGGGTACGGCCTAATATCACATACGGCCTATCATCCATGATTCACATTATATATATATATATCTATGTACCTTTGTCCCAGGTCACATCCGCAATAATCTCATATCAGGGGACCGACAGGGTATAAATCATCTCGATTGACTCGCATCCGTATACCAACATATCATCAGATCCGTCTTATATTCCTTCGTCGCATTTATATCACATATCAAATCGAATTTACATAAACATTCTATCTCTACTAAGTATAAGTATCTAATCTAACAAACACACCCGAACCATACAATCAGATTTTTAAAGAAGTGAATCGTAGATTTTAAAATAGGGTTTACGGTGTTTTTAAGAAAAAGATATCATTTGAAAATCCGTAATATCGCTCAAGGTATATATTTAAAAGATACATACGACTCTTTGTTTTAGAAAAAGGTATGGTTCGGATGACGCATCTACATCGACTATCTAGTCTTATAGTACCCTAAACGGCAATATCGCTAAACGTCATCCTATGATAGTAGTAACATATCACTTCTAACTATCATCTAGTTTCTAATATGGTTTCATAGCTACCTCATTCTAACCCTAGTTTCATAATCTAGGTTTCCTAACCATATTTTATAAATCAGTTTTCCATCAAAACGTTGCAGGGGTGCTATACGCCATCCACCCGACTTCCCCCGTGGATATAGATCCACTCACCTTGGTTCTTGTTCGCCGAAGTCGATGACGCCACGCTCCGTCGCCTCGGAATCCACGCGAAGGTACCTACAATAATAAACAATCGCAATGCGTATTAAAATCAAGGCGGAAAAACCAAAACGGCACACGTTTCGCTCATAGGTCAAAACCTACAGCTTTGCGTGCAAAACACGACAATTATCCCAAGTCGTTGACGTACAAACGCCACACGACGGAAACACAATACCAAATACCAAAATCAAGTCAAAACGAAGTCGTAAAACAATGCACCAACTCATGGAAATGGTCCCAGATTTTACCCTAAGCCAAATTGGTCAATTCTGCATACATGGAGGGTCTAATTTACATCTAAAGGGACCCCAGAACAAATACGAACCAATTCCAACTTACCCTGGCCGCAATTTGCGGCCAGATTGAATTTATCTGCGGCCTGGGGTTTGAGTTAGGGGCTCGGGTCTCAGTGGTAGCTTCCTAGGTGCCTGCACGACTCCCAGTAATTGCAAAATCATTTCTAGTGTCCCCGGGTTGCTCCAGATTCCAAAATACCCTCACAATTCACACATTTATCCGATGTCGGGGTTTCTAAATCCGTGTTTGGGTTTCTAAGCTCTGGTCCAGGTCATTAAAACAGCACCCAAGTCTAGTTAACAGCCACTGGGCATCACCCAAGTTCAAACAACACTCAAATCCTTTACTAGGTTTTCCAAGGTTCACTAAACATCACAATTTCACCTCTAAACTTGCATGAAAGGTAAAGTGAATGAAATACTATGCTAAGGGTGATGAAATTACCTCACTTGGGCAACCCAAGAAAAACCCTAGTTTGCCAATGTTGTCCAAATCCTATTTTTCTTGGTCCAATGTGAAGAGGGTGTAGAGGGGATCAATTTTTGTGAAAGGGAATTAGGGTTTGGATCAAAGATTTGAGGTGATATCATGGGGTAAAGGTAGAGGGAAGAAAGGAAGAAGAAGAAGAAGAAGAAGAAAATGATGGGGGAGTTTAGAATGAGGCAGCCCCCCTCTCTCTCCTCTCTTATTTCCACCCACTCTCAATATTACCCTTTCTCTTCTTACCCCTTTCTTTTTATTTAAAACCCAAGTCACAAAATACCAAAAATAACATAAGAACAAAACATGAAATCACCACATAACATGACATGGTGCACTGGCCACGAAAAACTGTAGAAATGCGGAGCTTAATCACGATTAGCAGTGCACTAATCGGGTTTTTATCAAAACTGCATATAATAAATTTTAAAAATGCCAAATCCTTTAATTATATTATTAAATGAATAAATCATTATAATTTCCATTTATTTAACAATTATTGGTATATATTTATACCCTTTTTCGAAAACCTCAATTTCGCAAATCGGGCAGTTTTCGGGAAAACTATTATTTTAATATTAAATTCCAAAATTAATATTTTATATTTTCTGAAATGTTACAAAAAGGATCTACCCCCATCACAAAATATCTCACAATCCTCACATACAAATATCTTAGCCAAGACAAAAGCCTAGTCATGACAAAAGCCTAGTCATGCCAAGCCTAGTCATAATGCTGGTAGTCAGGCAAGAATCCTATGGGCTCTATCAACATGTACATGATGATAAAGACAAATCAGATAGTATACTATCATCTCGAGTAAGACCGTTCTACCGGTATAGGTCCTCTCTCAATTATTGCAATCACGTGCCTGCGATCCAATAATTGACTTGAGAGCACTATAGCCAACATGAACAATAAATATCCAGACACCCACTTTGGCAGTATCGTTGGTAGCGATGTATTCAGCCTTTATCGTCTAGTTTGCCACGGTATCTAGTTTTGAACTCTTCCAACATACCGTCCCTCCACTGACGGTAAAGACAGGCTGAGACCGACTTTCAGTCGACCTTATCACTCTGGAAGCTCGAATTGGTAAAGGACTCCCACTGGAGTTCATCGTTACGAAACACCAAGAACATTTCTTCAGTGCTTCTCAAGTACTTAAGAATGTCCTTCACAGCTGTCCAGTGATTCTTCCAAGATTTGATTGATTCCTGATCACTACTCTTAGTGAGTCAGCTACATCTGGTCTGGTACATAAAATCGCATACATAATAGAGCCTACTGCCGAAGCATAGGGTATCCCTTATATGCGAGCTTTCTCCAAATCAGTTTTGGGAGACATCTTTTTAGAGAGCGATTCCTGAGTAAGTTGGCGAACCACCATGCTTAGAATCCTCCATACTAAACCCCTTTAGTATGGTGTTAATGTACCTGGATTTGAGACATTCCCAACATTCACTTAGATCTATCTCCATAGATCTTAATCCACAAGATGCAGTAGGTATCATCCAGATCTTCCATGGAGATTCCTCGTGATAAGAGGAGCTTGACCGAGTGTGGTATAGAAAACCCATTTCCTGTCAAGAGTATGCCATCTATGTACAATACTGTCACGACCCGAATATTTCGACCCGTGGTCGGCACTTAACCACGCTACGTCTACAGGCGTAACGCGACTAAGTAAGCCGAACCCAGAAATCAAAACCATTTAAAAGTAGCGAGTGTTGAAAACATTTAATTAAGACATTTAGAAAACCTTAAATAGTTCAATAAGTTCTTTTAAAGTTATGTTATCATTTAAATAATTTTGGCAGCATTTCCTTTGTAAAAATAACCCCGAAATCGGGTATAAAACAGGATATGAGTGAAAATGAGATATAATGAAACCAAAACATTCCCAAACGGAAGCAATCATGCCCACCGGCGGAAACCATCATCACAAGAGTAATATACGACGCCGTAGCGAAGAATGAGCAATAAATAAACATCACAGAATAATAAACTGCATATAAAAACAGTCGGCTCCCACGAGCTCGACACCAAAATACAAAGAAAATATACATCATCGTCCTCACACTGTCACTAAGTCCAGTACATATATGGTAGATGGAGAATACTAGATACAAAAGGGGTACAATAAAAGTAATCAGATACCACAACCCACCTAAAAGCAAAACAGCTCTCGCACCAACTGTAGTGGTATCTGTAGCCAAAAGATGCAAAAGGCAGCCTGCCGCGACAACTCCGAGGGGCAACTTGCAAATACTGTGGCACAACGGGGGTGAGTTGCCAACTCATGAATAGGGATAACATATAAAGGTAATCGCGAGCATGCACGTACTGCGCTACTCTATCATATGCCAGCAGATGATATCAATGCGTGATAAGCAGTATGTGCAATAGTCATGCAAGTGCTCTATCAGGTAAAATAACTACATGATGAGATACATGATAATTAATGCTGAGTATGGGATAAATAACATCTACACGGAATATCAACGTGGAAAGGTAATCGGTGCCCAAAACTGCACCCCAAATCCCAAATGAACTCAGGCGCCGGCACCCTCCTCGGCCCTCAAATCCTGTAAATCTCTGAGAATCACGAGTGCCTAACATCGGCACCCAAATATCATAAAATACTCGTGTCCAGTATCGACACACAAATCCTCATATATCGGGCTCTGTAAGTCCGGATCAGCCCACGGGCTCCGTCTGCGGTATCGGCCCTCGGCCCGGCAGTACGGATCATCCCGCATCCATCTCTCGATTCTGGTCAGTATCCTCCGGATAACCGCCAGGTCCAACCAATCACCGGTAGGTACTCGCCACCCTGCTAGGCTCATCGTCTACTCCACGACAAACATTTCTCGCCCCGGGGAACCATAACGGGTCCATCACGAACCCGCAAACGGATCATCCAACTCCTCGAATCGGGTTTCAAACACACGTCTCAGCACCGAGAAAACGCGTGGTGGACGCACCAAAATATCATATCACGAGAAACCGTGTTTTCAAATAGTACATCATTTCTTAAATAATCCCACGGTCCTCAAAACCAGAAATCACATGAAAATCCAACACCAAGAAGTAAATCAAATACGATGTGCTATGTACATCAAGCCATAATATAGGTACGAGGGGAAACCGCTTTTAAAAATAGTTTCCGTTTTTAAAGACATCATGCGGCTCCCAATTTCTATGAAAATCATATCGAATCATATGTGAAATGAACTACAGCAATATAATCATGGCAGTTCTACAGTGAGTGTATCATGGCAATTACTAACGGTGTGTGTATAACATGCAGATTAGTGCTCGTGCAACATGAACCGTTAGTAATAGTGCGGTGTTCTATCTATTCTAAGTTTACTTATATATAGCAAGGAATGCAGTATGCAACGACAGTATCCATGACAGTCAATGGGGTAAATGCAACATATAACTATAAGGTCCTATCAGTCCTGACGCATAACGCCATGCGGGCGATATCCCCGTAGATATTAAATCTACTCACCGAAGTCTCGCGCTAAGTGTAGCCGACGACTTGCTTCCCCTTCTTCGCAGCGTCCGTCTCACTCGCCTGCGAACCTAGTATCACACAATATATTACATATAAGCTCAAATCCACAAAAACGTGATATTAAGGTCAAACTAGAAATCCGGGTCGCAAACCAAGCGCGTGTGCGCGATACGCTAAAACGTGTGATTACGCCTGAAACTATCCCGACGCGTCGCGATACGCTGAAACCCCAAACCCACACACGTATCACGCGTGTCGCGAAGGTTTAAAATACGAGAAATAGGTATATAGCTCCAGATTTTTCTACAGCAAGAATAAAATAAAATTATACATGCCATGAGTCTAAGGGTTGCAGCAGACACCAATAGAGCCAAAGCCCAACCCAAACCCTCCCCATCTGGCCGCAATTTGCGGCCAGAATCAATATTCCGGCGGCCACAGTACGGATTTTGGGGGTCGTGTTCTACCTGGGGGATCAGCACCTAACAACTATACTGCAGTCATCTCAAAATTATTCTGAACTCACTGGGTCGATAGCAGTTTACAGAAAGTCAAAATTTGCTTAAAAACGATGAAATTGCATCAAATTGGGATCTGGTGGTATTTTAGTGCAATTGGGGGCTAAGCTAGGTTAACATGGCCCTAACAACACTCCATCAACCTACTAAAACCAGTTCATACATCACTTGGTCAAGTTTCCCCCTAATCACCACATAAAGCACTAAATACACAAAACTATCGCTAATCGAAGCTAACTACACAATTAAGTGAAAGTAGGAATAAGTTTAGAGGTTATACCCTCAAGGAATCTCACAAGCAAGTAGAAGGAGAAGAAGAAGAGGGAATGGAGCTGCTGGGGTGCTGTTGCTGCTGCCTGGAGCTGTTGCTGCTGCCTGTAGCTGCTGCTGTTGCCTGAGCTGCTGTTGCTGAGGCTGGAGTTGCTGCTGCTGAGTTTGCTGCTGCTGCTGCTGCTGTGAGGGGTGTGTGTGTGAGTGTATGAGTGAGAGGTTGAGAGAAACAACACAAGAATGAGTGGAAAAGAAAAGATAATCCCCAAGGTCAACCCCTCCACTCTCTCTCTTCATTAAATGCAAGCATGGCTTTTGCCATGATGCATTCTCTCTCTCTCATTCTCACCAAGTCAACACTCCAAAAGGAAATTCAAATTAAACCAACCATCAATTAACTAATTAGACTTAATTAAAAACCCAAAAGACTTAATCCCCATGATTAAACCCACCATGGTTGCTAATCACGGTATTACCTCATTTTTAAACCCTAGTTTACATGCACATGTGTGCGCAAGCCTAGAAAAATTCTAGAAAAATATTTATTAAATTTGGAAAAATATTTGAAACTCAATTTGGTAAACTTTTTTGTTAAAAACCCTTTATTTAAATATAATTAGCCACTAAACACATCCTAAGGTGTTACAATCTCCCCCCTTAAAAGAAATTCGTCTCCGAATTTGAAAATATAAAGCTACGCATACCTTCAAAGAGATAAGGGAACTTATTCCGCATCTCACCCTCGGCTTCCCAAGTGATCTTTTCGCCACTCGGGCTGCGCCAAAGCACCTTCACTGATGGCAAGACCCTCGATCTAAGTTTCTTCACCTGCCGGTCCAATATCATGACTGGCTGCTCGGTGAACGAAAGGTCGCGCTCGAGCTGAACGGTCTGATGCTGAATCATGTGCGAAGGGTCATGTAGGTATCTGCGAAGCATCGACACGTGGAACACGGGGTGAACATCTGGGAAGTCGAGTGGAAGAGCCAAACGATAAGCCACTGCGCTCACACGCTCGAGGATCTCGAAGGGACCTAATCTGGGGCTAAGCTTCTCCTTCCGTCCAAGCCTCATTACTCCCTTCATCGGAAAGACCCTCAGAAAAACGTGATCTCCAACTGCGAACTCTAATCTGCGGCGGCGCCTATCAGCGTACGATCTCTGCCTGCTCTGAGCTGTCCTCATCCTGTCTCGAATCGAATCAGCTGTATCTTCTCGGTCGTCTCCTGTACGATCTGGGGCCCCAAAATACTGCTCTCACTGAGCTCTGTCCAGCAGACGGGCGATCTACATCTCCTCCCATACAGAGCCTCGAAAGGTGCCATCTGAATAGTATCCTGGAAACTATTGTTGTAGAACTCCACCAAGGGTAAATGATGATCCCAGCTACCACCAAAGTCTAAAACGCACGCTCGGAGCATGTCCTCAAGAGTCTGAATCGTCCGCTCTGACTGGCCGTCGGTCTGCGGATGAAATGCTGTGCTGAAACTCAAGCGTGTGCCCAAAGCTTCCTGAAGTCTCTGCCATAGTCGGCTGGTAAACTGGGTGCCTGTCGGACACGATACATGTCGGGACTCCGTGCAGTCGTACTATCTCGTCGATATAAATCTGGGCGTACTGAGCAAACCCGAAAGTCGTCTTCACTGGCAGGAAGTGAGCCGCTTTCGTCAAACGATCCGCGATCACCCAAATGGAGTCATACCCTCGCCTAGTCCTGGGTAGACCCACAACAAAATCCATCGAAATCTGCTCCCATTTCCACTCCGGAATGGGTAACGGCTGTAGCTTTCCCGTGGGCCTCTGGTGCTCGGCCTTGACTTGCTGACAAGTCAGGCATCTCGACACGAAATCTGCGATGTCCCTCTTCATTCCGTCCCACCAGTAAACATATCTCATATCATGATACATCTTGGTGGAACCGGGATGGACGCTGTACACCGATCGATGTGCTTCCTCAAGAATCTCACGCCGCAGCCCCTCAGCATCTGGTATGCACAGTCTAGTCCTAAATCTCAGCATCCCCTGATCATCGATCACGAACTCTGAAAATCTACCCTGTCCAATCTGCGTCCTGATCTCTGAACATCGGTCATCACTGTGCTGTGCCTCATGTACACGGTCAAGCAACTGTGGGCGTGCACGAACATGCGCAATCTGTCCTCCGATCGGCGTGAACTCGAACTGCACTCGGCTGTCGCATAATATCTGCCAATCTGCCGACGACTGCCCCTGTACTGTGCTCAAACAAGATAGACTACCCCCGGGCCTCCTGCTCAAAGCATCCGCCA
Organism: Agapanthus africanus; assembly: GCA_030015575.1. NCBI lineage: Eukaryota > Viridiplantae > Streptophyta > Magnoliopsida > Asparagales > Amaryllidaceae > Agapanthus > Agapanthus africanus. Next base: position 73,270,028 of record JASDDO010000029.1, on the reverse strand, counting down.
CTACATTCGTCTTGCCCGGGTGATATAAGATCTCGCAGTCGTAATCCTTCACCAACTCCATCCATCGGCGCTGTCTAAGGTTCAGGTCTCGCTGCTGAAATATATACTTTAAACTCTTGTGATCAGTGAATATCTGGCACGACTCGCCGTATAGATAATGTCGCCAGATTTTAAGTGCAAAGACCACTGCAGCCATCTCCAAATCGTGAGTGGGGTAGTTCTGTTCATGTTTCTTCAATTGTCGCGAAGCATACGCGATCACCCTGTCATGTTGCATCAATACGCACCCTAGCCCCACTCGAGAAGCATCACAATAGACCACAAATCCGCCTGATCCTGAAGGCAATGATAACACCGGTGCCGTAGTCAGCCGAGTCCGTAGCTGCTGAAAACTGTGCTCGCACTCCGTCCAATCGAAAGGAACTCCCTTCCGGGTCAACCCGGTCAAAGGTGTAGCAATACTGGAGAAGTCCTGCACAAATCGCCTGTAGTAACCGGCCAACCCCAAAAAGCTGCGAATCTCCGTAACTGATGTGGGTCTGAGCCAACGCTGAACGGCCTCGATCTTCCTCGGGTCTACACATATACCGTCTCGTGAAATCACATGCCCCAAGAAGTCTACGCTGTCTAGCCAGAAAGCACACTTGAAGAATTTCGCGTAAAGCTGGTGCTCCCTCAAAGTCTGCAGTGTAATCCGCAGGTGCTGCTCATGCTCCTCACTACTCCGGGAATACACCAAGATATCGTCAATGAATACTATGATGAACAGATCCAAATATGGCCGGAAAATATGGTTCATCAAGTCCATGAATGCTGCTGGCGCATTGGTGAGTCCGAACGACATCACCAAAAACTCATAATGGCCGTAGCGCGTACGGAAAGCTGTCCTAAGAATGTCCTCTTGTCGAACCCGCAGCTGATGATAGCCCGATCGTAAATCGATCCTCGAAAAGTTTCCTGCCCCCTGAAACTGGTCGAACAAATCGTCGATACGTGGCAAGGGATATCTGTTCCGCACTGTCACCCTGTTCAGCTGGCGGTAGTCGATACACAGACGCAAACTGCCGTCCTTCTTCTTGACGAACATGACTGGAGCACCCCAAGAAGAAACACTGGGTCGAATAAGTCCCTTATCCAGCAAATCTTGCAACTGACCCTTTAATTCTCGAAGTTCCGCCGGGGCCATCCGATAAGGCGGTATTGAAATAGGCCCCGTCCCAGGAACCAAATCAATACAGAAAGAAATGTCGCGTTCGGGCGGTAGCCCAGGAAGCTCGTCAGGGAACACATCAGGAAACTCGCTAACAACCGGAACCTGATCCAATGGAACCTCTGTAGCGCTAGCATCGCAAACATAGGCGAGAAATCCCTGACATCCCTTCCTCAAAAGCTGTCCAGCGCGAAAAGAAGAAATCACACTGTGAGGGGCGGCACCACGATCCCCCAACACAACAAAAACCGACTCATCGGGGAAACAGAATCTAACTGTCTTCTCACGGCAGTCCACAGAAGCATAGCATGTGGCTAACTAATCCATGCCCAAAAGGACGTCGAAGTCCAACATCTCAAGAAGGATCAAGTCGACAGGCAACTCTCTCTCGCCAATACAGACGGTACAGGATCAGAACACGTGCCTAGCAACAAACGACTCTTCCATGAGGGTGGTCACAACAAGCGGCTGATCAAGCAAACCGGACTCTCTACCCAAACTCGACACAAAGTGTGTGGATACGTACGAGTGCGTGGATCCGGGATCGAACAACACGTGTGCATCAACAGAACATACTGGAAGGATACCTGAGACCACCGCATTGGAAGCCTGCGCGTCCCGATGCGTCAATGCAAAATCCCGTGCCTGTCCTCCACCGGTGACCGACTGTCCTCTGCCTCGATCATCTCGCCCTCTCGGAGCAACTCCTCTACGCCCACGACCTCACTGTGTACGAGTCTAACGCGGAGCAACGGTAGGTACAACAGGCAACGCCCTCTGGGGTGGTGAAGGTGGTAAGGTAACATGCGGTGCTGCTGCCTCCCTCCGGTGTATCTCAGGACAATCTCTAACGAGGTGAAGTAGACTGGCGCATCTAAAGCAACCCTGCGGCGACTGCTGGCTCTCCCGTGGATATGAGCTAAACATCTGGCCTCGTCCCGAATCTTTGCAACTCCTCGTATCAGAACGGTACCTGTCGCGGCGTCTGAATGTCTGTCTCTGTGCGGATATACTAGTACGAACTCTCTTCGGCTCTGGAACTACCGAAGTCTCAGCAAGGCGCTCCTCGACTAATAGGGCTGCGTCTACAGCTGTTGCATATGTCTCGTAATGCTGCGCGCTGATCGCAAGGAACAGTGGTGTGAGAAAACCTCGGACAAATCTCTTAACTCGCATCTCCTCGGTAGCCACTAAATACGGGGCATAAACTGCTAGCTCTGTAAACAGCACGTCATACTCTGCCACTGACATCTCCGGAGTCTGGCGTAAGGACTCGAACCTGCGTGCTCTAGCATATCTGACACTCAGTGGAAGAAAGCGGGCAAGGAACAGTGCCACGAACTCTGTCCAGGTCATAGAAGGAAGACCTGCCGCTCTGCCCTTCTCAACTGAATCACACCACTTCTGCGCAAGATCTTCCAGGCAAAAGCTCGCGAACTCAACCCATCTCGCATCTGCGCATATGAGGGAACGACATATCCGGGCCATCCTATCAATGAAAGACTGTGGGTCCTCGGCTGTATCGGTGCCTGTGAAGACCGGAGGCTTCAACCTCATGAACTCTGATAGCGATACTGTAATCACCTCCGTGGCTGCAGGGGCAACTGGCTGTGCGATAGGTACCATCGCGGTCTCTGTAACGGGTGGAGCTACCTCTGGTCGCTGCGCTCGAAGCGTCTCAACTAGTGATCCTATCATCTGGCGCATCTCCTGCATGCTGGATTCCACCGTCTGGCGCATCTCCTGCATACCAGCCCCTAGCGTGGCGATCTGATCTGTCACGGGAGGAACAACCTGCTCGGGTACAACCGGCGTACTGCCCAGATCAGTTCTCGTCTCAGACGAATCAACTCGAATCTCGGCCCTCGCGGCCGCTCTCTGCGCCCTCGTAGTCTTTGGCGGCATAATGGCTGAAAGGAAATTAGGATTCGATAAGAATACGGAAATCGAATCACAAGAATATATATACTCAAGAAGGAATTTAAATCAATAAGTCCTAAGGTCGTCTTGGCGGAGTACCGTGTCGTGAGTATGCCGCGGAACATACACACGCTACGCCACTCTGCTTCAGCTACCTACTCCATTATACCAAGGTCATCCTACACTCCGAAAGGTAAAACCTACGCTCTGATACCAACTTTGTCACGACCCGAATATTTCGACTCGTGACCGGCACTTAACCACGCTAAGTCTACAGGCGTAACGCGACTAAGTAAGCCGAACCCAGAAATCAAAACCATTTAAAAGTAGCGAGTGTTGAAAACATTTAATTAAGACATTTAGAAAACCTTAAATAGTTCAATAAGTTCTTTTAAAGTTACATTATCATTTAAATAATTTTGGCAGCATTTCCTTTGTAAAAATAATCCCGAAATCGGGTATAAAACAGGATATGAGTGAAAATGAGATATAATGAAACCAAAACATTCCCAAACGGAAGCAATCACGTCCACCGGCGGAAACCATCATCATAAGAGTAATATACGACGCCGTAGCGAAGAATGAGCAATAAATAAACATCACAGAATAATAAACTGCATATAAAAACAGTCGGCTCCCACGAGCTCGACACCAAAATACAAAGAAAATATACATCATCGTCCTCACACTGTCACTAAGTCCAGTATATATATGGTAGATGGAGAATACTAGATACAAAAGGGGTACAATAAAAGTAATCAGATACCACAACCCACCTAAAAGCAAAACAGCTCTCGCACCAACTGTAGTGGTATCTGTAGCCAAAAGATGCAAAAGGCAGCCTGCCGCGACTACTCCGAGGGGCAACCTGCAAATACTGTGGCACAACGGGGGTGAGTTGCCAACTCATGAATAGGGATAACATATAAAGGTAATCGCGAGCATGCACGTACTGCGCTACTCTATCATATACCAGCAGATGATATCAATGCGTGATAAGCAGTATGTGCAATAGTCATGCAAGTGCTCTATCAGGTAAAATAACTACAGGATGAAATACATGATAATCAATGCTGAGCATGGGATAAATAACATCTACACGGAATATCAACGTGGAAAGGTAATCGGTGCCCAAAACTGCACCCCAAATCCCAAATAAACTCAGGCGTCGGCACCCTTCTCGGCCCTTAAATCCTGTAAATCTCTGAGAATCACGAATGTCCAACATCGGCACCCAAATATCATAAAATACTCGTGTCCAGCATCGACACGCAAATCCTCATATATCGGGCTCCGTAAGTCCGGATAAGCCCACGGGCTCCGTCTGCGGTATCGGCCCCCGGCCCCGGCAGTACGGATCATCCCGCATCCATCTCTCGACTCTGGTCAGTATCCTCCGGATAACCGCCAGGTCCAACCAATCACCGTAGGTACTCGCCACCCTGCTAGGCTCATCGTCTACTCCACGAAAAACATTTCTCGTCCCGGGGAACCATACCGGGTCCACCACGAACCCGCAAACGGATCATCCAACTCCTCGAATCGGGTTTCAAACACACGTCTCAGCACCGAGAAAACGCATGGTGGACGCACCAAAATATCATATCACGAGAAACCGGGTTTTCAAATAGTGCATCTTTTCTTAAATAATCCCACGGTCCTCAAAACCAGAAATCACATGAAAATCCAACACCAAGAAGTAAATCAAATACGATGTGCTATGTACATCAAGCCATAATATAGGTACGAGGGGAAACCGCTTTTAAAAATAGTTTCCGTTTTTAAAGACATCATGCGGCTCCCAATTTCTATGAAAATCATATCGAATCATATGTGAAATGAACTACAGCAATATAATCATGGCAGTTCTACAGTGAGTGTATCATGACAATTACTAACGGTGTGTGTGTAACATACAGATTAGTGCTCGTGCAACATGAACCGTTATAATAGTGCGGTGTTCTATCAATTCTAAGTTTACCTACATATAGCAAGGAATGCAGTATGCAACGACAGTATCCATGACAGTCAATGGGGTAAATGCAACATATAACTATAAGGTCCTATCCGCCCTGACGCATAACGCCATGCGGGCGATATCCCCGTAGATGTTAAATCTACTCACCGAAGTCTCACGCTAAGTGTAGCCGACGACTTGCTTCCTTTTCTTCGCAGCGTCCGTCTCACTCGCCTGCGAACCTAGAATCACACAATATATTACATATAAGCTCAAATCCACAAAAACGTGATATTAAGGTCAAACTACCCGCGTCGCAAACCAAGCGCGCGTGTGCGCGATACGCTAAAACGTGTGATTACGCGCCTAAAACTACCCCGACGCGTCACGATACGCAGAAACCCCAAACCCACACACGTATCATGCGTGTCGCGAAGTTTTAAAATACGAGAATTAGGTATATAGCTCCAGATTTTTCTACAGCAAAAATAAAATAAAATTATACATGCCATGAGTCTAAGGGTTGCAACAGACACCAATAGAGCCAAACCCTAACCCAAACCATCCCCATCTGGCCGCAATTTGCGGCCAGAATCAATATTCCGGCTGCCAATGTACGGATTTTGGGGGTCGTGTTCTACCTGGGGGATCCGCACCTAACAACTATACTGCAGTCATCTCAAAATTATTCTGAACTCACTGGGTCGATAGCTGTTTACAGAAAGTCAAAATTTGCTTAAAAACGATGAATTTGCATCAAATTGGGATCTGGTGGTATTTTAGTGCAATTGGGGGCTAAGCTAGGTTAATATGGCCCTAACAACACTCCATCAACCTACTAAAACCAGTTCATACATCATTTGGTCAAGTTTCCCTCTAATCACCACATAAAGCACTAAATACACAAAACTATCGCTAATCGAAGCTAACTACACAATTAAGTGAAAGTAGGAATAAGTTTAGAGGTTATACCCTCAAGGAATCTCACAAGCAAGTAAACCCACTCGCACGACCCTTGACAAGGTCAACAAGGCCGTACGACTAGTCTAATCCAATCACATCATATGCGGCAGATAAACACTAATCAGCTACTGCACACTACGCCTTGATAAGGTCAATAAACGCAGCACGAATACTAAATAGCATTTTTGTGAAATGACGGAGGGCTATGAATGGTTTTGAAGAAAACCTTTAACGTAATGAACTTGATATCGTTGTAGAATCTAGTGATTTGAATAAGGAGTGGTTTAAGCTCCGCTTTTAAAATCGAGTAGTTTTCAAACCAAACCGAGTGGGTTGTAGCATTTGCTAGTTTTGCTAAAGAGGTCACTCCCGGTGAAGGGATCTAGGCTCTTTTGTCATCGAATGAGGTGCTGGATATTCATAAAGGAATACCGCTATGCAAAGCAATAACTAGAGCTATTTTTTTGAAAAAATTGATTCTACAACATCTTTAGGTTTTTTTTCTTTTCATTAATCTCATTAATGACGTCCCATTATTTATGTTTCCTAAACATCACAGAAGAAACGAAAATAAAACACACATATATGCCATCCGCATTCGCCACAGGGACCCGGGTCTTCACTTTAAGGTTACTTAACTTACGGCAGGGCGGGGTCAGGACTAGCGCGGATACAAAACATATATAGTGTGTATTAATATATCTTATATATAAGTAGTAGTCGTCTCACACAGTTATATGATCACATCACAGAACTCAGGCAGCAGATGCAAACATATGAAATATAAGATATACTAGGAGGTTCGTGTTTTAAATTAAGCCAATAATGAAAAACATGGATTCCACGGTCTTGATGAATAGCCAAACCCACATCTCAAGACCCCTACGAGAGCGGCAAGTGGCCCTGCCAATTCTAGAGTTACACGACTCGGTCTCGACTCCTCGAGATGGTCTCTCACTGGACTCTAGAACCCAGTTACTTGTGCTCCCCGTCTTGGGTCTATCCTAATGCAGAAAAAATAAATAATATACATCAATGGTGACAACAACCTCAACCAGGAAGTGTCCCAATAAAAGAATATTACATACAATATTTACATGAATGAAAATATAAAAACTCTAATCTCACGTAAAAAACCCGGCTGTTCAATCACGACGATCTAATATAACATATCAGAAGCAACACATAACATCACATGTCATCAACGTAAGTAAATATGCATATCCCGAATGTCGTTGATATATAGCAACGAGATCGGGTATACACCACATATTACACTTACGGTCACAGAAAAGAAATGAAAAATACAATAATTAGAATCCGTATATACCTTAGACATCATAAACCCGAAATATTACATATTCTAAATTTCATGCCTAACCCTATAAACCTTGCATTTAAGTCTCGAATTGAAAACACTTTTCAATAACAAGTCGACTAATTCAATAAGATTCCCGATAAAATGATCGAATACTCGTCGGGAACTTTAGTAGATTGCCGCACCCCCGATGCCGTCAACGAAGTGCAATTGGGCGGAACACCGCGGCCGCGAGCACCCGAGTGGATACTTTTGGCTACGGTGTTCTCCTATAGTCACTTGGTCGGGCTATAGGGCATGGCTATCTAGTAGTGTTTCCCGGCGACTATTCGCGTACAATACGCGATTGCGACGGAGTTTTGATTCGAATCGAAACTCCGTGGCAATCGATCAAATGAGACTAAAACGCGAGATTTACAAAACACAAACTAGTTTTCACAAAACTAATTAATGTGGATTCCAAAAAATGTATCACATATCATAATAATCTATACGATGTTAAACATTTCGATCGATATATCAAACACTCACAAATCACAAAGACCTCAACAACTTGAACCTCACTAAAAATATCCAGAAAATGCTAAATATCACTACAGAGCAGCACAAGAAAAAGGAGTCCCAAACTCACCAAACTTGCGGCGGAACCGCGGCTAAACCCTAGGTTATGCCGCGGTTCCGTGGCCATTTAGTTGATTTGGGCCCTCATATTTACAATAACCTGCATGATTTTCTGAATATTTTTAATCTGAAAAATTCTAAATTTTGAAAAATGAACAGAAACATGGTAAAATTGGTTTTCGAAACTTCGATCGAACACTTTAACGTCGTCTAGACCCCGCCTAATGCTCTAGCTTGGCTCTGATACCATGAAAGTACGTCTTCGCACCTTTGCTAGGTTTGTATAAGCATCAAGTCCTCTACTAGGTTTGTATAAGCATCAAGTATGCAATTTTTAAAAAATCTAGAGGTCTAAGCTATACTAACCTAGAATCAAACTAGAGAATTAGGGGTTTAGTGTAAGCAAACAAGTTCTACACTAAATGAAAAGAGAATACAACCTTTGTAGACCGGTCGTTCACTTCTAAAGTTTCAAGTAGTAGTCTCTAGTACTCTTCTTAGACTCCACTTGGTGAAAGAAACAAGCTTGCTTTGTAATTTTCGAGGCCGAAGATGATCCATCTTGAAATCTGTCTAGGTCAAGCTACTTTTTCACTAATCAAGTATTAGTGAAGGAAACGACCTATACTAAAGGGCTAGTAAATTGTAAGTTGATGAAGTAGGAATTTTGCTCACATTAGAAATCTATTCTCTTTTCTTTTCTTACCTCAAGAAAATGCTCGAAAGCCAAGTGAGGAAGAAGATGAGGATGAACTTAGATGGAGAGAGAGAGCCATGAGGTGAAATCATGAGATGGTGTGGAAATATATATGAATAAAAACAAAGAGATTGGAGTGAGTCATGGGTTCTCAAAGCTTCCACATGCATCAAAGAAAATGACTCATTCTCATTTTCCATTAATTCATAAATTAATCTATTTCCAACTCATCACAATTCTCATGTGTAATTCTCATACATCTTAGTTCTATGTATCATCAACCATGATACAATAATCTATACATATAATTATATATATCACACACACACATATATATATATTAATATGTATAAAGAGAAGAAAATCTTTAGTGAGCTAATATTAGTTAATATATATATATATATATATATATATATCAAATATATTAATATATATTAAATTATTAAATCAACACTTAATTCAATAATCCAATTATATCAAATATAACCTGACTGATATCAAATATCGCTATATTAGAATACGGTATCATATACTCGTATTTAATCAAGCTCCCGCACATATCACCATATGTGCTCGACGTCGTTTCGCTTGAGTTAGGACCTCTGTGGGGGACTCTAAAGACTCGTCAATACGCCAGCAGTAGGTAATGATCACATCAGTCATCCACAAGCTATCAACGGTACTAACCGGATGTAACGGCTACTCCGGTATTGAACGAATAGAAAATCAATAAGCAAGCTTGTCCAAACTCCCGTAAAGCCTATAAGCAACTCTTACCGTGCAGTCCGGTCTTTTCGTCTGATACGTCGCATATCAAGTCTCGGGGTGAAAACGTCAGACCCCATTAACTTGATAAGTCATGCCGATGTGTGGCCTATAACCGTTCGAGAAACTACTGATAACACTTACCGGTAAATCTCATCAGCCCTGATCAGGAACTTGCTGTTATTGCCAGCCGAGCATAGCGCAACACCAACTCCCTATACCGGGAGAGACGAAACCTCTCCTATCGCTCACTGCCTCCATGTGACTCAGGACTGTACCTAAAATCCACCTGTTTGCACGACTCCTTTGAGCCGCGGTATGGAGGAAATCACAGCATAATGGGAACCACACAAGACACTATGACGATCTCGGGTCTACAGACTAAGCTGTACATGTGTCACCAGAGAACTGCTATCTGACGATAGGTATAGTACCAACTAGGAGTTCTCGGCGAGTGCTGTTCGGTGTACCCGTTCTTTAATGAGCACATGTGTACAATCTATGATGTCAAACACCAATGGTTATGGGATCAACCATCGCCCCATACATGATCAAGAAACGTACACACTAGTCTACTCTAGAATATCGATGCCCTGTCTCGATACTCCCTCGATTAAGAACTGTTAAAGGATGTGCTTGTGGACTACACAAGCCCCATTAGTATGATCTGAATCATAGTCCTGGTAGTCAAGCGTACATCCTAAAGGCTTTATCAACATGTAACAGAGATACAATATAATAATACAAGTGTACATGTTACGATAAAGAGTAATTAGATAACGTACTATCATGTCGAGCAAGAAAGTCCTCTATATATATGTCCAAGCATCCACTATATCATATAATAATGGCCTCTAGGGCATACATATTCCTAACAACATGCAGTAAATTATATGGAATAGAGGATAAACTAGGAGCCCCGCGTTTCATCGAACCCAAATAAAATGCAACGTTCTCCGGTCGTATTGGTAAGCCCGTATAATATCGATTCTAGACCCCTACGAGTGCGGCAAGCTACCTGGCAATTCCAGAACTGGTAACCAGTCTTTAATATCATGAGTCGGTCACCCGTCAGTTTCTAGAATCCGTTAACTTGGGTACTCCTCCGCAGGTCAATTCTATAACCCCTATAAGTGCGGCGAGCAACCTGTCAATTCTAAAACGAGACGGCCCGGTCTTAAACATTATGAGACGGCGACCTACCGTACTCTAGAACCCGGTTACTCGAGCACTTCTTCTGGGTTAATCCTAGTACAGAAATGAAAAATATACAATGGCAACAACGCCTCCATCCTGGATGTTTCCTAATAAAAGAACATACATCAAGCGGAAATGACGGCCACATATCGACCTCTCGTCCTGAATAAATGAATATACATCAATACACAAAACTGTAAAACTAACATTCCACGGCGACAATCCGGCTAAACCATCACAATATATATATATATATATATATATATATATATATATATATATCACATCACAAGCAACAACATATGTGCAACCCCATTTAATCGAACATATATTAATTAGACGACATTTAACAACACATACAAAAACCATGACTATAGAATTGATCACCCCGAAGAGAATACTTAAAAATTCCAAACGATGAAAATTGAGTGCACTTCAACATCCAAAAAACCAAACTTTTTGCCAACACAAAGAGTCTGAATGACCCATCCAAGGCCCTTGGAAACTCCCCGGAGGACCCTGATCCGCCTCGCGGGTTCTCGGTCTGAACCAAGAGCCCACGAGGATCGGGAAACACAAAAAAGTTCAGTTTTGGACAGCCACACAATGCTGAAATCAGCCACACAAAAAACAGCAACTATGCTCTAAAAATGGGTTTGAAAAAAAGGTTCCCGAGACCCTGAGGGTCACCCTTAATACCCTACGGAGCCCCTGTTTCAAAATGAGAGCTCCGGTCATCGAGTACACGCAAGAAAACGCCAAAATAGTCGTTGAGTTTGACGGAAAACCATTGCTGAAATCAACCACCAAAAACCAGGCTCTATTTTGAAAACCGGGTTTGAAAATGGCTTCCTGAGATTTGCCGGGTCGTCCTCTATCATCCACGGAGTCCCCGCTCCAAAACGAGAGCTACGGGGATCGAGTACAAGCACGAAAACACAAGTTTATGGCTAATTAAAAAACAGTGGGGGTTGATTTTTCAGGCTGAAAAACAGTAACTTTTCGAAGCCGTTTGCGATGAGTTCTTCAGTCCTGCAAGCAAGTTTTGATGTATGGTTGGCTCTGATACCATGTTGGGTGGTTTGTACTCTTGCCGCGATCACCGCGACTAATTCGTAATGGATTTTAATAATTTTTAAGTAAGGACAAGTCACCAATATCCAAGGATTCATCCACATACTAAAACTAGCAAATAACATACAAGGTTTAGAGATAACAAACTTTGATGCGTGCCCACCCAATCGTGGAAGACTTTTCCAAGCTCCTCGTAGGCCGTCGGGAACAATCTTGAGAATCCATCTCTCTTGCCGAAGATGATCCATCCGAAGGAAACCAATCCAAGCTCCAACTACACCTAGAATATCTAGTGAAGCAACTAACCATCCAAATTTACTAGAAGTGGAGTGTTAGTGATGTAGCGATTATCACTTTCATTAATCTTTCTTATGCTCTCCATTAATCTCAACATATGAGAGGAGGAAGAAGGAGATGGAGATGAGAGAGGAGAGGATAAGAGAGAGAACGACATAATAGAAAATGAATCCAAACTCAACATAATTTTTCAAACACTAGAAAAAAATGTCATCCTATTTTGCATTAAACAAATGCAAACCATACCTTTCTACATCCTCTCATTTACACCTCACCCTCCACCTCATTTATCTATTTTCTAATATTAGAAAATAGGAAATGATGTGTCATTCTAGATGTATTCTTGTATAAATATAAGAATACATCTCCGTATACATACCCGTATTCGTATCAAAATACGAATACCAAAGAGAGAAAATGAATAGTGAATATAATGCTAGAATATATATATATATATATATATATATATGTAAATTATTAAATCGATACTTGATTTAATAATCTGGCTTAATTCTAAGCCGGCCAGTATTATCAACCATCCAATTAAACTCCATGTAGCTAGTACACGTATTTAACTAGACCCTGACTCGTACCAAAGTACGACCTCTACATCATTTCGTCTGAACCGGAAAAACCTTCTTTATAAGACTTTTAAGACTCGACAATACGCTGACAGTTGGTTACTGGATAAATCCATAACCACAAGCACGTCAGAGGAACTACCTGTACGTAACGGCTATCAAGGTATATACCGAAAAGGAGGTCGACAATCAAGTCCATCCGTATCCTACTGGGCCTGAATATGACAATCTCCGTACAGTCCGGTCTTTTCGTCTAAGAGTATCGCATACCAGATCTAAAGGGTGGATAACGTCATACCCGTAATAACCGGATAAGTCATGTCAGTGTCAAGCTCATTACCAACCGAGAAACTACTGATCTCCCATCAGTAAATTTTATCCGCTATGACCATGGACTTATGGTGATGGCCAACCGAACACTGCGCGACATCAATTCCCAATACCGGGAGAGACGAATCCCTGACGATCGCTCACTACCTCCATGTAGTTTGAGACCGTACCCAACTAAAACCTGTTTGCACGACTCCTTTGAGCCGTGGTAAGATAGTAATTTAAGTACAGTGGGAACTCATACAAGACAAATAAAGATCTCAGGTCAAAGGACTAATCTGTACTTATGCCACTAGAGAGCTGCTATCTGAAGATAGGTATAATACCATTTAGAAGTTCTCGGCGAGTCCGTCTGGTGTACTCACCTTCAGTGAGCACATGTATACTATCTTAGGTGACACAACACCAATGACATGTGAGACCGGCCACCATCCCTCATCAGGGTATAGAAACGTATACGCTAATCTACTCCGGAATATCGATGCCCAGTCTCGATGCTCCCTTAACTAGGGACATTTAAGGATGTGCTTGTGGACCACCCAACTCCCACGTATACGATCGCTATCATAATGCTGGCAGTCAAGCAAGAATCCTACGCGCTTCATCATTCTGTATTAGCAATACGTAATAACAAGTAAAACGTATACACATCAATGATAAAAACAAACTAAATAGCATACTATCATTTCGAGAAAGACTGTTCTACTTGTATAGGTCCTTCCTCAATTATTATAACTGCTTATCTGCAATTACAATAATTGTTTTGAGAGCACTATAGCCAACAAAACGCAGTCGTGCGGACACATCTCTTTTTACACATAACCGTACTCAGGGCATGGTGATTGTGCTGGTGTATGTTGATGATAGTATCATTACTGAAGATGATTTTACGGGCATCTCCAAGATGAAATAATATTTGGCTTCACACTTCCATACCAAGGACTTTGGGTCACTTAGATACTTCCTTGGAATTGATGTGTCACGGAATTCTGTTAGATTACAACTCTCCCAGCGCAAGTATGAACTCGATCTTTTACTTGAGACAGGTTTTCTGGGATGTAAACCATCAAACACTCTTATGGATTTCTCAGTCAAGCTATCTCGATTGAGCTCTTTCTCGGATTCTCCACTACCTGACCGAGGACGATATCGATGTCTAGTTGGGAAGCTTATTTACTGTCACTCGTCCTGACATTGCCTTTGTCGTTAGCATAGAAAGTCAGCTTATGCAGAATCCTTTGACCTCTCACCTTAAAGTAGTTGAACATATTCTCATATAGATCAAAAGTTCTGCAGGACATGGTCTTCTTTACAAACCATTATCTACATTGTCGCTCATAGCCTTTGCGGATGCTGACTTTCCTGGGTCCATTGATGATCGTCGTTCCACGAGTGGCTATTGTGTTTTCTTAGGAGGAAACTTGGTTACGTCGAGAAGTAAAAAGCAAAATGTAGTGGCTCGTTGTCTGCAAAGGCTGAGTATAGATCTATGACGCATACAGTTGCTGAGTTGGTATGGCTTACCTCCCTTCTGACAGATCTTGGGATTTCTTCTTTTCTTCCGACCACACTCTTCTGTGATAATAAGACCGCGATCTATATTGCTGAGAATCCATTTTTTCATGAGAGGACCAAGCATATCAAAATAGATTGCCATTTCATTCGTGACAGATAAGGTGTTTGCACTCCAACACGTTCTCTCTTCGACTCAACTAACAGATATTCTTACCAAAGCTCTTTCTCGACCGATTTTCGCTCGTCTTCTGTCCAAACTTGACATGATCGACATCTATGCTCCGATTTGCGGGGGAGTGTTATGAATACAATTAGTTATTATATATTAGTTATGATTATAGTTAGTTATTAGATTGGTTAAAATAAGAGGTGATTTTAGCATCTCTATATATAGTTGCATGAACTCTTGTTTTTATTATGCCAATAAATTATTTTCCTCTTGGTTCTTTTCATTATGCTCCAAAAGCTTTTATTAAGTCTCCCCCCAACCAAGGTGTCGAATCAAATCTATAAACTTCAGTTCCATGCTTTACAATGAGAATATTACTCCTCTTTTATAATCTGAATACACTCCCTAATCTATAGCATATAGCGGTAAGTTACAAAAATATAGAACATGGTTCTTTCTATATTTGTACATAATTGTACTTATAACTCCAAGAGACGCAATTCATTCCTGATCCTTATAGGAGTAGTTGTTTCAACTTAGCTCCTGATCAATCTATAATGCTATGATTCACCTAATCATGGTTCTCGATACAACTTCAAATTAATTTAGGAGTTTATGTTGAGATCTATTGGTGTAGGCTCTCTCAATTTGGAAGTGTACAACTCCTGCAAGCTCAGAACTGCAACAATAAGAACTCCGCCCTTGAATCACATCCCTTGGCTTGATGTTCCTTTTTTCCTTTCGAGACTTAGTAGGATATGATTTGCATATGGCTTTTATTGACTTGGAGAAAACTTATGACAAGGTACCTTGAAAGGTATTATGACGGACAATGATGAAGAAGAGAGCCCTAATCTATTACATTGATATAATGAAGGACATGTATGATGGAGTAGTGGTAAATGTAAGAACTTACGGCAGCCTAACGAGTGATTTTCCGATCACAATTAGCTTGCATCAAGGATCTGCATTAAGTCTATTCTTATTTTCCATAGTGATGGATGAGCTTACTAGAACTATCCAGGATGAGATACCTTGATGTATATTATTCGTTGATATTATTCTGGTAAATGAGATGAAAGCAGTGGTTAATACCAAATTGGAGTTATTGAGGAAAATATTGGAATCTTAGGGATTTAGATTGAGCAGGTCTAAGATCCGATCAAGATGTTGGAGTGACCTTCAATAAAATTTCTATTTATCCGAGATCTAGGCATCAAATCTTATTCCATGATATTTCCATAAGATTTTTCTTTATGCAATGCAAATTTAGTAAACAGAGAAGTCGAGATCGCAGAGGTATAATAGTGGATGGGCAAGAGATATCACCAAGCGAGCAGTTTAGATATTTACGGTCTATCATCCAAAAAGATATGGAGATCAATAGCGATGTCAACCAGAGAATTCAGGCTGGTTGGTTGAAATGGAAGAGCGCAATAGAGATTTTGCGCGATCATAACTTTCCATTAGACTGAAAGGGAAGTTTTGTCGAAGCGCTATTTGGTATACCTTATTATATGGTACGAAATGCTGGATTCCTAAAAAACATTATGCACAGAAGACGCATGTAGTGGAGTTGCGCATGCTTCATTGGATGTGTGATAACACTAGAAAAGATAAAGGTACGAAATAAAGATATTCGTGCAAAGGTTGGTGTAGCACCTGTTCACAAAATGCGAGAAAACCATTTAAGATGGTTTGATCATGTGCGATGCAGACCGATGGAAGCACTAGTTCGACGAATGTATATTCTCAATTTAGGCTAAGTTAAAAGGGCGAATGGAAAACCGAAGAAAACGTGGAGGCGATACGAACAATGTTCTAAATATCGATATCGTAACGGCCTGAAGAGTTTCATATCGAATAGCAGATAATGTGATATATCAGGAGATATTTTCTAAAAAAATATTCTTATATCATAAATGTTATGTATGAAAATACAAACGGCTTTTTAAATGAGTTTTTTCTTAATAGCTCAGTAGTAAAGCAATCATATGAAATGGTTGGTGCTAGGTTTGAATTTTATTTAAGAAGATTTGTTTTAAACACAAATAACTGAATATGGATCCACAAAGAGAAAATGTTGATATGGATTATGGGCTTTTTCTCAACAGTTTCAACTTTAACTTATCATTTTCTATTTGGACGGACCCAGGGATTTTCAACAGTAGACGGTGGCGGATCCAAAAATTTTGGTCAGTGGGGTCACAAAATGCTTTCAAGATTTATGAACATTTTCAACTGAATAATATATAAGAAACATAATACAAATTTGAAACAAAACAATAAAATTTTAAACGGATTCAATAATTTAACTTAAAATCCTATGCCTACAAAATCATTTTTCGATACTTTGTATCTTGACACAGCAGATAGATGGACTCCGAAACAAGGGGCATCTCATGTTAGCTTTGTTAGACATTTTTACCCCTCAGTTTAATTTTGTGGTCAACATGGTCAATAGGATAAAAAGAGTATAAACATCTTTACCTGCCGGTGTCGGTCAATGAAATGCCAAAATGAAAATTTGGTATTTAACTGCGGAGATAAAAAACTTAGGGTAATTTAATATCATTTAGCGAAGAATAAATAGAGGAAGAATTAAAATCCAAATCAAAATAATGTTTCTTTGCCACTTTACTTAAAAAAGAGTTATTTAACTTCATTTTTAGCTAACTTCTTCATGGAAGGAGCACCAACTCAAAAAAATAATCTTCATCTTCAAAAGCAAAATGACCCAACGTCTGAAATGAACTAGTTATTTAAGCATCTTTATTTAGGGATTTGTGTGAAACTTAGAAGCATGTCTCCATTTTATTGTATAAGCTCAGTGGGGGCACGTGCCTCCACAAGCTTTAACTTAGATCAACCACGGCTAGCAGGGACACCAAAAGATCTAGGTTTCATTAAAAAATCATATTATACGTTTTGCAAAATCCTTTAAAAATAAAGCAATATTTTGAATCAATTTAGTTACAATATAGAAGAAAGTATTTAAAAAAAACACAATGATGTTCATACCTTCTTAAAATAATCTAGAAACTAATTTAGCTAATTGTAATTAAACCTAAGTAATTTTGTCGAGAAAGAAAGCATATTACCACTTGGACTAAAATTCTCATTCTGTATTTATGCAACATATATAATATAACAACAAATGAGCTTTTTATCCCAAGCATATGGGGTAGGCTACATGAACCAACATGAGAATCACGCCGGGTCCAGCACATGAATCCTCCGCCTCCACTCACTCCTATCGTACAATATACTTTCATTGAGGCCTTTGGCAACCATATCTTTTCGTATCACCTCCATCAATGTTTTCTTCGGTCTCCCTTTCGCCCTTTTGACATTGTCTATATTGAGAGTATCCATTCGTCGAACCGGTGCTTCCATAGGTCCACGTCGCACATGACCAAACTATCTTAGCCGGTTTTCCTGTATCTTTTACTCCATAGGTGCTACACCAACTTTTGCACGAATATCCTCATTTTGCACCTTATCTTTTCTAGTGTTACCACACATCCAACGAAGCATGCACATCTCCGCTACGTGCATATTCTGTGTATGATGCTTCTTAGGAGCCCAATATTCTGTACCATATAATAAGGAAAGACGAATAGCGCTCCGATAAAACTTCCTTTTCAACTTTAACGGAAAGTTATGATCATACAAAATCTCTGTTTACTCCTCCATTTCAACCAACCAGCTTGAATTCTTTGATTAACATCGCTATCGGTTTCTTCTTCGTTTTGAATGATGGAACCTAGATATCTAAACTGATCGCTCGGTGATATCTCTTACCCTTCCAATATTATACCAATATGGTCTCGACTTCTCTGTTTGCTAAATCTGCAATGCATATATGCTGTTTTGGACCTGCTTAATCTGAACCCTTAAAATTCCAACGTTTGCCTTTATAGCTCCAATTTGGCATTAACCCCTGCTTTCGTCTCATTTACTAGAACAATATTATCAGCGAATAGCATACATCAAGGTACCTCATCTTGGATAGTTCTAGTAAGTTCATCCATCATGATGGTAAACAGGAATGGACTTAATGCTGATCCTTGATGTAAACCAATTGTAATCGAAAAATCACTCGTTAGGCCGCCGCAAGTTCTGACATTTGCCATTACTCCATCGTACATGTACTTGATTATGTCAATGTACTTGACAGGGACCCCCTTCTTCATCATTGTCCCCAATAATACCTCTTTAGGTATCTTGTTGTACGCTTTCTCTAAATCAATAAATATCATATGCAAATCTCTTCTCTCGAAGACGCTTGACAAGTTGACGAAGTAAATGAATAGTCTCTGTCGTCGATCGTCCAGAAATGAATCCAAACTAATTCTCTATTATCTTAACATCCTTCCTTAGCCTGTGTTCAATCACTCTCTTCCAAAGCTTCCTGGTGTGACACATACGTTTTATTCTACGGTAGTTTGAGCAGCTATGAATGTCACCATTGTTCTTGTAGATAGGTACAAGCGAACTTTTCCTCCATTCATTTGGCATCTTTTTGGTCTGTAAAATCTTATTAATTAGATTTGTCAGCCATTTAACGCCTATTTCTCCTAGTATCTCCAAATCTCGATAGGAATCCCGTCTGGACCAACCGCTTTTCTTGATCTCACTCTCTTGAAAGCCTTTTTAACCTCAGGTAGTCTTATTTTATGCATGAAATAACGGTTTATATCTTGAGATTGAATGACAAGTTCATCCAAATTCTTAGTAAAACTCTCATTGAACAATTTGTCAAAATAATCTCCATATTTTCTTGATATTCTCATCTCAAAGTAAAACCTTTTGATCTTTATCTTTGACACACTTCACCGCACATAAGTCTTTGGTCTTCCTTTCCCGTATCCGAGCAATCCAGTATATATCATTTTCAGCCTCCTTAGTGTCTAATTTCATGTACACATCCTTATAGATCTTTGTTTTAGCTTTCCGAATAGGTTTCTTAACTTTTTTTTTATCCATTTTATACTTTTCAAATCTCTCCGCATCTCTGCTTTTCTTCAAATCTTTATAAAAATCTCTCTTAATTTTAATAGCAAGCTTTACTTCTTTATTCCACTATAATGTGTCCTTAAATTGTGGAGTACCATCTCTCGACTCACCAAGTAGATCTCTAACTACTCTCTTGATACAATTAGCCATCTTGTTTCATGTTTTGTCTGAATCATTTTCAGATTGTCAATTCGCCTCTTGAACTACACAATCTATAAAAACTGTTTGGTTACTTTCCTTCAGTCGCCACCATTTAATTCTAGGCTTCACTTTATGTCTAATTTTCTTAGGTCTTCTTCTAGATCGAAAATTTAGAACTAAAAGTTTATGTTGAGTGGTCATACTCTCACCTGGCACTACCTTACAGTCGATACAACAATCTCTATCTATCTTTCTCATCAGAAAAAAGTCTATTTGACTTGCATTTGATTCGCTTCTAAAGGTGATAAGATAGGTCTCTTTTTTTCTAAACCAAGTGTTTGCTAAGATCAAGTCATAATATAAGGCAAAATCTAGAATCGAGCTATCTGCTTCATTCCTCTGTCTAAAACCAAAACCTCCATGAATAGTATCAAACTTACTACGACTATTACCTACATGTCCATTGAAATCACCACCAATAAATAACTTTTTTCCACTAGGTATCTTTTGCACCATCTCGTCTAAATCCTCTCAGAATAGACACTTACTAGCGTCATCAAGACCTATCTATGGTGCATAAGCACAAATAACATTAAGGATCTCCCCATCTAGAATAAGCTTAACCGGTAAAACTTTTTCACCTTTTCTCCTAATCTCAATTATATTCTCAAGCAACCGGCTATCTATGATTACGACTATCCCATTACGATTTGTATCTCTGCCCGTATATCAAACCTTATAACCCCAAGGCTCTATAACTTTACCTTTTTCACCTACCCATTTAGTTTCTTGCAAACACATAATACAAACTCTCATAATCATCACCTCTATTAATTCTGTTAGTCTACCCGTACGGAAACCTATGTTTCAAGAAACTAGATAGATCATATGAAACCTTATTTGTCGCTACACCAGGGGTCCGATGTAGCACGTCGTTTCTGGACGACGACCTAGATGCCCTTGCATACTTAACACTACACCCGAGATCCGATATAGAGTGTCAGTGAGTAGGAGACGTCCCAACGATATTTTTTTTTTATGGTTTATGTCATAGAATGTGATAGTTTTACGTTGGCTGTCACAAGCCTACCACAACCTTCACCCTTTCTCGTCTGGACTTTGGACCGGCAACGATAGGTTTTATGCAACATATATAATAGATACCCAAAAATTCCAAAATCTCGTATATAACATATATTAATTTTATTTTCCGAAATGTCAAACGGGGCATGTGCCCCCTTTACCTCCTTAGCGGATCCTTGCTTCATTACTGGTCGGGTCTATTACCAACGTTATCTAAAAACCAATAACCTAAATAAAATTAGGAAAATATCATTGGACAGATATGTTCTATCGAGGTATATTACGAAATATCGGCCGATATTTACCCAAAACTAAAAAAGATATAAATTCAGCCTATCGTATCGTTTTCCCTCCAAAACCGATATATCGGTCGATATAAGAGATATATCGGCCGATATAGGAGATATGTCGGCGATATTTAGAATACCAGATACGAAAAGATATGGATGCCAAATACCTTAATGAAAGTATATTATTCGATAGGAGTGAGTGGAGGAGGATTCATGTGCTTGACCCGGCGTGATTCTCATGTTGGTTCTTGTAGCCTATCCCATATGCTTGGGATAAAAGGTTTAGTTGTTTTTTGTTGTGGACTCAGTAGGATATGATCCCTCATCTTGTCTTATAACAACTCCTCTCAACCCGCTAATCTTTCTTAAATTGATCATTATTCTCGTTGCATAAATGTTTGACTTGCCATATTTGTGTCTTAGGGTTGAAGTTGAACATAATTTCACATAACAAATATATCATCTTTTTCTATTTTTAGACTTTTCTATAGTCTATGAATCTGGAGGATGCCAACTTGTTATCTTGGTCTATGGCAAGCCCCTCTTTCATTGAACTAGGAATTTGGCACTTGTTTGGAGAGAGTTGACGTCAAGTCGATCGTAAAACTTTGTCAGATACTCCATAGTCGACTCTATTTGGATAGGAAAAAGATCATCTGATGATGATGGGGTAACAATACTTTTTCTCATTCTTTACTATGGAGCATCCATGCATCACTAAGTTTAGAAGTGATGAATCCGAAGTTAACGTATTGTTTGCTTGATGGCCAATAATGCATGTCTTGAGAAAGATCTTTAAACCTTTTGTCATTGCTTTAGTTTTTGACCTTGTCCATCTCGAGTTAACAAAGTGGGAATTATCAAGCGTATTTCTTTTGTGTCGTAGTTAAGAAATGCGAATTTTCTGCACGCATTGCTTGGCCTGCAATGCTGTTGGTAGTGAGCTTAGATATTCATATATAGTGGTAGTGGTAATCACTGATTCTTTCACATCTCTAACCAACCGATATTTCAGCTCCCTTATATAATGTATTACATTTTTGTCCCACAACTATAGGCTATCAAGAATTATTTGGCAGTTGGTATATATCTATATGTAGGGTTGCTAGGCACACGCACAAGGGTCTACGAGGTATCAACCATGCCCGATTTAAAATTTAGCCGTGCCGAACAACCCAAAACCGGATCTTTAAACTAGAGTTTATGCGAAAACTAACATGTTAAACACTTTAACACCAAGTGAGAGGGATTACAACTTTTGTAGATCCGGTCCTTCACTTCTTAAGCTCCGTGCCGAGGTCCCTTCGCTGCGATCATCGTGTTCCGGACTCTCGAGAGGCTCCACGAAGAGAAAGATGCAGTCTTACTTCCGATCTTCGATAACATAGATGATCTACCTTGAAGTTTCATTAACACAAGCTAACATTCACCAAATGAAATGAACACCCTCATCTAAATAGCAAGGATAGATGAGGATGATGAAGTAGGATTTTTGCTCTCATTTGTTTTCATATTCTCACTCACTTTCATCACTTAACAAAAAGGTTTTTCAAAAAAAGAACTCAAGGAAGAAGATGATAGAATCCTTTTGTGATGCACAATGAAAGAAGATAATGATCAATAATGCAACCATGGTTGCTAAATCTTTGTAGAGAATTAACCAAGGGTGTAGGGTTTGGGTTAGGTTAAAGATGAGTCATTTGTAAATATCTTTTCCATGACAAAATAAAAACCTTCTAGAAATCATTAATCCAAATCAAACCCTAATCTTGTTTAATCTCCACTAATCATGTTGCATTAGTTATCATATCATGTTACAATATTATATATCACATATATAATATTTATTGTAACAATATAAAATAATACAATTAACATATATCGCATATATATCAATTTATTACCTGAGTGAGAAAAAGAATCTTTTAGTGAGCTAATATTAGTTAATGTAATTTAATATATTATATATATTATTATACATTAAATTATCGAATCAACACTTGGTCCGACAATCCGGCTATATCGCATATAACCGATTAATACGATGACCCGGCTATATCACATATACCCGGCCGATATCTCATATCGCGAGAATCCAATATGGTATCACATACCGCATTATCCTCGGTCCCGCACATATCACATATGTGCTCCTACTCCATTTTGCTTGAGCCAAGAAACCTCTGTGTAGGAATATAAAGAATCGTCAATACGCCGGCAGTAGGTGATGATCATATCAAACACCCACAAGCTGCAAGCGGTCAGCTAAACGTAACAGCCACCCAGGTATTGAGCGCTCAGAAGATCAACAAGTAAGTATGTACATTCTCCTGTGAATCCAATTAGTAACACTCCCGTACAGTCCGGTCTCGTCGTCTGATATGTTGTATATCTCGTATAGGGGTTGTAAACGTCAGACCCCAGTAGCTCGATAAGTCGTGTCGATATGAGGTCTATAACAGTTCGAGAAACTACTGATAACACTTACCAGTAAATCTCAGCAATCCTGGCCAGGGATTTCCGGTTATAGCCAATCGAACACAGCACACCATCAACTCCCTATACCGGGAGAGACGAATCCCTTCCTATCGCTCATTGCCTCCATGTGATTCGGGACTGTACCCAAAAGCCATCTTTTTGCACGCCCTCTTGGATGTGGTATGATGGAAATCAAAGCACAGTGGGAATCACACAAGACTCTATGACGATCTCGGGTCAACAGACTACTCTGTACCAGTGTCATCGGAGAACTGCCATCTGACGTGAAGTATAATACCGTCTGGGAATTCTCGGCGAGTCCGTCCAGTGTACCCAGTCTCTACTGAGCACCCGTACACCATCATAGATGTCAAACACCGATGGATATGGGATCATCCATCGCCCATTATATGGGTCAAGATGCGTATACGCTAGTCTACTCTGGTATATCGATGCCCTGTCTCGATACACGCTCGACTAGGAACTATTATAGGATGTACTCGTCGACTACCGTGGCCCCACTAGTATGATCTCATCATAGTCCCAGTAGTCGAGTACATATCCTAATGGCTTTATCAACATGTAACATAGAGACAATCAGAGTACATGTTAAGATAAAGTACAGCCACATAGCATACTATTATGTCGAGCAAGAAAGTCCTCCCTATATATGTCCCAGCATCCACTACAATATACATCGTATGTACAGTAATGGCCTCTAGGGCATACATATAACTAACACTATAGGCACAATCTCACGACTAACCTCGTCAATGTAGTGGCGGTGATGGCAAACCTGTGCATGCACCGTTGATATTATCACAGTCAACCTCCTAAATCTATCCAAGTAGATATGAATCATATGATTTCAGGCTTACTGTAGTCTTTAGCTTTATCTTGCTACCAGTCCTTCATAAATTAGATTCTTCTAGTTGTTTGGATCAATGATTGCTCTAATGATGCTCTGTTTCACCTGAATTTTCACTTGGACCAACTCTTCTCTTGCCTTAGAATTGAATGATCACTCTGAAGCAACCAAAAGAGATCTTCTCGTCTGGCTGATGGAGTTTTGGTAACTCCTTGAGCATTCTTGTTTTCCTTGTGTTCTTCGGGTCACCCTTCTTGCCACTTTTTGGTTTCAAACATCGGATGCAAGTTTCAACGTGTTGCCCGCACTCATCGCAGAAATGATCCTTACAAACCATCTTTTGCTTTCCATCTTGCTAGCCTTATGTTTTCTCTTTTGCCTTGTGTGATTTGCGGTTCTTAGCTTTAATCACCATGGCTTTCCCGATGCTATCAACCATGAACAACTTCATTTCATTCTGAATTGTCTCATGCAATGCAATCCTCCAGTGTACTTCATAAGCGTTGATTGGAGATCCCTAGCAAGATGGCCTAATTGCTTGAAAATTTGTCACAAGGATTTCCACTGAATCCATTGATTCTTCTCGTAGCCATTGGATAATCTAATAAAGGGTTTTTAACCAACCTTTGAGGCATCATGAGGTTTCATATAGGAATTCGACCTTGTATGGGCATGGCTTGTTATCTTCGATATGACGAGACATATATGTGAAGTAAGATGTAGTTAATCGTTCCAACTTTCAAGCTTCTCTATGTCCATCGCTCCCTCATGTATTAGCAAATCATTTTTACCTCCACCTTATAGGGTTGCATCATTTTTTTTGAAGATTTGCTTATGGTTTCTACTTCATCTTTTTCCTCTGAAGTCTCCATAAATGCTCGTAGTTTTCTCCTACGTTATCTTTAGTCTTGGATGGAGTTACCGGACATGAACGGTGAATAAGTAGCGAATAGGCAAAAAATATCATCCAATGCTGTTGACGTGGAAGTGTTGTCGCTTTGACTTTTGTTGTGTGAGTAGTCATTTTCCTCAGACATATTTTGGGAGACTTTTCAATTAGTTGTTAACCTTAGTGTCGGTGTGATTCCAGATCATTAATAGGCGTTGCAAGTTTCAACCGACTAACGCAGACCTCTTTCCAACAATAAGGAGTGAGACCTCTCTGATAACAATATGATCCCAATTCTATGGAGATGGGTTGATAGTTGTAATCTAATAGATAGTATGTTGAGTGGTGAAGGTTTTGATATATGCAGGCAAAAAAGAAAGAGAAAACGATGATTGAGAACTTCCTTGAAAGGTTTTATTAATTCTCTTCCCATCTAGGTTAGAGGCTCAAACTTCCAAATTTCAGTACATACTTTACAATGAGACTGTTGCCTCTCTTTTATATATTCAATACACTCCTAATCCATATAAGAGTAGGTTACAAAATTTATGGAAATCAGCTATTTCCTTATTTCAATTATTACTATATTTCAAATTCAAAGAGAAACGGTATAAACCTAATCTTTATAGGAGCTGTTGTTTCAACTCTAACTCCTAATCAATCTAGAATGCCATCGTTCACCAGATCACGGCTCTTGATACAACTTCTAATTAATTTGGGAATATGTGCTTAGATCCACCAGATCAATGTCAGGTAGTATAATTTGTTTCTTCCTTTAGCCTGCTATTGATAGCTGATATCATTTCATTAGGGGAATGCTAGAATGGTAATGTTGACGTCAGTGACTCAGTATAATATATTTTTGTATTTGTAATTTGCTTTGCAAGATGTTCCGGCTATTTCATTTGCTTTTATCCTCCAAAAATAGCTCAACATATTGGTTATCTAAAGTACGATTCGAAGCTTTTATAAGTCTGTACGCTTAGCTGCATGAGATGCATGAGATTATACGGGAAATTCATCTAATTACTTTGGGAATGTGGAGTAAAATAAAATAAAAGTTAATGCGACTTTAGATGATATGAGATGTAAAGGATGGATGATGCATGCTAATTTTATGTTTCTGGAGAGACGTTTCATGAATTTCAACTAAAATTTGTGAAAAGTTCTTATGGAGGAACATATATTCTGCATCTATGAACATCATCTAAATCCCATGCTATTTTTATATATTTAGTTCGGCCTTCAGGTATCTATGTATACGGATATTTGATCATTTATGCACAGAGGGGGTCTTCCTATACTTTGAGAGAAGTTTGAGAATTATATGCCGGTGCATGTGAGGGTTTTCCTTCTCAACAAACTCTCTCATATACTCTCCTCTTTTAACACAAGCACGGTATTTCTTTGCATTCATTCTCAATTTTTTTTCTTACTCTTAAATTTATTTTGAGATAAACTCTTTAATTTATTACATTGTTTAACAGGTAGAGCTCCCTACAACGCACTTTAGTTTTGAGTGTATTTTTTACCTTTTTAATTTGAACATGCAGGTTTGAGGGATCTCGTGGACTTTTTACCAGCTTCTCTGGCAACCATAGTCAGTTATTTTTCAGCAGAGATTACTCGTGGCGTCTGGAAGCCTGTTTCAATGAATGGAATTGATTGGCCCACTGCA
Source organism: Agapanthus africanus (assembly GCA_030015575.1). NCBI lineage: Eukaryota > Viridiplantae > Streptophyta > Magnoliopsida > Asparagales > Amaryllidaceae > Agapanthus > Agapanthus africanus. Next base: position 73,242,968 of record JASDDO010000029.1, on the reverse strand, counting down.
AATCTTGGCGCAATTGAATCTGAAATAAAGGAAGTTCTTGCATCAGCTGGGGTCCAAGTATCCAGCTCTACTGCATGTAAGTTTTGACCCCCCTGGATTTATTTCTGCTTTATTTCTTCTGTTATGATGCACCTTTTCTTTCTCTTGGAAGTCTTGTCAATTACATTATGCAAAACCTAACCCTTCATATGCTCATTTCTGAACTCAGAAGTGTAAGACTTGCCACAGACGTTTGGAACTCCATCATTCTGCAAGTAGTTTTATAGAGAACTTTTTTTTTTTTTGGTTGAAATGACTGCACCATGAATGTTATGGATAGTTTAATTGATAATGAAAGCAGGAAGAACTAATTAGGATGGTTTGGACATGTGCAGCGGAGGAGTTATGTTTACAGAATAATGAGTGAGTCAGGATTCTAACTTAGTTTGCACAATTGTGTTCTTTACAAGCCAAAACGTGTATTTCATATATTTTAATGCTTTTCCAAGGTGCCCCAAACTCAATGTAACTGTAATAAATGTCCAATCAGTCATGCAAGTCCTAATTTTTTCCTCATGGTATGTGTTTTTTTCCAGCTGGGACAGCCCCGATGCTACCCCTGCCAATTGCGGCTCTAGTGAGTCTGACCATAACATTCAAACTAGAAAAGCACCTCGACTACATCCATGCTGTAGTTGGCCAAGCGCTCGAAAACTGCTCCACGGGGTGTTCATGGCCGAGCATGCCCGTCATTGGGGCTCTCTGGACCCAGAAAGTCAAGCGGTGGCATAATTTCATAGTCTTCTCATGCACCCTCTCCCCCTTCAGCCGCGACAAAGACATGGTGGCCCAGCTCATCCGAAGCTGCTTCTCATCCTTCCTCGGCCATCGTGGGCCGAACCTTACCTCGTCCAGCGGTGTCAGCGGCCTCCTTGGGGATTCCATCTCCTCTTCATCCTCCAACATTGCCCCAGGCTTCCTCTACCTCCGTAGCTGCCGCGCCTTCCATGATACCAACTTTGTCACCAACACCATCCTTCGCCTCGTCCTTGAATCCGTACATGACCTCGCTTCCAATTGTAATAGCAGTTCCCCAGCGCGCTTGAAGTCTGCGCAGACTTCTCTTGCAGCTGCTGCGACCAGAGTTAGAGAGATAGCGACATTGGGTGTGAGCCTGCTGTGTGTTGCCGGCGGAGGACAGATCGTGCAGGTTTTGTACGAGGAGACGCTGCCAGCTGCATTGATGTCAGCGAGGGAACTTGCAAACAGCAGCTCAAATGCTGAATCAGGTGGGCATACGTCGGTTCTAGAAGGGTATGCGATGGCGTATCTGCTTGTGCTTTCTGGGGCGTGCGTGTGGGGGTCGGGGCGGACTGCATCATCGCCTGCCTTCACGTCTGCATTCTCATCGAGGCGGGCACGTGCAATTACCGTGCATATGGAGTTTGTGGCTGGGGTTGTCGATGGCGACGTGGCGCTGGGCTGTGATCCAGCGACATGGAAGGTTTATGTCTCGTGTTTTGTCGGGCTGTTGGTGGGGTTTGTGCCTGGTTGGGTGCCGGAAGTGAGGAAGGAGACGCTATGGAAGCTGGTGAAGGGACTTCGAGGTTGGGGCGAGAGCAAGCTGGCACTTGAGCTGCTTGAGCGCGCAGGCCCTGAAGCACTTATTTCAGTGGTGGAATCTTTGTTGTGACACAAAGATGAAGATATGTTACCGGCAGCTGTGGATGATCAACATACTGAGATTTTGATCGTCTCATTCTAATGAGAAATGGATCAACAATACTTGACACCAGATTTTGTAAATAGGTATAATAAGATGAGAATCAAAATGGATGCTTCTGATTACTGATATTGTATAGACTGGCTGTCTAATCTGAATGACAGATAGGCTGCTGCATAATTTTGTTGGAACATTTAGAAAGATATTTTCTTCCAAGTGACATCTATTTTACTTGGCCTAAATATTTTAAAATATCTGAGCTTATTCTTCCAGTTGTATGATTAGTCTGGTCTCAGCTCTTTCTTACCTCAGTTTGTTAACAAAATCATTTTTATAGTATGTTACGAGGAACTAAGCAGCAGAAGAAAGGAGATAAATGCTTGTAAGCATGGTTCATCTCTCTAGATATTTGTCGTTGTTTCCAAAGGTCCAAAAGTTTTAAATTAAAATCCAATTTTTAATTAGAATGTCTTTTTGCCCAACTTTGAGAAAAGAATTGTTTAAAACATGAATTAAAAAAAATATATATTTTTGTCTCACCATCATATTTAGAGTTCAAGGGTTACACTTACACATGTCCTCTTCTATTTCCAAATAAATAGATGGAGTCGCATCTAGATTTTCTAGGAACCAGAAAATTTCAACTCATGTTTCATCATGACTCTCTCTTTTCATATGGAAGCATGAATGGAAAATTATACATAACCCTCAATATTTATTTTTTATACTAGTTCTCTCTAATATTCCTTGATGTATGATGTGCATGGTACTTGCTTAAAAAGCTAAGTCAACAATCACAATCAAGGACGAATGATATGGTGCTTGGCTTTTTCCTGATTCCATGTGCCGATGCTCGTAAGTGGGAATTCCTCAGATCGCGACACGTAGCGGATGACGTGTCAACCGTTTAAGCCTACTAAGTTCCTGGGGGCTACAGAGCAGGAATAAGTATGATGCATTCGGTACATTTCTCGGCACCTCGTCTTCGAGATTGCATCCGATTTTTTGGAGATCTCCCCAGAGTACCTTCTCTATTTGCCTAGCAACCTGCCAACAGCTTGCCTCCGAGCGATCCTATAGCCGAGCTTCCACAGCCTTCTTGTTCGTCTCCGAGCTGTTATAGAGTTGAGCTTTCTCGGCCCCTCGCTCGTCTCCGAGCTATCCACCGAGCTGAGCTTCTTCGGCTTCCTCGTTCAACCGAGAGCACGAAGCCCAAGCACCCCTGTAACGGCTCCGTGTATCTCGTCAAAACGAGTTCTCCGCCGCTCCACGTCCGGCGTCCTACGCTGGCGCGTCTCTCCATTAATGAGCGTATCCCGCCATTATGGACGTATCCCGCCATCAACGTGAACGTGAGGCGGGGGCGTAACGGACTGCAAGAATCTCGCGTCGGTTCGCTCTATACAACAACTATATAAACCCTCTCTTCCAGACGACTCAGGTAGGTCGAACTCATTCTAATACGCCGCTACCCTGCCATTATTATTCCTCGGTACTTGATCGTCGGAGGGTCCTATGGTGGTTTCCTACCCCGGGACTTCCCTTGCAGGTTGTTGGAGATAGTGCCCTCATAGTCAATTATTGGATCGCAGGTATGTGATTGCAATGATTGCGGAGGACCTATACCGGTAGGACAGTCTTACTCGAGATGATAGTATGCTATCTGGTTTGCCTTTATCAGTCGTGTACATGTTCAGGTGACTGATTACATGTTACACTTTGATAGAGCCCTTAGGATCTTGCTTTACTACCAACTGTATGACGGCGATCATATACGTGAGAATTGGGTAGTTTATATGCATATCCTTAATTGTGGTCCCTAGTCGTGGGAGTTTCGAGACAGGGCATCGATACTCCGGAGTAGACTAGTGTATACAGTCGAGACCCCGACGAGGGGCGGTGGCCGGTCTCACAAGCCACTGGTGTCAGTTGGATCACCTAAGATGTATACAGGTGCTCATTGGGTTATGAGTACACCGGACAGGACTCGCCGGGAATCTGCTAGTTGGTATTATACATATCGTCAGATAGCAGTTCCCTGGTGACATGTGTACAGGTTAGTTCATCGACCTGAGGTCGTCATTTGTCTCGTGTGAGTTCCCACTGTGCTTTGATTTCTACCCTACCACGGCTCAAAGGAGTCGTGCAAACAGGTAGCTTTTGGGTACAGTCCCGAGCCATATGGAGGCACGTGAGCGGATCGACAGGGGATTCGTCTCTCCCGGTATTGGGGGCGAGATCGTGCTGTGTCTAGGAGAGCCATTACACAAAGCCCACGGCCGTGGCAGGAGATTTACTGGTAGGTACTCCAGTAGTATCTCAGGGTGTTATTGGGCTACACTCCGACACGACTTATACTGCTATTGGGGGTCTGACGTTACTAGCCCCCTAGGCAGATATGCGATACTCATAGACGAACGGACCGGACTGTATATACATTGTCACTGTTAGGCTCAGTAGGGTTTCCGGATGAGTTCGCTCATCGGCCTCCCTTGAGGTCAGTCCATGGGCAGCCGTTACGCATAGCTAGTATCGCTGACGGTTTGTGGTTAAACCCACTACCAGGGTACTGACGAGTCATTAGAGTCCCCCACAGACAGTTTCCCAAGTTCGGGCGAAACGTTGTAGAGGCCGTATGGTTTTATGGCAGGGTTCGGAAAATGCACGTGCGTTTACGCACGTGTTATTTTTCGGGCTGATGATACTGGTCGGCTTTGGTTTATGCCGGATCCGAGTATTATATTGAGTAGATATAATATCTTTGTCTCAGATGCATTTGTATTCGGTCGTAATACAAATGCGGGTATATTTATACAGTTACGGGGTTATCCTGAAAGTCGTTTCAGGATCACTTTTGGAAGTTTCCAGTTTCCAGTTTTCTATCAGCCGTCTTTTAACATTCGGTTAAAGACGGATTTATCTTTTCTTGGATGAGGGTGAGTCATGCTTCTAGAAGGTTCTAGAAAGGGTGACTTGACATGGTGAGTCATTAGTGCTTTAATGGAGCCATTAATGCAATGGTGACTAGGTTAATGAATCACCATTTGCATTAATGAGGTTTTGTTTGCTTAAGAATATTTTTCTTGTGTTCTGTAGGGTTCCTAGGCACTCTAGTGAGGTCTCACAAGGCATCGAACATGCCAATTTCAAAAAATCTAGGTGCCGAGAGACCCGACTACGGATCGTTTGCTAGAAAACTAGGCGAAAAGATAACTAGTTAACACTTAACTAAGGGAATACGGAAATACAACCTTTGTAGATCCGGTGCTCCACCTCCATAGCTCCGCAACGAAGTCCTCTCCGCTGTCCAAATCAAATCCGGGCTCTAGCGTCGGATTCGTCGGAGAATGGGCAAGCTAGGTCGTCGATGTCCATGCCGAAGATGATCTACGTCGAGGCATCGCTAAATCAAGCTCCGACTTCACCAAGTCAAGAAACTTGTGAAGAAAACACACTCTACTACTTGGCAAGAGGTAGAGGATGAAGAAATAGGAAGTGGGTTAACTTTAGAATTGGATTTCTCACTCAAAAACATCAATCACCATTGATGGAGGCAAGCTTTCTTCACTTGAAGCAAGGAAGAAGAAGAAGAATAATATGATAAGATTAATTAGAAAAGAAAAGAAAAACCAATCCTTATCATATATTGAACCATGGTTAGATGTAGAGAGTTAACTAAGGTTTAAGTGAGTGGTTAGGGTTAAGCATGAGACAAAATGGTCATTTGGTCAAAGTCTTCATGAAGGTTCATGAATGAACAAAAGAAAGCAACCATTTTCCTCATTTTGCCTTTTCTTTTTCCAAAAAGATAAATGAATAAAAATGAAATCAAAAACCCTAATCACCCACTTAACTATAGTTTAATTCTTAACACTTAACTATAAGGCATGTATCATCAAACATGATACAAGCAAGTGCACAAAACTATATCGAATATACAATGTGCACACCCGAGCGAGAAAATCCATTTAAAGTGAACCGATACTAGTTAATGCAAAGTAATATATCAAATATATAATTATGCATTAAATCATTAAATCAACACTTGATTTAATGATCCGGTCATATCACATATAACCGACTAATATCAACAGTAACAACTTATCGAATCAACACTTGATCCGATAACCCGGCTATATCGCATATAACCGATCAATGTCACATATCGCGAGAATCGAATACAGTATCACATACTGGTATCATTCTCGGTCCCGCACATATCTCGTATGCGCTCCTATTTCGTTTCGCTTGAGCCAGGAAACCTCTGTGTAGGACTCTAAAGACTCGTCAATACGCCGGCAGCGGATGATGATCATATCAAACATCCACAAGCCGCAAGCTGTCTGCTAAACGTAACGGCCACCCGGGTATTGAGCGATCTGAAGATCGACGAGCAAGCCCGCTCACACTCCAGTGAATCCAACCAGTAACACTACCGTACAGTCCGGTCTGATCGTCTGATATGTCGCATATCTCACCTAGGGGTGGTAAACGTCAGACCCCAATAGCTCGATAAGTCGTGTCGATATGAGGTCTATAACTATTTGAGAAACTACTGGTAACACTTACCAGTAAATCTCAGCAACCCTGGCCAGGGATTTCCTGTTATAGCCAATCGAACACAGCGCAACATCAACCCCCTATACCGGGAGAGACGAATCCCCTCCTATCGCTCATTGCCTCCATGCGACTCGGGACTGTACCCAAAAACCACCGTTTTGCACGCCCTCTTGGACGTGGTAAGATGGAAATCAAAGCACAGTGGGAACCACACAAGACTCTATGACGATCTCGGGTCAACAGACTACTCTGTACCAGTGTCACCAGAGAACTGCCATCTGACGTGAGGTATAATACCATCTGGGAGTTCTCGGCGAGTCCGTCCAGTGTACCCAGTCTCTACTGAGCACCCGTATATCATCTCTGATGTCAAACACCAATGGATATGGGATCATCCATCGCCCATCTGTATGGGTCGAGAAGGTACACGCTAGTCTACTCTGGTATATCGATGCCCCGTCTCGATACACCCTCGACTAGGGACTTTGAAGGATGTACTTATGGACTACCATGTCTCCACTAGTATGATCCGCATCATAGTTCAGGTAGTCAAGTACAGATCCTAAGGGCTTTACCAACATGTAACAGAGAGACAATCAGTATACACGTTAAGGTAAAGATCAACCAGATAGCATACTATCATGTCGAGCAAGAAAGTCCTCCCTATATATGTCCCAGCATCCACTACAATATACATCCTATGTATAGTAATGGCCTCTAGGGCATATATATAACTAACAATCTCCCACTTGCACTAGGGCCATCTGTAGCAGTGGTTGCAGTATCTCATACTCAACCATCCCATAAAAAAATCTCTCTTTGGGAACAGGCCTTTGTGAGTGGATCCGCTGTGTTGTCCTCAGAATCTACTCTCCTTTCCTCGATCTCCCTGGAGATCAACCATCTCTATGATCAGGTGATACTGCCTTAGAATATGTCTGGATCATTGATGGGACCGGCGTTCCTTGGCATAAGCCACAACTCCATTGTCACACAATGGGAGGAACATAGTTCATCTCATGAACCAATATACATCCAAACAGCCTCTTTGGTAGCATCTTAAGTAGCGATGTATGCTGCCTTTATCGTCTAGTATGTCACGGTATCTAGCTTGGAACTCTTCCAACATACCGTCCCTTTACGGAGGGTAAAGACAATGCCTGCGACTGACATTCAGTCGTCTTTATCACCCTGGAACCCTTCCAGTGATTCTCCCCAGGATCATGTGATACCATCTCACTTCGACAAGTGAGAATCCTAACATCCATTTAGATCTATCTCATAAATCCAAAATCCAGGATTTAGTAGGTATCACTTTAATCCTATATGGAGAATCTTTGTGATAAGCGGAGATTGATCGAGCGTAGCATAAGAAACTCCTTTCTTATCAAGAGTATGTCATCCACGTACTCTACGAGGATCGTCACCATACTCCCTACTACCTTTTTGTATATACAAGGTTCATCTACCATTTTGATGATGTCAAACTCTTTGACCGCTTCATCAAAATAGATGTTCCAACTCCGCGATGCCTGCTTTATCCTATAAAGCATCTTGCACACGTTTCCGCTGCTCCCACTGTCTACGAAGCCCTCTGGCTGTGTACTTATAGACGCTCTCTTCTAAATCATCATTTAGAAAAGCAGTCAAGACACCCAACCACCAGATATCGCAGTCATGGTATGTAGCCGTGGCAAGTAGGATCTGGATGGACTTAAGCATAGTCACTTGAAAAGGTTTCATCATGATCCACGCCTGGTCGATGACGAAAAACTTTAACAAGTCTAGCTTTGAAAGTCTCAACTTTTCCATATACACCAAGTAATCTTCTCAAGATATACTTGCTCCTGATGGGGATTTAACCCTTCAGATATTGCAACCAAAGTCCATACTTTGTTGGCGTACATGGATTCCATCTCAGATCGCTAAGCATCCAGCCATTCTTACAGAGTCTTACTCCTGATGGCCAGCTCGAAGCTAGTTGGGTCATCATCTCATGATGCAATCTTCGCTCCCACTGTCATAGAGAAACAGAAGTATCTCTCAGGCGGGTGAGGAACCCTACTAGATCGGCGGAGAGGCTAAGGTTCGTTGGAATCTACTGAATCCTTTGGTTCTACCAAATCATCTGCTGTAGTTTGTATAGCTGGAACCTTTCCAGTTCTACATAACAGACTTTGCCTCGAGCTTGTCCAGATTTTGCTTTTAGACATAGGCCGGACAACCCCAAATCTTAACTGACTTAAGACATGGGCTCTTCCTATACCATATCTCATATGAAGTGGTAGGCAACTGATTTGATTCGAACCGTATTCAATAGGTATGCATCTTCTCAAGCGCATAACTCCCAAAAAGGAAAAAGGTAACTCAGCAGTACTCATCATAGAGCACACCATATCATATATGGTGTATTTGCTCCGCCCCGACATACCATCGTGCAATGGTGTATTCGGAGGAGTAATGCTGAGAGAGAATCTCATTCTCCTTTAGAATAGTCCAGTATTTCCGTGCTCAAGTATTCTCCTCCTTGATCTCATCATAGGACATAATACTTATACCCGTATTCTGGTTCTCTACTTCTAACCTATATTCTGTGAATATCTCAAAAGGTTCGGACTTGTGTTTCAACAAGAACATATGTCTGAATCTAAAGAGATCATCAGAGAACGTAATGAAGTATAAAGAACCAGTCCTGGCATGTGTAGACAGGAGACTTTACATACATCATCATGTATCAGTCCCAAGAGTTTACTAACTCTTTCTCTGTTTCCAGTAAACGGAGCTATGGTCATCTTATCTTTGTGACATGACTGGCGAGTTTCATAAGATGTAAATTCAAACTAATTTAAATATGCATCTATATGTAACTCTAGCTAGTCGGGTCACATTGATATGACCTAGTCTACAATGCCTCAAGAAGGATTCGTTCATTTCTGAACTCTTCCTCTTGTGTGTGTTCCGTATACTAAGAATTGTAGTTTGATTTAGAACGTCAATGCTTTTAGATAACGTGCCTGAACCGATCAACTTTTGATATAGGAAATGTTCAAAACATTGTCCAACAATACAAAATTTTATCGTTTCTTTACTAATAAAGAGACAGATATGATTTTGTATATCAGGTTCGGTATCTAATAACATTCGTTCAGAATCAATGTATTGTAATACAGGGTGACAGTGACCAACAGACTTGGCTGCAACACTTGCCCCATTTTCTGCTTCATGAAACTTATCACCCGTTCTCAGTTCTCTACCTTTCTGTAGCCCTATGTAATATTTTACATATCTGGGATCCTGATCTGGTATCACATACCCAGGACGTAGAGGATACAGAGAAACAGTTCTTTGTAACGAATACACCCGAAGATGATGCATCAGCATGCACTCTCTTCGTTTGGGCGGCACGGGAAATCTGGTATTCCCCAATTTCCTGCTCTGTCTTATAACAATTATAAGTTGGAGCGGGACCAACGTTCCCCAGCTCAGTATAACAAGCGGGTTCGGTCAACAATCCGTATTATTATCTTGATTAAGGCGTGATATGGTCGCTACCTGGAGAGAGAGAGAAGAAAACACTCAGCGTGCGCTCTTGCAAGAATAGATTGGTTATTATTTTATCTAATCAGGATGGCTCCTACTGCTTTTTATCATATCTTCCTTCAAACCCTAAAAGGAAAGACTAGCCGGGATTAATTACACACTACAAGTTCGCCAATCTTTCAGCCAGGCCAGTGTCGGTACTTTGAGGGAGGTCCCCCGTGCTTTCGCACGAACCTAATTAATGTAAACCTCGTTTTCCCAGAGGCGTAACCCCGTTTTCCCATAGGCGTAACCCCGTTGACACCTTTCTAGACACCTACTTGATCGGCTAATTGTAATGTATAAAACTCTCCCAGGAGTAACTCTTACTCGCAGCGGGTATCGGGATCCAACTATCTCATAGAAGATATGCAATCTCATTGCAAATTTCAACACTTGAAATTCCCGATAATATTTTGCCCCTAACCTCCTATGACCTTGACAAAGGCCAACAAACCATAGGATGCTAGTCAAGTTCAACCCGTCATTTCCTGATTGAATTAAACCCACCCGTACGGCCCTTGACAAAGGCCAACAAGGTCGCACGACTACCCTAACTCAATCTGCATCATATGCATAAGCAGATAAGCACCAGTTAGCTACCGCACACTGCGTCTTGATAAAGGCCAACAAACGCAGCACGAATACTAACTACTACTTATCTGAAATGACGGAGGGCTACGACAGGTTTTTCTGAAAACCTATTGCGTAATGAACTTGATATCGTTGTAGGATCGAATGAATTTTTAAAATGGAGTGCTTTTGAGGCTTTTCTAGTTTTGCTAAAGGAGTCACTCCCGGTGAAGGGATCGTCGGTCCTTTCCTCGTCGAATGAGGTGCGGGATATATCACATATATCACTGTGCAAAGCAAAAACACTTAAAAGCAATCAAAAGACAAACCGAGTGTGTAGCATCTGCCAGTTATTGCTAAAGGAGTCACTCCCGGTGAAGGGATCTCGGTCCTTTCCTCATCTAATAAGGTGCAGGATATATCACATATACCGCTATGCAAAGCAAGAACTGTAGCTACCTGTTTTATTTTGAAATTCGATTCTACAACATCTTAGGTTTCTTTTATTTCATTAATCACATTAATGAAGTCCCATCATATAAGTACCTAATCATCACAGATAAATACGACGTACACTTATGCCATCCGCATTCGCCTCGATGTCCCCTCGTGCACCGTTAGGTTAGGTAACTAACGGCAGAGCAGGGCAGGGCTAGCGCGGGTGTAAAACATAAGTAACGTCTATATAATATATCATATATACTATATACTGTATCTATCACAGAACATCATATGATCACATCACAGATATCGCAGTAGAAGAATCATATGAAATATTGGATATACTAGGACGTCCGTGTTTTCAATACGAGCCAGTATAAAATACGGATTCCACGGTCGTGATGAATAGCCAAACCCACACCCCTAGACCCCTACGAGAGCGGCAAGCAACCCTACCAATTCTGGAGTTAGGAGACCCGGACTCGACTCCTCGAGTTGGTCTCCCACTGGACTCCAGAACCCGGTTACTTGTGCTCCCCTCCTTGGGTCTATCCTAGTGCGGAAAAGTAAATAATATACAAACGGTGACAACTTCCGCAACTTGGAAGCGTCCCAATAAAAGAATATTACATACAAGTTTTTACATGAATGAAAATGAAAAACACTCATCTCACATAAAAACCCCCGGCTATTCAAACACGACGATCCAATATAACATATCCAGCAACACATAACATCACATGTCATCAACGTAAGTAAATGTGCGCATCCCAATTGTCGTTGACATATAGCAACGAAACCGGCGATACCACATATTACACTTACGGTCACAGAAAAGAAAGTGAAAAACTACAACAGTTGGAATCCGCAACCTCCTCAGACATCGCATGCCTGACCAAATGAATTTCTTAGACATCGTATGCCTAACAATTATAAACCCCGCATTTTAGTCTCTTTATCGAAAACACTTTTCAATACCAAGTCGGGCAATTCAACAGGATTCCCGACAGTCTGATCGAATACTCGTCGCAAACTTTAGTAGGCGGCCGCACCCCCGATACCGTCGACGAAGTGCACCAAGGCGGAACACCGCCACCGCGAGCACCCGAACGGATGCTTTCGGCGACGGGGTTCTCCTACAGTCACTTGGTCGGGGCAATGGGGTGAGGCTGTCTATTAAGTTTACCCGGCGAGTATCCGCGTACGCTACGTGATTGCGACGGACTTTTGATCACATCAAAATTCCGTGGCAACCGATCAAGTGAGACTAAAGTGCTATGTTTATAACATTCATTCAGTTATCTCATAACTTATTGTGAATTCCAATTATTGTTTCCTATTCCGGATAAATAGAAAATGTTAAACTTTCCGATCGAACAATCGAACACCCAAGTTTTCCCAATACAGATCAACACATGAAATAAGTCTAACAACATTCAGTTCGTGCCTCAGTACCGACGGTCCAGCCGTAGAAGGGTCAAGCCAACGCCTCACATGTGGCACGCCGTACTGCCCCAAACCCGAAGGTTCAAAGGGCAGTTCAAGACGGTCACATAATCGAGTTAAGGTTTGTTGTCTTCTAGAGGGTCCATCGAGTTACTTGCACTACTTAGAACGTCGTTAAACTACGGAAAAATCCAACACTTGGAAATTTCCTGACAGGGGAAAAATTGGGTATTTATATCCGGTCGAACTTTCTAACATATTCTAAAATTATCTGGAAAGCCACACAGACAAAATGTGATACTCCGATCGATACACCGAATCCCCAAAACAACCCAGAACATTCAACTCTGGAATAAATTTTAAATATTCCCATAAAATCCAGAATAATTAAATAGGAATTACTGTGCAGAAAATATGTGATGACGTCACAACCTAGCCGCGGAACCGCCGCAGAAGCTGAGCTTCTGCCGCGGTTCCGCTCTCTGTTGGATGAATCATTCGCCTGAGTTTGCACAGTAATTCTTATAATTATTTATTGAATTTTTTAGGCATTTTTAATACACAAAAATCCGCATTTTCGGAAAAAATCCAGAGAGCATATTCCGGTTTGGGTTTTCGGGTCGTTCGGACTTCAAATTCCGTCTAGACTTCGCCTAAGGCTCTAGCTAGGCTCTGATACCACTGTAGGGTTCCTAGGCACTCTAGTGAGGTCTCATAAGGCATCGAACATGCCAATTTCAAAAAATCTAGGTGCCGAGAGACCCGACTACGGATCGTTTGCTAGAAAACTAGGCGAAAAGATAACTAGTTAACACTTAACTAAGGGAATACGGAAATACAACCTTTGTAGATCCGGTGCTCCACCTCCATAGCTCCGCAACGAAGTCCTCTCCGCTGTCCAAATCAAATCCGGGCTCTAGCGTCGGCTTCGTCGGAGAATGGGCAAGCTAGGTCGTCGATGTCCATGCCGAAGATGATCTACGTCGAGGCATCGCTAAATCAAGCTCCGACTTCACCAAGTCAAGAAACTTGTGAAGAAAACACACTCTACTACTTGGCAAGAGGTAGAGGATGAAGAAATAGGAAGTGGGTTAACTTTAGAATTGGATTTCTCACTCAAAAACATCAATCACCATTGATGGAGGCAAGCTTTCTTCACTTGAAGCAAGGAAGAAGAAGAAGAATAATATGATAAGATTAATTAGAAAAGAAAAGAAAAACCAATCCTTATCATATATTGAACCATGGTTAGATGTAGAGAGTTAACTAAGGTTTAAGTGAGTGGTTAGGGTTAAGCATGAGACAAAATGGTCATTTGGTCAAAGTCTTCATGAAGGTTCATGAATGAACAAAAGAAAGCAACCATTTTCCTCATTTTGCCTTTTCTTTTTCCAAAAAGATAAATGAATAAAAATGAAATCAAAAACCCTAATCACCCACTTAACTATAGTTTAATTCTTAACACTTAACCATAAGGCATGTATCATCAAACATGATACAAGCAAGTGCACAAAACTATATCGAATATACAATGTGCACACCCGAGCGAGAAAATCCATTTAAAGTGAACCGATACTAGTTAATGCAAAGTAATATATCAAATATGTAATTATGCATTAAATCATTAAATCAACACTTGATTTAATGATCCGGTCATATCGCATATAACCGACTAATATCAACAGTAACAACTTATCGAATCAACACTTGATCCGATAACCCGGCTATATCGCATATAACCGATCAATGTCACATATCGCGAGAATCGAATACAGTATCACATACTGGTATCATTCTCGGTCCCGCACATATCTCGTATACGCTCCTATTTCGTTTCGCTTGAGCCAGGAAACCTCTGTGTAGGACTCTAAAAACTCGTCAATACGCCGGCAGCGGATGATGATCATATCAAACATCCATAAGCCGCAAGCGGTCTGCTAAACGTAACGGCCACCCGGGTATTGAGCGATCTGAAGATCGACGAGCAAGCCCGCTCACACTCCAGTGAATCCAACCAGTAACACTACCGTACAGTCCGGTCTGATCGTCTGATATGTCGCATATCTCACCTAGGGGTGGTAAACGTCAGACCCCAATAGCTCGATAAGTCGTGTCGATATGAGGTCTATAACTATTTGAGAAACTACTGGTAACACTTACCAGTAAATCTCAGCAACCCTGGCCAGGGATTTCCTGTTATAGCCAATCGAACACAGCGCAACATCAACCCCCTATACCGGGAGAGACGAATCCCCTCCTATCGCTCATTGCCTCCATGCGACTCGGGACTGTACCCAAAAACCACCGTTTTGCACGCCCTCTTGGACGTGGTAAGATGGAAATCAAAGCACAGTGGGAACCACACAAGACTCTATGACGATCTCGGGTCAACAGACTACTCTGTACCAGTGTCACCAGAGAACTGCCATCTGACGTGAGGTATAATACCATCTGGGAATTCTCGGCGAGTCCGTCCAGTGTACCCAGTCTCTACTGAGCACCCGTATATCATCTCTGATGTCAAACACCAATGGATATGGGATCATCCATCGCCCATCTGTATGGGTCGAGAAGGTACACGCTAGTCTACTCTGGTATATCGATGCCCCGTCTCGATACACCCTCGACTAGGGACTTTGAAGGATGTACTTATGGACTACCATGTCCCCACTAGTATGATCCGTATCATAGTTCAGGTAGTCAAGTACAGATCCTAAGGGCTTTACCAACATGTAACAGAGAGACAATCAGTATACACGTTAAGGTAAAGATCAACCAGATAGCATACTATCATGTCGAGCAAGAAAGTCCTCCCTATATATGTCCCAGCATCCACTACAATATACATCCTATGTATAGTAATGGCCTCTAGGGCATACATATAACTAACAGTGTTCACACATGATATTTCTTTCTTAAGGTCACCCTCTTCTCTCCTACACTCACCCCCCTCCCTATATATGGCCGGCCCCTCCTCTCTCTCATACACACTTGATGTTTTCATTTGGTTACAAAAGATATGATAGATTTTGGGGTGTATGGAATTTCACAGCTCATTTCATTCCATCACCCGATTCCCACGGCAACTTCATTAACCGTTCGTCCATGATTTTGGACGAAGCGAGACAAAGTCATCTACTCATTCTCTACATCATTCTTGGTCGTCTCTTTTAGCAAACTTGACGACCGAGTTGCCTCGAGTCAGAGGCGGGAGCCCGTTTAAAGAATCGTTGACGTGGTGCCACCTAGACGAGAAGATCGGAGATCGACGAGATCGGAGCAGCCGCAACGGAGCGTGGGATGATGGTTAAAGAACGAAGGACTCGGATCGTTCGGTATAACCTTTCTACACTCTTTACAGTTTTGTTAGTTTAGCAATAATGGCAGATCCGGGTTAAAGTATACGATAGCGCCAGATAAAAAGTTTTTGTTCCGCATTTGGCGTCTGTAGACGGCCGGGGCGCTAGCGTAGACTTACAGTGGTATCAGAGCCTCACCATTTTGCTATACTAACTTGTACTAACGTGTTTAAAACATCGATCGAACCGGAAATCAAAAACCGCAGTTTTCAATTTGACAGTTTCTGTTGATTTTAAATGGTGTCCTAAAAATATTCCACATATCACAGAAATCTGTGCAGGGTTTTATAAGAGCACCGATAAAATTTGGGCACGTGATTCCACCAAACCGCCGCAGAAACGCGGCCAAACCCATGGTTTAGCCGCGCATCCGCGGCCATTTGGTAAGATCATGCTCCCAAATTTGTACAGTGTGTTCTCCTCTGGAATTTGGGGTTTTTGGTATATATCTTTTGGGCCCAGATTTTGTTACTGTTCTGCAGATTTGCGTGGGGCCCACTTTGTGATATTTTGTCGATCGAAATTTAAACATGTTAGTTTACAGTGCTTACATTATATCTCCGACCGGGAATGTCATTTGATCGGTAAACCGCGTCTGATTGTTATAGTTCTTTTAGACGGGTTTGCGAACGTGACATTCGCGTTGATGTTCTGTGTTGTGCTGTGATGTTGCGGATTTGTCGTGGTGGATAGCAGTGTGCAATGGTAGTACAGTTTGAGTTTATTTGTACATTTGATATTGCGGGGCGAGCGTCCAACATGTGGACTGCCGTCACTGCCTGTTGTATAATATTCTTTTGGGGCACGACCAGGTTGCGGTCGATGTACCTGTTGTACTATTTTTCATTACTGTACTAGGTTTTGCCCCACGACGGAGTGCACGGATAGCCGGGTTCTGGGGGGCAACGGGTCCGCATCTCATGGCTTTGAGAGGCAGAGGGGTCCCACTCTAGAATTGGCAGACTATTCGCCGCACTCGTAGGGGGTACAGGTTGACCCAAGGAGGGGTGCCCAAGATTACCGGATTCCGTGAAGTGGAGGGTGGTCCATTCACTATGCTGTAGGGGGCTGCCTCGCTTCAGGTTTTGGCGGGTAACTTGCCGCACCCGTAGGGGTCTAGGTTTCATTGCACAGGCTATCCACACGACAGGGGAACGTCGGGTTTCAGCAGCGGCTCTATGAAACCCGGGGATCCCAGATTATCTGTATTGTTCTGTGATGCTTATTACTTTTCTGTAATGTTGCATATTATCACGCCTGGAGCGATTATTGTATATTGGTTTATATACTATTAGATGTTGTATATGTTTTACACCCGCGCTAGTCCAGTCCCCGCTCTGTCGTTAGTTAAGTAACCTAACGGGTGATGACGGGACCCAGTGACGAATGCGGATGGCATATACGTACATTTTATTTTCGTTCTTTTCTGGTGTGATTTATTGATGGGACTGCGTTGATTCTGATCAATGCAAAGTTAAACAAACCTGTTTATAGTTGTTGGAACAAATTTAAAAGTGTTATTGCAAAGACGTTTCCTTTTATTTTGCATAGCGGTATTCAGTGGAATATCCTGCACCTCATTCGACGGGGCGAGGGCCGATATCCCTTCACCGGGACTGACCCCTTGGGCAGAAGTTTGCGTCAGGGTAATAACTTTACTATAGTCGATTACAAGTTGCTTTGCATCGCGGTATTCAGTGGAATATCCTGCACCTCATTCCACGAGGAAAGAGCCGAGATCCCTTCACCGGGAGTGACCTCTTTAGCAAAAGGTTTTCGCCACTATATTTTAAAAAGCTATCAGGTTCCTTCAGCGATATCAAGTTCACTACGTTAAAGGTTTTTCGCCAAAAAACCAGCCGTAGCCCTCCGTCACTTCTTTTGGGTATTCAGTAGTATTCAAGCTATGCATTTTAGCCAAAGTTAAGGCATAGTGTTTGGTAGCTGCTGGGTATTCAATTGTTGCATAGATATATGAGTTGTTTTGGGACAGTCGTTCTGCCGATTGGCCAAAGTCAGGGGCATGTGCGGGTGGGTTCAAATTGACAAGATAGTGACGGGTAGAACTTGGCATGTGACTTATGACATTTTGACCAAAGCCAAGGTTATAAGAGCATGGGGCAAAAATCTTATCGGGAGTTTCTAAAGAAACTGAAACTTGCCAAGTATGTGCATACCTTCTGGAGTGTGATAACGTGAGTGGATTCCATCACGTTATCATGCGATGAGAGTTGGATCCCGATTCCCACTGATGAGTTGGTTTACTCTTCGAGTGATCCCGATTGATTCTTCTTTAGGTTTGGAGGAGAATTTGACAGGACAGTGGGAGTTTTCCGGATTAGATAAAATGATAACCATTCTGATCTAGGTTAGAGTGCACGCAGAGTGTTTCTTTTCTCTCTCTCTTTGGCAGCGACCTTTGACCGACCCTAGACTATGACTCAGTGACTAGGTTGACCGAACCTTCTTAAAATACAGGCTTTTGGATTGTCTGAGTTGCATAAGTCATTGCCACTCCTTCTTTTACCCTTTGTATTTCTCAGAACACCCTGTATTACTACGGACATCCACTTCCATTGGATAGATCCATCGTATGGTTATATACGAACTTGAAGGGACTTCTTCGAGGATGGATCCAGGTTCATGAGAAATAGAATTGGTTTATTCAGTTGTTTTTTATTATCACCTTCTCTCAGGTTGCGAGGGCTCCTTGGTTTAGGAGAGTACACCTATTACGCTTATTGGATAGTCTTATTCCAAACCATAGGCAGGTGCCGAAAGGTAGGGAATGAAGAAAACCAATTAGCCTAAGTAGGGTGTGCAGAAGGTAATATGTAAAGACAAAATAAAGGGATTAGAAAGAGGGCAAAATAAATTGCGACTGATATCATTCACGACCAAAACCGCGTACTTCATCGCCACTCCTATTTCACCTTTAAAAGAATAAGGTATTATTCAGACGTCTTTTATCATCACCTTCTCTCAAGATGTGAGTACTCCTTGGTTTAGGAGGGTACACCTATTATGCTTAGTGGATAGTCTTCTTCCAAACCATAGGCTGGTGCCGAACGGTAGGAAAGGAAGAAAACCATTTAGCCTAACGATGGTGTGCAGAAGGTAACGACTAAAGACAAATAAAGGGATTTGGAGAGATGGCAATAAAATATACGGTTGAAGTCATGAATTGGATTATGGAAGAGGCATTACTAGGAATACCAGGATACCCCTACGAAACATTTTCATGTTTCAGTGCATTGTTAAAGAAAAACTGCTTTCCCGATTAGATACTTACTCCAAGGGTATGTATTTACCAGGTTTCATTCTCATATCTGTATGGTTTTACTGATGATGAGTGGGAGTAAGTTATTGGGAATTAGGTGATTATCCTCATTATATCGGAATTCGTTGTAATTGGTGATATTTGAGGAAATCGCCAGGATACAGTTTTCAACTTACGAAGCACAGGTTTTGAGTTATTCAACTCAGCGGACTTATACAGAGTATTGTATGTTGTCCAGTGTCCATCAGGACAAAGGGGTAGGTCCTCGTACTATGTTCTGTTTACTTATAACTTCTCTAGTTTTTAGACAAGTGTTTCGTAGAAATACAAGGTCTAAGTTTTGAGAAGTTGTGGGTATAAGAATAAAGTAGAGAACCAGGTGTCACAAGTATCGGGATTCTTCAAAGAGATCGAAGATGTAGATTCTTGTGAATGGTATCCGATGATAGTAATGATTTTGAGAAACTTGTTTCTCTTTCAGGTTACTCATAATTGGAAGGATTCCTAAGTTGAGTAATGCTGATCAGCCTCTCTCCATTAAGATGATATGCACTGGAGACAGCTGCATGATTGAATATGGTTCCAATTAAATAAGTGCCAAAGTTTCTATATTGGATATAGAATGGATCATACCTTATAAGATGTTAAGGTACGGGGAGTTGTCCAGCTTATGCTTAAAACCAGACTCTGGATAACTCATGGCACGTTTCTGTAATGGCTGTTTGTGGGTTGACCCTGGCTATGACGAGGGTTGATATTCTACCATTAGGAAGATCAATAGTGATATTGTTCTTGACTCGCCACAGTTTTAGTAAAATGGATCTTTTTCAGAAAACAGTAGTGGGAGTATGGTAGAACTGGAAGTGATTCCAGAACCGCGAACGATTACGGAAAATTTAATAGGACCTATATATTCAATCAGGTTTGACATTCCAATAGCCACTCCGCAGATATGGTGGGTAACCTCAGACACCCGAGAGGTACTTCGGTAACCTCAAGGACGGTGACAGGGAGGTTCTTATCTACCCAGACTTGACACTACAGTTGTTCCAGACTATGAGACCAGGCAGGAGGATAAGTATAGCGTCGTTCTAAACTAGTTTTAGAAGTGCACGTGTATATTATTCTGCCAGAGGGTTGTCGTAGTCAGTGGGAGCAGCGGAAGCATAGTGGGCAAGTAGCTTATGTCTATTTATAGACTATAGCAGTTATAGCGGAGATAGATCATCTAATTTTGATGTGACAGTCATGGGTTTGACTTCATCAGAATAGGGGATAGATCTGTTAAGAAGGTAGTAGGGTGTGATGTCATGGTATCTGGATGACATACACAGAGTAGGAAGTAAAATTCCTATACTACGATCGGTTGTACTGTGGTCGTCACACAGTTGTTTCTCCAGACAGGATATGGATATAATATTTGACATTCTGGTTTCTGGATCTATGGTTTTAGATCTAGATTTGGGTAGTTTCCTAATGTGGGTACTTTGACAGATATTCTAATGGTTTTTAGAATAGTTGACTCCTAGCATGGTGGTGTACCTGCAGGTGATGGAGTCACCCTCTCTAAAGGTGTCGTATAGACTAAAGGGGAGAGGACTGTGCATGATTGGCAGATCACTTGCCTAGGCAATTGAGTCAATCGTGAGGTGTCAAGTACCACACCAGATGTTGTTTTTGCACTAGATGCGATAAGTTTGTATTAATCCAATCCTGGAGAGACATAAGGAAGCAGTTTTAGAACATAAGTGGATGTTCTACGGATTTGATGACGGCAGCCTCCTTCGGGAGACGATTATCATTCCAGGCTTCAAAGGTGACGTGGATGACAGAGTGATTGTCAGAGTTTTAGTTTTCCCTCTGACGAGGGACAGTATTATGGACAGGTGGTCCAAGAGGGTACTGTGGGTGGCATGGTGCCGGATACTGATTAGGTTCAGTGATCGATACAGTATAAGAAGTTTGGATTTGGAGTTCATTTATGAACTAGGTCCCATCAGATATCCAGACATATTCTAAGACAGGTATTACTCGATTCGGGAGATGGCTTTCTCCGCGAACTTGAGATTTAGAGAGATATAGAAAGAAACATCTAGGCGGATCCACTCACTAAGGCTATTTCTTGAACACAATAGTTTTACAAACGGGCTTTGTGAAACTGATTAGTAGAGGAGTTGGATGTTCGGTTTCACACGGGCTGTGAGTAGTCGACATCGCAATAATTAGCCTTGAGTGCAAGTGGGAGATTGTTGGAGATAGTGCCCTCATAGTCAATTATTGGATCGCAGGTACGTGATTGCAATGATTGCGGAGGACCTATACCGGTAGGACAGTCTTACTCGAGATGATAGTATGCTATCTGGTTTGCCTTTATCAGTCGTGTACATGTTCAGGTGACTGATTACATGTTACACTTTGATAGAGCCCTTAGGATCTTGCTTTACCACCAACTGTATGACGGCGATCATATACGTGAGAGTTGGGTAGTTTATATGCATATCCTTAATTGTGGTCCCTAGTCGTGGGAGTTTCGAGACAGGGCATCGATACTCCGGAGTAGACTAGTGTATACAGTCGAGACCCCGACGAGGGGCGGTGGCCGGTCTCACAAGCCACTGGTGTCAGTTGGATCACCTAAGATGTATACAGGTGCTCATTGGGTTATGAGTACACCGGACAGGACTCGCCGGGAATCTGCTAGTTGGTATTATACATATCGTCAGATAGCAGTTCCCTGGTGACATGTGTACAGGTTAGTTCATCGACCTGAGGTCGTCATTTGTCTCGTGTGAGTTCCCACTGTGCTTTGATTTCTACCCTACCACGGCTCAAAGGAGTCGTGCAAACAGGTAGCTTTTGGGTACAGTCCCGAGCCATATGGAGGCACGTGAGCGGATCGACAGGGGATTCGTCTCTCCCGGTATTGGGGGCGAGATCGTGCTGTGTCTAGGAGAGCCATTACACAGCCCACGGCCGTGGCAGGAGATTTACTGGTAGGTACTCCAGTAGTATCTCAGGGTGTTATTGGGCTACACTCCGACACGACTTATACTGCTATTAGGGGTCTGACGTTACTAGCCCCCTAGGCAGATATGCGATACTCATAGACGAACGGACCGGACTGTATATACATTGTCACTGTTAGGCTCAGTAGGGTTTCCGGATGAGTTCGCTCATCGGCCTCCCTTGAGGTCAGTCCATGGGCAGCCGTTACGCATAGCTAGTGCCGCTGACGGTTTGTGGTTAAACCCACTGCCAGGGTACTGACGAGTCATTAGAGTCCCCCACAGACAGTTTCCCAAGTTCGGGCGAAACGTTGTAGAGGCCGTATGGTTTTATGGCAGGGTTCGGAAAATGCACGTGCGTTTACGCACGTGTTATTTTTCGGGCTGATGATACTGGTCGGCTTTGGTTTAAGCCGGATTCGAGTATTATATTGAGTAGATATAATATCTTTGTCTCAGATGCATTTGTATTCGGTCGTAATACAAATGCGGGTATATTTATACAGTTACGGGGTTATCCTGAAAGTCGTTTCAGGATCACTTTTGGAAGTTGCCAGTTTCCAGTTTTCTATCAGCCGTCTTTTAACATTCGGTTAAAGACGGATTTATCTTTTCTTGGATGAGGGTGAGTCATGCTTCTAGAAGGTTCTAGAAAGGGTGACTTGACATGGTGAGTCATTAGTGCTTTAATGGAGCCATTAATGCAATGGTGACTAGGTTAATGAATCACCATTTGCATTAATGAGGTTTTGTTTGCTTAAGGATATTTTTCTTGTGTTGACACATGATATTTCTTTCTTAAGGTCACCCTCTTCTCTCCTACACTCACCCTCCCTCCCTATATATGGCCGGCCCCTCCTCTCTCTCATACACACTTGATGTTTTCATTTGGTTACAAAAGATATGATAGATTTTGGGGTGTATGGAATTTCACAGCTCATTTCATTCCATCACCCGATTCCCACGGCAACTTCATTAACCGTTCGTCCATGGTTTTGGACGAAGCGAGACAAAGTCATCTACTCATTCTCTACATCATTCTTGGTCGTCTCTTTTAGCAAACTTGACGACCGAGTTGCCTCGAGTCAGAGGCGGGAGCCCGTTTAAAGAATCGTTGACGTGGTGCCACCTAGACGAGAAGATCGGAGATCGACGAGATCGGAGCAGCCGCAACGGAGCGTGGGATGATGGTTAAAGAATGAAGGACTCGGATCGTTCGGTATAACCTTTCTACACTCTTTACAGTTTTGTTAGTTTAGCAATAATGGCAGATCCGGGTTAAAGTATACGATAGCGCCAGATAAAAAGTTTTTGTTCCGCATTTGGCGTCTGTAGACGGCCGGGGCGCTAGCGTAGACTTACACAGGTAACTCGGTGTCAACGACAACCAACAACCCATTGAGATCCACACGCTCAACCCTCATCTCAAATTTCAACCGTTCAGCCTCGCTGGTAATAAGATCGATGGAAGACAACATCCGAGAGAGATTCCGACCTCCATCAGTTAGCACCGTATGTGGGAAATCGGCTTTCTCACCTAAGAAAGTTGATCTTCCGCCTTCGATTCGATGGCTAGCAATAATCACAACGATCCCAACACGAGCCGTTCCATCCTCCACAACGGAGGCGGGGGCGGTTCTACTCCCTCTCCCAACATCGTCGACGCCTTATCTGCACGGATCGACAGGCTTACGGCGATGGTGGACACGTTCAAATGGCCGACCATGCCCGCCAAACCCTTGTCCTCACTTCCCGAAACGACGACGTGCGTGGAGCGACCGGAAGGGGGCGCATCAGGCCTTCGACCTCGTTCACGCCCATCTCGATATCACGGAACACCGGCGTGTCGATTCCGGCAGCCACGACCCCCATGTGAAGAATGTTACTATCACTCGTTGGGCGCCGAACAGTTCTACACCGAGATCTCGGGAGCGACCAGACTGTTGGATATGTATGCCCTAGTGGCCATTATTGTATATGTATACATATGGATGCTTGGACATATGTATGTACAGGACAATCTTGCTCGATAAAATAGTATGCTATTCGGTTTGTCTTTATCTTAACATGTGCATATGTTTTACTTGTTATTACGTATCATTTATATATGTTGATAAAGCCCATAGGATCATTGATTGACTACCGGCGTTATGTTAGCGATCTTACATATGGGGGCTGGGTAGTCCATAAGCACATCCTTAAAATGTCCCTAGTCGTGAGAGTATCGAGACTGGGCATCGATGTCATGACCCGAAATTGGCACGTGACGGCCCATAAATGTCACGGCCCGAAAGTACGGAACGTGACCGACACTTAGATTACGAAGCGTCTAGAGGCGCCACGTAACCTAACTAAGCCGAAGCCCAGAAATCTAAACCATAAAAGAAGAAGAAGAAGTAAAAGAAACATGAAGAAAAACAAGTTTAAAAGTATCAGCAAATTTTCCCAAAAATTTCGGCAGAGTCTCCTCCGTAAAAACTGGCCCCCAAACGAGTACAACAAGTATAATATATATAAACAATAAAAAGCATCCCCAAACGGGTGCTAGCTCAACGCCAACTGGCGGAAACAACCACAACAAGCACAATAATATACAACGCCAAAGGGCGAGGCTCAAAACTCAAAATAAAACAAAACCACCAGATCAGAATAATACACGCGCGACTCTAAGGTCGAAATAAAAGACTGGTCCAATAAACTTATCAAGTAATACAAGTATGGTTGATGGAGCTTACTAGATACAAATGAAAGAATGAAAGTACAATGGTGGTCCAGATACAAGTGAACCAACCTACCGTGCAAATCACCCTGAATGAAATGATATGCCAGCAACTGCCAGGGAAACCTGTACATCGAACCTGTAATAAAATTTGGCACAACGGGGATGAGTTGCCAACTCTTGAGTAGAAGACATCTACGAAAAGAAATCGAATGCACGACGCTATCCTAGGTCATAATAATACACTACTATATCCCAACATCTAGTAATAACAGGGTAATACTACGTGTAAGTGCAGATACTCCGTGCTCGTGTCAGTGCCTCATATAATACTATGTCATATGAAATGAAATTCATGCACCATGAATGTAAAGTAACAAATCCTGAAATCCGGATATATCTGTATAAGAAATCTTTAGCCGTTATCATAGTAAAATGTGTATAAGAATCTGAAATCTCAACAATGAAACACATGGAAATCCGTGTCAAGTATCGACACAACACATGTAATCTCAAGTCTCAATATCTCGGGCTCCGTCAGTCCGGATCGGCCCATATCATCAAATCTCACGACAACGGTCGGTATCCTCCGGATATCCACCGCGCCAGACATCACCGGTAGGTAGCCTTCCCCTGTCAGGCTCATCGTCTACAACTCGATCTTCTTGCCCCAGGGTACCATACCGGGCCCACCATGTACCCGAGACGGTTCATCCACTCCTCGAATCGGGTCTCGAAATCCATCAGAAAACATGAAATCTCATGGTGGACGACACTTACATCACGAGAAAACCGCATCTTATGTTTTAAAAAGAGAGGAGGAGAGAGAGAGAAGTTTTTATATATTCTTGCGGTTTTCCCCAAAAATCCAGAAATCTCATAGAAACCCAAATCTCAAAATCATGAGTAAATATATGATAAGTGTCGGCATATGCCCATAATACTGCATGATAACATGAAAATATGAATGCATGAATGTCTAAGTAATAAATATCATGTCTATACTAACATCAGAGAGTAATCACAATATTATATCGGTCAAGTTGTTAACTGATTCTATCAATAAAAGACAATATAATCTAAAGTGTACGTGACATAGCAATTACCGATGATGATGTGTGTGAGCCGGCAAATAAGTGTGCGTGGAATATGCGCATCATCGGTAATGGTGCTGGTGTCCTAACAGGTAAGGTTTATACTGATTATAGCAGCATATGTAAGAACATGCATCATTATGATTCCAGTGTGAAAGTAAAGACGGATGTGTGTTATCCACTCATTTGATATACCATTACCACTACCACTATATGACTCGAACCTAACCTAGTGTCCATCTAACCTCCTAAGGAACAAAACCTAAGAAACTAGTCAATAAGAAACAAGAGTCTACCTAAGGTCTGAATCAATATCTCTAATAGTCGGCGATCCGGCCTCAATAGCGTCACGTACGTAGTACGGCTTCCTCGAATCAAGAGTGCGGATCAATCATCATATTTATGCCTCGTACGGTAAAATCCATCGTACGGCATCCCAATATCGGGGTACGGGTCAAGTATCTCCTAAGTGTCTCATCATTAGTATAATGTCATCATCAACACATCTCATGATCGAGGTGCTAAACTGTGATCGCATACATCAATCATATATCATTGCCATCATAATAAGCATCATTAGTTTATCCTCAGAAATATCATGTCATATGTATCATATTGTGATTAAGTCATACTGATATCATATCGTCCTCAAGTCACACCTCTATGATATCGACATCAGGTCACACCTATATGATGTCGTAATCAAGTCATACATATCCCATATCGTGATCAATCACAAGTTACAGTTCAGGTACTATTTTAGAGTCCCATGTACCTCAATATCATCACCACCCATTATAATTTAAGTATACATGTTCATTATCTCATTCTCTAATGATCCGCTAACACTTAATACGACTGTATAGCCAAGAATCACGGCATCAAGCCCAGTTACACTGTTTCATCATACCTCGGATATCATATCACATCAATGTATCCCATATACGTGTTGTATATATATATTCCTATACCTCGTCCTATATATATACACACATGCACGTATACACCATGTCGTGTTTCAGTGTGTGCGTGTGTGTGTTTCTACTTGAAACCTACGAACCTCTTCCAAGGTATTCATCTTCTGATATGTCTTCCTAAATCAGTCTAGTCCAGCCTAGGGTCATTACTAGGGCCCTACTCATTAAGAATCTAGGGTCACGTCTGGTTTCCTAATGACAATAAATACTATTCCTATTCTACGTTTCGGAGGTGCTAAACGCCATCCACCCGACTTCCCCCCCGTAGATATACATCTACTCACCTGGTCCATGTCTGCCGAAGACGGTGTCGCCATCCTCCTCTTCATCGCCCGCAGTCCACGTGAGGGGTACCTAAACGCAAACATATAAATAGCATAGTAAACTGAATCACATACAGAAGTCAAACGATACAAGGAACAAGCATAGGTTAAAACCTATGTCCCGTCCACGCAAAAGAACCAAATATCGCTCGATATCGGCGTACAAACTCCGATGGATCGAGATAAACATCAACAATTAACTCGTAGTTTTAAAACACATTACTTATATTATAAAACATGATTAAATCCATCGAAACCCTAAAATCCATCAAACCGTCCAATTTCGTAAAACCCGAAAATGCCAATTTACCGTTTTTCATCAAAACTTGACATTTAAATGAAACCAATGGTCATAAAACTTATTAAATAGCATAACTAGACTATACAAACCATTACTATATTTTTATTACACAAATTTGTATTAATTTGAAATTTCTAGTTTGCAACCTTTAACAATTTTCAACATTTTTCAAGCAAAATACCACAATTCCACCACAAAACGTGATTTTGCATGAATTAATGTATTAAACCACAATTCATGATGATAATGATTTAATGAAACCATAAATTATATTTTTAATCTCATTTATTTAGGAATTTCTAAAATCTAGTTTACGAAATAGCAATTTTTATCACAATTTATCAATTATCAATAGAAATTAGCAATCAATTTAAGTTTCCATTCCACCAACAAGTTAATACCCTTATTAAGACCACAATCTAGTGTTACAAATATTAATTGAAATTTTATTTCACCAAAAATTATGTTTTATAGAAACCTAGTTAGCAAAATTCCTAATTTAAACAATTTTAAATGAAAAATTTACAATTCAACAACCATGCAAGATTTTCCAATTCTAAAAGTGTTAAACTAACTATTATAACCCTAATTAATTAATAAAAATCATAACTTGAATTTACAAATCCTAACTTGAATTTTAAAAATTGAACATAGAATTAATTCATTAATTCTAAACACGCTTAAAAGAAACATCTAATAACAAATAAACAAAAGAAGGAAATTTATACCTCCAAAATATGAAATCCAAACAAGAAAATGAGCCTCCAAAATGAATGCTTTCCATCTCCAAATTCCATATAAAAATGAGCAAGGAATAAAGGGTATGAAATAAATAGGATTTTGTGGATTTTTATTGAATTTTTAAAGGATTTTTGATGAATTTTGGAGCAAAATAAAATGAGGAAAATGGGGGCTACCATGGGGGGTGAGGCCGGCCATTTTTTTGGAGGTGAGGGAGAGAAAGAAGAGGGTGAGAAAATGTGAAGTCTCCACCAAAATATCACTTCATTATGTCTTTTCATGCATTTATTTATTTTTCTTTTATTTCTTTACTATAGCAACTCAAGAAAACTCTAGAATATAGGAAAAATTTGCAAATAAATTTTGCATGATACACACTAAATTCTAACATGCCATGGTTCATTTTTACCAATTAAAACCATTCAAATTTGTAATTTACACTAATTTAGTGTAAAAATAAAGCTTATGTTAATATTTAAAATAATTAATTTAGGAAAAATATTTAATTAAACTAAAAATTTATAAGTGGCTAAATAAACACCATTTACTAGTAATTACATAATTAAAATAGGTATTTTTGAAATTATAATGAAAAAAATCACGGTTTAGTTTTATGAAAAATACATTTTACTTTACCGAAAATCATAAAATTCACTTAAACAATTTTATTCATTTAATTATTTATTTAATTATTTTTAAAACGTTATAATTTTCCCCCTTTAAGAAATTCGGTCCCCGAATTTAAATTAAAACCCCCCTTCCAAATACTAAAACACTTAGCAAACACTCAAATCGTCGGGGCTCCGAAATCATCAATACATAACTAAAATCAACCCCGTCAAGCATAACGCAATCATCGGAGTTATGGTGAGAATAAAATATCAAAACCCAATATGAATACCATCATAATATACATCAATTTATAACTTATATATAGTTCGCATCCTAGTAAAATCGCCTAAACATCATAATAAAGAAGCATACAAAAACCCCTCTTGAAAATCGCCGTGCAATGCACGTGTCACGGCATAAGTAGCGGACGTTTATTTTTTAAAAAAATAGCTATATATATATATATCTTTTATTTAACATACACGTCCCGCCTGATTACTAAATCAAATAATAATGATTACGAAACATACTGCTCAAACTGAAATCAATCTCAATCACATCAATAAAATATCATGTGCGTCCGGTGCGCACTGAAATTGAAACCAAATACAGATACCATGAATATACCCAAAAACAAAATAAGTGCATCAGGTGTGCACCAAAACATCTGTCAAGTGCAACGGGCGTGCACGACTCACTATCAGGTGCATCTAATCTGCACAAAATCCCGATTTAGTGCATCTGGTGTGCACAAAATCGCATCAAGTGCGCCAAGTATGCACAAGAATCCTAATCAGGTGCACATGGTGCACGAAAACATAAATCGAATATCAAAATCAAAATCACAGTACAAAAATGCATGAAAACTAGGTCGAAACATATGTCAAAATCATGTGTGACCCCTATGCACGAAATCAAATCAAAAATCTCAAAATATATAAAACCTAATCAAGTGTACTGGGTGTGTACTAAACAACATCAATACAACTGATATATAAAACACAAATAGAATGTAATGAAGGTACACATAAGAAATACCAATCGTAGAACAAAATCCTCAAAATACCAAAATCCAATAACAGAAATATGAAATTCAAATCACCAAGTCACATCGTAATCACTATCGTCAATGTGCGCCTCTTTCCTCTGATGTCTGCTGCTTCAAACCTGTCTCTTTATAAGTGTGCTGACTGCGCTACCAACGGCAATACTCATATCTAGAGTCTCCCACGTAGTCGATCCCTTCACCTGATATCCGGACTACATTAAACTTTTCGATCGATCCATCAAAATCCCATAATTCCCCGAGAGCTCAACACTCAAGTACAGCTTAAAAATATCCGGTACATACCCCAGCATCGATGATCCAGCCGTAGAAGGGCAAACCCAAGCCTCACTAATGGCACCGCGGAACTGCCGTAAACCCTAAGGTTCAAGGGCGTTCTCGTGGTCATTATGTCGAGTTAGGGTTTCATTCTTCTAGAGGGTCCATCGAAATACCTGCATGTTCTTCCGAATACTTTAAACTTGGGAAAATGGTTTTCTGATAATCGTTCGAACCCTTTAACTTCATCCGGACGGCATGTGAATACCCTTCGTCCGCAGGCTAAGCAATGCTTCAATCCTCAAGAATAACCAATACTCTAATGGTTATCGCATTCGAACCGCAGCTCCCTCTGCCAGTATGCCCGTGGTAACAGAAACTACCATCCGATATCGACGAAGATAGACCAAAGGAACGAATGAAATACGGTGCAAACAATGTACATCCTAAGTCTCCTTAAGCAGAGTAGCGTATCGTAAGTATGCCGCGGACCATACCCACGGTACGTTACTCTACCTAAATCGCCTACTCCATCAACCAAGGGTCACCTAGACTTATACAAGGTTAAACATAGCGCTCTGATACCAACTTTGTCACGACCCGAAAGTACGGAACGTGACCGGCACTTAGATTACGAAGCGTCTAGAGGCGCCACGTAACCTAACTAAGCCGAAGCCCAGAAATCTAAACCATAAAAGAAGAAGAAGAAGTAAAAGAAACATGAAGAAAAACAAGTTTAAAAGTATCAGCAAATTTTCCCAAAAATTTCGGCAGAGTCTCCTCCGTAAAAACTGGCCCCCAAACGGGTGCAACAAGTATAATATACATAAACAATAAAAAGCATCCCCAAACGGGTGCTAGCTCAACGCCAACTGGCGGAAACAACCACAACAACCACAATAATATACAACGCCAAAGGAGGAGGCTCAAAACTCAAAATAAAACAAAACCACCAGATCAGAATAATACACACGCGACTCTAAGGTCAAAATAAAAGACTGGTCCAATAAACTTATCAAGTAATACAAGTATGGTTGATGGAGCTTACTAGATACAAATGAAAGAATGAAAGTACAATGGTGGTCCAGATACAAGTGAACCAACCTACCGTGCAAATCACCCTGAATGAAATGATATGCCAGCAACTGCCAGGGAAACCTGTACATCGAACCTGTAATAAAATTTGGCACAACGGGGGTGAGTTGCCAACTCTTGAGTAGAAGACATCTACGAAAAGAAATCGAATGCACGACGCTATCCTAGGTCATAATAATACACTACTATATCCCAACATCTAGTAATAACAGGGTAATACTACGTGTAAGTGCAGATACTCCGTGCTCGTGTCAGTGCCTCATATAATACTATGTCATATGAAATGAAATGCATGCACCATGAATGTAAAGTAACAAATCCTGAAATCCGGATATATCTGTATAAGAAATCTTTAGCCGTTATCATAGTAAAATGTGTATAAGAATCTGAAATCTCAACAATGAAACACATGGAAATCCGTGTCAAGTATCGACACAACACATGTAATCTCAAGTCTCAATATCTCGGGCTCCGTCAGTCCGGATCGGCCCATATCATCAAATCTCACGACAACGGTCGGTATCCTCCGGATATCCGCCGCGCCAGACATCACCAGTAGGTAGCCTTCCCCTGCCAGGCTCATCGTCTGCAACTCGATCTTCTTGCCCCGGGGTACCATACCGGGCCCACCATGTACCCGAGACGGTTCATCCACTGCTCGAATCGGGTCTCGAAATCCATCAGAAAACATGAAATCTCATGGTGGACGACACTTACATCACGAGAAAACCGCATCTTATGTTTTAAAAAGAGAGGAGGAGAGAGAGAAGTTTTTATATATTCTTGCGGTTTTCCCCAAAAATCCAGAAATCTCATAGAAACCCAAATCTCAAAATCATGAGTAAGTATATGATAAGTGTCGGCATATGCCCATAATACTGCATAATAACATGAAAATATGAATGCATGAATGTCTAAGTAATAAATATCATGTCTATACTAACATCAGAGAGTAATCACAATATTATATCGGTCAAGTTGTTAACTGATTCTATCAATAAAAGACAATATAATCTAAAGTGTACGTGACATAGCAATTACCGATGATGATGTGTGTGAGCCGGCAAATAAGTGTGCGTGGAATATGCGCATCATCGGTAATGGTGCTGGTGTCCTAACAGGTAAGGTTTATACTGATTATAGCAGCATATGTAAGAACATGCATTATTATGATTCCAGTGTGAAAGTAAAGACGGATGTGTGTTATCACTCATTTGATATACCATTACCACTACCACTATATGACTCGAACCTAACCTAGTGTCCATCTAACCTCCTAAGGAACAAAACCTAAGAAACTAGTCAATAAGAAACAAGAGTCTACCTAAGGTCTGAATCAATATCTCTAATAGTCGGCGATCCGGCCTCAATAGCGTCACGTACGTAGTACGGCTTCCTCGAATCAAGAGTGCGGATCAATCATCATATTTATGCCTCGTACGGTAAAATCCATCGTACGGCATCCCAATATCGGGGTACGGGTCAAGTATCTCCTAGGTGTCTCATCATTAGTATAATGTCATCATCAACACATCTCATGATCGAGGTGCTAAACTGTGATCGCATACATCAATCATATATCGTTGCCATCATAATAAGCATCATTAGTTTATCCTCAGAAATATCATGTCATATGTATCATATTGTGATTAAGTCATACTGATATCATATCGTCCTCAAGTCACACCTCTATGATATCGACATCAGGTCACACCTATATGATGTCGTAATCAAGTCATACATATCCCATATCGTGATCAATCACAAGTTACAGTCCAGGTACTATTTTAGAGTCCCATGTACCTCAATATCATCACCACCCATTATAATTTAAGTATACATGTTCATTATCTTATTCTCTAATGATCCGCTAACACTTAATACGACTGTATAGCCAAGAATCACGGCATCAAGCCCAGTTACACTGTTTCATCATACCTCGGATATCATATCACATCAATGTATCCCATATACGTGTTGTATATATATATTCCTATACCTCGTCCTATATATATATACACATGCACGTATACACCATGTCGTGTTTCAGTGTGTGCGTGTGTGTGTTTCTACCTGAAACCTACGAACCTCTTCCAAGGTATTCATCTTCTGATATGTCTTCCTAAATCAGTCTAGTCCAGCCTAGGGTCATTACTAGGGTGTAACGTTTTGAAAATCGTTTCGGTGAAAATTCAAAAAAATCGGTAAAATAAGGGGGTTTTCTGTAAAAAGTCAAAATACAAATATCTTATTATAAAAATTAAATATACATATTCTAGTTATGTAATTGCTATTATTTGATGTTTATTGAGCCGCTGGTGAAATTTCAAATTTTCTAAAAAAATATTATTTTATTATTATTTTAAACCGTCACTAATACATTTAATTAGGTAAAATTACAAATTGGAATGAGTTGAAACAAATTTTGTGCATCATAAAACATTAAATAAAATTTTATCATGTGGTTTTTGGAACAAAATCATTTGCCAAAACGGTTTAGAAATTATTGAAGAAAAAAGGCTTTTTTTAGCGTAAATGGATGCTTGGGGTATTGTATTTATCATTTTTCATCACCCCACACCCGTACCCACACCCACACACCCCCACTTACTCCTCCCCATGGCTGAATTCAGCAGCCACCATATTTTTCCCCACTTGATTTTCAAAGGAAAAGATATGAAAGAAAAGAAAAGAAAAGAAAATGGGTGAATTAGGTGGACTTTTGACCTTACCTTGACCTTGACTTTCCTCCCTTGTATTTTCTCTACCTCCCTCTCTCTCCCCACACCCCCAATCAGGCCGAGCCCCCCCTCCCAACAGCAGCAGCCCCCCCCAAATCCCACTCTTTTCTTCATCAAAAAAATCCACAAATCACTTAAAAATCCATGCAAAATTCAAATCTAAATCCAAATCCGACTCCTACCCATTTTAGCTTAGCCCGTTTAGTATGGATCCTTGTGAAAAGAGGGCATTTTGGGAGGCCATGGATGCTTGTGGATCTTCATATGTTTTGGGTATAATTCTAAACATTTTTGTTGCTTAATTTGTTACTAATTTCTTAAGCTAATTTAATTAAGTGTTAATTTGGATATGTGAGTTTAATTGAAGTTTGAAATTTCAAGTGTATGGTTTTGAATGAAGATTAGGGTTTGAGCATTTGATTAGGATTGTGATGGGTAGATTAACATATAATTGCTTGCAAAAATCAAATCTAGTTGCTAGTTGCATTTTTGTTAATTTAAATTTGTGATAAGTATATATATTGCAAACTAGTTTTTGTAAATATTGTGTTAAATTGAGAATTAAAATATGGTTAGGGTTTTTATCATATTATTAACTTTATTAAGTGTGGTTTAATGCTTTAGATCATGCAAATCTAAGCTAGATTGTAGTTTGTGCATTTTTGCTTTGAAATTGTTAAAAAGGGTATTTTTGTAAACTAGAATATTAGGGTTTTTGGAATTTAATGAGATTAAATTCCGGAAATTATTTATATGACTTATTTAAGATATTTAATAAATATATTGGCCGCTACATTCATTTAAACATCCTGTTTTGTACAAAAAACGGCGAATTGTGCTTGCTAGATTTTCGGAAAAGTGACTTTTTAAGTAAAGTTGGGGTTTTTGTGAGTTTTAACCTAGTTTATATTAAAATTAGTGTTCATGAATGTGCAAATGAGTGTGATTGGATTTTTCTCGATGGTTTGACGTTTGTACATCGATATCGAGGGTTGGTTTGACTATTCTTGCATGCGTAGGCGATAGGTTTGGACCTATGCGTGATACGCGTGCCGATTTGATTTTCGTATGCCGTTTCGACGTCGAATTTAGTTTTAATGCGATACGGTGCGTTATGATATGTAGGTACCCCATGTGGACTTCGAGACGACAAGCAAGCGCATGGCGACGTCGGCACCGGCGAGCGAGGACCAGGTGAGTAGATTTATATCTACGGGGAGAAGTCGGGTGGATGGCGTATTGTACCCCCGCAGTCCGTGGTGGTGTATACGGATGCGTATACACACCAACAATTATTATATGTTATTTGGGAATAATAACGATGCTTAGGATGGATATTGGTGTGTTGGATTATTTTAGCGTTGCGAACCCTAGAGTAGTGTTGCACTACACATACACACACACATACATACTTGCATACATTCCTATTGATATGTGCTCATGGGATTCTTTATAGTTATGTGTTCACATGGGTATGGGACTATGTGTTCACATACGGATTGAGGATGATACTTGGGATTGAGTTGAGTCGATGAGATTCGATTTGAGGCCGTGAGATCGGTGATATAGCAGGGTTCGTATCTTAGATACGGCATGACGTTGTAGCGGGTCCTTGACGTAGTGTTTCACACACGTCCATGCATACTTAGGCGGTATCAGTATGGTACTAGACGTAGATCAGTACCCCGATCATGATAATTTATAAAGAGGATACCAGGTGAATAGTATGATGAATGTGATATTGACCCGTACCCAGATTGGGATGCCGTACGACGGATTTACGTACGAGCTATATTGATGATTGATCCGCACTCTTGACTTGGGATGCCTGATTATAGATATGGTATCGGCTATGATATTATTGAGGCGGGATCACCGACTATACATATACATGTATGTATATGTATCGACTCAGATGATAGGAGGTTTCCTTACCTGTAGTTTAGCTCGTTAGCTTAGCCCTTTAGTTTAGTTTAGTTATTAGATTAGATTCGATTCATACCTATTTCAAAAAAACTAACGAATCGTGGGTATTTTAAAAGACAGCCCAAGGGATCCTACGGATATCTCAAAAGACGTATCTTTTCATAAAAACACCGTAGCCCCTATTTTCAAAACCCCGTGATTCGTGTTATTTCAAAAGGCACCATTTGTAGGACTTATATTAGTTTAATACTGATTAGTTATCGTTGTGTCTAGTATTCTGCTTCCGCACATTATTGCTGTTCGCTCTGTCCCGCATACTTATTTTGCTGCATACTCCATTATTGATATCATGCTGTTAGGACACCAGCACCATTACCGATGATGCGTATGTACCACATACACTTACTTGCCGGCTCACACACATCTTCATCGGTAATTGCCATGTCACGTACACTTAGAAAATACTATTGCTTGGCTTAGCTTGTTAGTTAGTAGTTGATACAATATTAGTGTACCTGGGTTATATGCCAGTTTAGACATTGTGGTTATTACTTGTCACTTCATGCATACTGTTATTCCATTGTTCATGCCTAGTTATTAATCATACATTGCAACTTGGTTATTGATACCATATACATTCATTATCATTGACATATGCACTTGTGATGACTTCTTGAGATTTATGATATTTCTGGATTTCGGGGGAAAGCCGCAAAATTTCTAAACTTATTAACCTTTTAAAATATGTAAATTGCGGTTTTCTAGTGATGTAAGTGTCGTCCACCATGAGTTTGCTGTGGTTTTCGAGATCCGTGTCGAGGAGTGGAGGAACCGTCACGGGTACATGGTGGGCCCGGTATGGTACCCCGGGGCAAGATGAATGTGGTGTTGACGTTGAGCCTGGCAGGGGACAGATTACCCACCGGTGATATTACCCGACGCGTCGGATATCCGGAGGATACCGTCGTGGTCTTGAGATGGATGGTAGGGGCCGGTCTGGACTAACGGCGCCCTAGATATTGAGATTGAGACATTGATATTTCGAGACAGTGAGATTTATGTTTTGTGTCGATACTAGACACTGTTGATACTGATTTCATTATGATACCTCAGTTTAAAAATACGAAGGAAATCTCACTAATTTATGAAAACAGTTTCTTCATTTACATGTATTCTGTTTTCATGCATTCATACCTCATTCATATGATATATTGCTACCTGAGGCACTGACACGGGCACATGAGATTTCACTCGGTTAGATATTACCCTAGCCATTGTTGTAGGCTGCTTGTTATGTATATTGTTAGTGTATATGCCCTAGAGGCCATTACTGTATCATACTAGTTTGTATATTACTTGATGGAAGCTTGGGATATTCACCTTGTATAAACAATCTTGCTCAATATAGTAGTATGCTACTTGGTTTGTTTCTACTTCAATGTGTACTTGTGTTTATTTCAGTATATCACTTATACGCATTAGTGGAGCCCTTAGGATCTTTGCTTGATTACCAGCGTTGTGATGGCAGTCACACTAGTGGGGGCTGGGTAATCTATAGGCACATCCTTATACAGGTCCCTAGTCGTAGGACTATCGAGACAGGGCATCGATACTCCGGAGTAGACTAGCGTATGCGCTTCTCATCCCAGTGTGGGAGATGGTCTGTCCCACAGCCATCAGTACGTCGTACTGGAGATAGTATACGGGTGCTCGTTGGGTTACGAGTACACTGGACAGGACTCGTCGGGAACTGAAAGGTTGGTATTATACCTATCGTCAGTTATCAGTTCCCAGGTGACATGAGTACAGCTTAGTCCGCTGACTTGATACTGGCACTTCGCCTCGAGTGTATTCCCACTGCACTTTGATCACTACCCTACCACGGCTCAAAGGAGTCGTGCAAACAGGTGGTGATTGGGTGCAGTCCCGAAGCACTTGGAGGCAGTGACGGTTAGACAGGATTCGTCTCTCCCGGTATTGGGGGTTGACATCGCGCTGTGTCTAGGAGAGCCATTACACGAGTAGTCCCTGGCCAGGGCAAGCGAGATATACTGGTAGGTTTCCAGTGTTATCTCAGGGTGTTTTGGGCTTCACTCCGACACGACTTGTACCGCTATTGGGGGACTGACGTTTTACCGCCCCCTAGGCCCGACATGCGATGTATCAGACGAACAGACCGGACTGTACGGAGAATGTCACATTCAGACTCAGTAGGAGTTCAGATGGGGTTTCACCTCGTCAGCCTTCTTGTCGACATCTACCTGGGGACCGTTACGCACAGCTAGTGCCGCTTGCGGTCTGTGGTTAAACCCACTGCCAGCGTAGTGTCGAGTCTTTAGAGTCCCACACAGAGGGTATTCGCCTCTGGGCAAAACAGAGTAGAGGTCGCATGGTTTTGCGACAGGGTTCGTTCTCATCCGCGCACTTGTGCACGTTTAGAGTCCGGACGGATATTACTGGCTGGCTCTGGTTTGAGTCAGATACTGGTATATGTTTTTGGGGTTGCTTTTATCTCCGTATTCATGTTCCTCGGAATAAGGATGCAGGTGTGTATGCACGGTTATTTGAGGAAGAGGAAGATGACTTTCATTAGGGTTTCGGAACGGGTGCGTATGCACAGTTGACAGTCATCTTTTTCCAAACCCTAATGGATTTGTATTATATCAATTAATAATATATAATAAAATGAAATTGTGTCATGGTTGGTTTTTGTTGACTTGTTGACCATGGTTGACTTGTTGACCATGGTTGAAGTTTTGACCATCATCATTACAAAAGAAAGATGCTCTTTGATTCTAGCAAATTCATTTAATGTTTGAAATGATAATGGTCATTCTAAAACTTTCCATCAACCTTTTCATTTTCATTATTATTATTGATAATTCTTTTTCTTTTGCATTATGGTTGCTAGAAAGAAAAAGGATAGCTCATTCTATCATAACCTCTCTCTCTCCTCATTTTCATCTTCTTCTTCCTCTAGCAAAGAGAAACCTTCTCATGTGTTGAGAATCCTTCTCTTTAAAAAGAAAAGCAAACCCTAGTTACTCTCTACTCATTCTAGGTTCAAGGTTTAGCAAGCCGGAAACCCTAGTTCACTCAAAGATCGAGGAAGAGCCCAAAGGTCGAACCTTCGAGGTGGATCCATCTTCGACGGGAGAAGGCGACGAAAAGAGAACCATCAACCTCTACAAGATTTCAAGAAGAAGGAGTTCAAGTTTAGGTATAACCTTCATCCGAGTAGCTAACTCCTTTTAGCGTTTATGCTAGTTTAGTTTAGACACGATCCCGACCTTGTTTAGTCCATGTTGCCTCTTGCGATAAAAATTTGTTTTTTATACCGTTTCCGCCTCCCCGTAAGCACCGGGGGTCGCAATATGGACTTACAGTGGTATCAGAGACTAACTAAACTTAAACTAGCTTGGTAGCGAAGTGTATGGAAGTTCGAAACCGAAAAATCACAAAACCGGAAAAACCAAAACCCTAAGTTTCTGTTGGATTTTTTTCTGCTCTAAATGAAAAACTTTATACTCCAAAAATCGGCTCAGGGTTTTGTGTGAACACCCAAGAAAAACGATGCAGTGATTCGTTCAAACCGCCGCGCTTCCGCCGTACGAGGTAGGCATGTGCCGCGGAAGCGCCGCGGTTTGTCGTCTTCTGTGCATCGTTTTTCGTGCAGTGTGTGTCTGTGTTGGTTTTGGGATTTTTAAAATATATTATATGTGCCCAGATTTTCCAGAACTGAAATTCACTTTTGGGGTCCTATAATTCCGTATTTTTCCGAACTTCACTGCACTTTGGCTATGTTGGTTATATCTGTGATGCTTGCATGTATTGAACGTCGGCTAATCGCTATAAGTCGATTAGTCGGGGTTATACATGATCTGTGTTTGATATTGGATTGTGTATATGAATCTGTTGGACTGTCGCGGGTGAATAGCCGGGGTGGATGTGAGATGAGCTTTTGTTTTTCTTTCATTCATTGTAAATGTAAATTGATGTAATTATATTATTTGTTTGGCCGCACAACCGGGTCGGGGTTGTAGCCGTCATTGTATAATTCTTTTTACTGTTTTTGCTCCTAGGATAGACCCATGGAGGGGGTGCACAAACTGCCGAGTACTTGGCGGGTAGTTTGCCGCACCCGTAGGGGTCTTGGGTGGGGTATTTGGCTATTCACCGCGACCGTGTAATCCGCTTTTCATTGCAGGCTCGAAAGGATTGCGGATTGCTAGTATATCCAATGTATTCATCTGTGATCTGTAATGTCTATCATTGCTTTCTATTTAGGCGTTGCTTATGTTTTACAGCCGCGCTAGCCCAGCCCCCGCTCTGTCGTTAGTTAAGTAACCTAACGAGTGATGACGGGACCCCGTGGCGAATGCGAATGGCATAAGCGTACGTCATATTTTGGTTGTTTTCTGCAATGGTAGGAATTAAATGATGGGACGCATTAAAAGAACTAATGCAAGAATATCACGCATTAAAAGAACTAATGCAAGATAATAAACCAAGTTAAAGTCGTTGGAACACTTTCGAAAAACCACTCGGTTCTTTTCAAAACTAACTTTTAAATGCGGAGCTTGAGCCACTCCTTCTAAAAGCTATCTCGTTCCAATCGATTATATCAAGTTCACTACGTTCACGGTTTCGCCAAAACCATTCGTAGCCCTCCGTCGTTTCGTATGAAAATTCAATAGTATTCAAGCTATGTTTGTTGACCTTCGTCAAGACATAGAGATTGGTAGCTATTGGGTGTTCATATGTAGCATAGATAGATGCGTTGGTTTGGGACAGTCGTATTGCCTTGTTGACCTTCGTCAAGGGTATATACGGGTGGGTTCAAATTAACCTGGATAATGACGGGAAGAACTTGACATGTGACTTATGATTTGTTGACCTTCGTCAAGGTCATAAGAGCATGGGGCAAAAATCCACATCGGGAGTTTCATAAGTACTGAAACTTGCTAGATTTGCATACCATTTGGAGTGTGATGATTATGGTAGGATTCCTTCATTTTCGTCACGCGATGATATTTGGATCCCGATCCTACTGTGAGTATATGCTACTCCTCGGGAAATTTCTCACTAAACGATCAATGCTA
The DNA here is from genome assembly GCA_030015575.1 of Agapanthus africanus. Taxonomy (NCBI): domain Eukaryota; kingdom Viridiplantae; phylum Streptophyta; class Magnoliopsida; order Asparagales; family Amaryllidaceae; genus Agapanthus; species Agapanthus africanus. Next base: position 73,202,068 of record JASDDO010000029.1, on the reverse strand, counting down.
TAAACCTAGTAGGTGCCTAGAAAGGTGTTAGCGGGGCTACGCCCCCAGGGAAAAGAGGTTCTTAAATTAAGGAACTTCGCGAAAGCGTTGGAAAACCTCCCTCGAAGTACCGACACTGGCCTGGCTGAACGGTTAAGCAAGTATTGTACGGTGGGATTAATCCCGGCTAATTCTTCCTTTGTGGTTTGAGGAGGGATTCGAGAGACAGTGGGAGCCATCCTGTTTAGACAAATTAAAAACCATTCTAAACTTGCAAGAGCATCGTGCTAAGTGTTTCTTCTCTCCCCCTGCAGCGACCAAATCGAAATGACTGGACTTAAGTTACTTCTAGATAAAAACATACTGACAGGGCCAAACTACAAAGATTGGCTCAGGAATGTCAAATTGGCAATCTCTTACGACAAGCTGGGGTATCTTCTTACCACCAAAGCTCCCCCCGTCCCAGGTCCCACCTCCAGCGTCGCGGATAAGGAAATCCGTAAGACTTGGGAGATTGACAGCGCGAAGGCCAGATGCCTCGTACTTGCCTCGATGGACAACGAACATCAGAGGAGGCACGAGAATATGGATTTGGAATCCATATTTCTTCATACAAAAGAACTGTATGGAGAGCAGTCTCGTATCGCAAGATACGAAGTGTCGAAGAAGTTATTTTCGAGAAAGTTGGCCGTCGGATCATCGGTAGCGGACCACGTGCTTAAGATGATTGGCTACACTGAGGAGCTCGCGGAACTTGGGACCACGTTGGATAGTGAACTCTATACGGATATAATTCTCCAGTCCCTTCCATCCACTTACGCCCAGTTCATACTGAATTTCAACTTGCAAGAAAAGGAAGTTGAACTTTCAGAACTCCTCAACCTGCTGAGGAGCGCAGAGGGCACCCTACAGAAAGGTAGGGATACACCCGCTTTGTTTGTAGGAGGATCTTCTTCCTCTAGGTCCAAGGCGAAAGCCAAGGGAAAGAGGAAGAAAGCCCCCGCCAAACCAAGAGGCGGTGTTAGTAAAGTGGGTACGAAGGGAAAGGAAAAGGCAACAAAGATTGCGGGGAAGCTTGTTGGTAAAGAGGAATGCTTCTATTGTCACAAGAGTGGACACTGGAAGAAAGATTGCAGGGCTTGGAAAGCCAGGACACAGGAACTGAAGCAGGTTGCGGCTTCAGCTTCAGGTGTGTATGTTATTGAAAACTGTCTTTCTATAAACTCTACTTCCTGGGTATTGGATACCGGATCAGGATCTCATATCTGTAATTCTTTGCAGGCGTTGAGAAACCGTAGGTTTTTGAAAGCAGGTGACATGACCCTCAGAGTTGCGAACGGAGCTAGCATGGATGCTAAAGCCGTGGGGGACTATCACCTGGGAATGTCAGATGGACATGTTTTGGTTTTGCGTAATTGCTTTTTTGTACCCAACGCAACTTGTAATATCATTTCTGTATCTTTGGTTTCTAAAGAAGGTTATGAATTTGCGTTTGTAAGTAATGTTGTAAACATTCACCTTAATCAAGTTCTGATTGGGTCAGGTACACTGAGCAATGGTATATACGTATTAAACCAACCACAGATTTTTAATGTCCAGAATACACACAAAAGAAAGTCTCCAGATATCAATCAGGCTTTCTTATGGCATTGTAGACTGGGTCACATCAATGAGACACGGTTGACTAAGTTACATAAAGAAGGATACTTGGATCCGTTCGAGTATCAGTCTTATGCCACTTGTGAATCTTGTCTCATGGGAAAGATGACAAAGACTCCGTTCACTGGACACGGAGAAAGAGCGAGCGAGCTCTTGGGACTCATACACAGTGACGTGTGTGGTCCAATGTCTACACATGCGCGAAGCGGTTATTCATACTTCATCACTTTCATAGACGATTTCTCTAGGTATGGACATGTCTTCTTAATGAAGCACAAATCCGAGGCCTTTGAGAAATTTCGGGATTATAAGAATGAAGTTGAAAAACAAACAGGCAAAAGTATTAAAATCCTAAGATCGGATCGAGGTGGTGAATACTTGAGTGCCGAGTTCCTGGACTATTTAAAAGAGAATGGAATTCTCTCTCAGCGTACTCCTCCATACACTCCGCAACATAACGGTGTATCGGAAAGAAGGAATCGAACCCTATTGGATATGGTTCGTTCCATGATGAGTAAGGCTGAGTTACCGCGATCTTTCTGGGGCTATGCACTAGAAGCAGCTGCATACCTCTTGAACAAGGCTCCTACCAAGACTGTGCCTACCACTCCATATCAGATGTGGAGTGGGAAGAAACCCTGTCTTAAGTACTTTAAGATATGGGGATGTCCAGCTTTTGTAAAAAAGCAGCATGCGGACAAGCTCGAGGCACGTTCAGTACAGTGTAAGTTTGTGGGATACCCAAAGAACTCCAGGGGGTATCTGTTCTATTCCGCTGAGGAACAAAAGGTTTTTGTTTCTCAACATGCCCGCTTCTTGGAAACTGAGTTTTTGGAAACCCAGATAAGTGGGGACGCAATAGAACTGGAAGAGATTCCAGAACCACAAGCTATTACTGAAAACTTGGAAGAGCCAGTAGGCTCAAAAGAACAGGACATTCCTGTGCCGCTCCGCAGAAGTAGTAGGCAGTCTCATCCGCCCGAGAGATACTTCGGTTTTCTCATAGACGGGGATAGAGAGGATTGCATCATAGACTATGATGAGCCTACTAGCTTCCAGCAGGCCGTTCAGAGCGTTGACTCGGTAAAATGGCTGGATGCAATGCGGACCGAAATGGAGTCCATGTACACCAACAAAGTATGGACATTGGACATTGCTCCAGACGGGGTAAAACCCGTAGGATGCAAGTGGATCTTCAAAAGGAAGATTGGTGTAGATGGACAGGTTGAAACCTATAAAGCTAGACTTGTAGCAAAGGGTTTCCGTCAAAGACCTGGCTTGGACTATGACGAAACCTTTTCTCCAGTGGCTATGCTGAAATCCATTCGGATCCTTCTTGCCATTGCTGCCTTCCACGATTATGAGATTTGGCAGATGGACGTAAAAACCGCTTTTCTAAATGGAAATTTAGAGGAGTGTGTCTATATGGATCAGCCAGAGGGTTTCATTCAGAGTGGGAGCAGCGGAAAGGTGTGCAAGTTGCTTAAGTCCATCTATGGACTAAAGCAGGCATCGCGGAGTTGGAACATCTGTTTTGATGAGACGGTCAAGGAATTTGACTTTATCAAAAATCCAGATGAACCGTGCATCTATAGTAGATTTGTAGCGAGAACTGTGGTATTCCTTGTTTTATACGTGGATGACATTCTCTTAATAGGAAATGACATTCCTATGCTACAATCTGTCAAGGGTTTCTTGTCACACAGGTTCTCCATGAAAGACCTGGGTGATGCCTCTTACATCCTGGGGATCCGGATCCATCGTGATAGATCCAAGAGGATATTAGGACTTTCACAGTCCAGGTACATCGACACCGTACTGAAAAGATTCAGTATGGAAGATTCCAAGCGCGGTAACCTACCGGCTTGTCACGGGATCACCCTCTCTAAAGAGATGTCTCCCAAGACTGATTTGGAGAGGGATCGCATGTCTATTATACCCTACGCTTCTGCGGTAGGCTCTATAATGTATGCGATGTTGTGTACCAGACCGGATGTAGCTTATGCACTGAGTGTAGTAAGCCGGTATCAGTCAAACCCTGGGGAGAAACATTGGATAGCAGTAAAGAACATTCTCAAGTACCTGAGAAGGACTAAGGAGATGTTCTTGGTGTATGGCGGAAAAGACCTCCAGATTGAGGCCTTTGCTGACTCCAGCTTCCAGAGTGACAAGGATGATTCCAAGTCCATGTCGGGTTTTGTCTTTACCCTCAATGGAGGGGCGGTGTGTTGGAAGAGTTCCAAACAGGAAACCGTTGCAGACTCGACTATGGAAGCGGAATACATCGCTGCATCTGATGCCGTAAAAGAAGCTGTCTGGATGAGGAAGTTCTTAAAAGAACTTCAGGTGGTTCCGTCCATTGTTGACCCAGTACCTTTGTATTGCGACAACAACGGGGCTATAGCTTTAGCAAAGGAACCCAGGTCCCATCAGAGATCCAGGCACATCTTGAGGCGGTATCACCTGATCAGGGAGATCGTGGATCGCAAGGAGATCGAGGTTCGGAGGGTTGCTTCAGAAGAGAACACTGCAGATCCATTCACCAAGGCCTTACCCCAGACTCAGTTCGAGCGGCTGATCGAGATGATAGGTCTTCGATACGCCAGTACATGGCCTTAGTGCAAGTGGGAGATTGTTAGTGTATATGCCCTAGAGGCCATTACTGTATCATACTAGTTTGTATATTACTTGATGGAAGCTTGGGATATTCACCTTGTATAAACAATCTTGCTCAATATAGTAGTATGCTACTTGGTTTGTTTCTACTTCAATGTGTACTTGTGTTTATTTCAGTATATCACTTATACGCATTAGTGGAGCCCTTAGGATCTTTGCTTGATTACCAGCGTTGTGATGGCAGTCACACTAGTGGGGGCTGGGTAATCTATAGGCACATCCTTATACAGGTCCCTAGTCGTAGGACTATCGAGACAGGGCATCGATACTCCGGAGTAGACTAGCGTATGCGCTTCTCATCCCAGTGTGGGAGATGGTCTGTCCCACAGCCATCAGTACGTCGTACTGGAGATAGTATACGGGTGCTCGTTGGGTTACGAGTACACTGGACAGGACTCGTCGGGAACTGAAAGGTTGGTATTATACCTATCGTCAGTTATCAGTTCCCAGGTGACATGAGTACAGCTTAGTCCGCTGACTTGATACTGGCACTTCGCCTCGAGTGTATTCCCACTGCACTTTGATCACTACCCTACCACGGCTCAAAGGAGTCGTGCAAACAGGTGGTGATTGGGTGCAGTCCCGAAGCACTTGGAGGCAGTGACGGTTAGACAGGATTCGTCTCTCCCGGTATTGGGGGTTGACATCGCGCTGTGTCTAGGAGAGCCATTACACGAGTAGTCCCTGGCCAGCGCAAGCGAGATATACTGGTAGGTTTCCAGTGTTATCTCAGGGTGTTTTGGGCTTCACTCCGACACGACTTGTACCGCTATTGGGGGACTGACGTTTTACCGCCCCCTAGGCCCGACATGCGATGTATCAGACGAACAGACCGGACTGTACGGAGAATGTCACATTCAGACTCAGTAGGAGTTCAGATGGGGTTTCACCTCGTCAGCCTTCTTGTCGACATCTACCTGGGGACCGTTACGCACAGCTAGTGCCGCTTGCGGTCTGTAGTTAAACCCACTGCCAGCGTAGTGTCGAGTCTTTAGAGTCCCACACAGAGGGTATTCGCCTCTGGGCAAAACAGAGTAGAGGTCGCATGGTTTTGCGACAGGGTTCGTTCTCATCCGCGCACTTGTGCACGTTTAGAGTCCGGACGGATATTACTGGCTGGCTCTGGTTTGAGTCAGATACTGGTATATGTTTTTGGGGTTGCTTTTATCTCCGTATTCATGTTCCTCGGAATAAGGATGCAGGTGTGTATGCACGGTTATTTGAGGAAGAGGAAGATGACTTTCATTAGGGTTTCGGAACGGGTGCGTATGCACAGTTGACAGTCGTCTTTTTCCAAACCCTAATGGATTTGTATTATATCAATTAATAATATATAATAAAATGAAATTGTGTCATGGTTGGTTTTTGTTGACTTGTTGACCATGGTTGACTTGTTGACCATGGTTGAAGTTTTGACCATCATCATTACAAAAGAAAGATGCTCTTTGATTCTAGCAAATTCATTTAATGTTTGAAATGATAATGGTCATTCTAAAACTTTCCATCAACCTTTTCATTTTCATTATTATTATTGATAATTCTTTTTCTTTTGCATTATGGTTGCTAGAAAGAAAAAGGATAGCTCATTCTATCATAACCTCTCTCTCTCCTCATTTTCATCTTCTTCTTCCTCTAGCAAAGAGAAACCTTCTCATGTGTTGAGAATCCTTCTCTTTAAAAAGAAAAGCAAACCCTAGTTACTCTCTACTCATTCTAGGTTCAAGGTTTAGCAAGCCGGAAACCCTAGTTCACTCAAAGATCGAGGAAGAGCCCAAAGGTCGAACCTTCGAGGTGGATCCATCTTCGACGGGAGAAGGCGACGAAAAGAGAACCATCAACCTCTACAAGATTTCAAGAAGAAGGAGTTCAAGTTTAGGTATAACCTTCATCCGAGTAGCTAACTCCTTTTAGCGTTTATGCTAGTTTAGTTTAGACACGATCCCGACCTTGTTTAGTCCATGTTGCCTCTTGCGATAAAAATTTGTTTTTTATACCGTTTCCGCCTCCCCGTAAGCACCGGGGGTCGCAATATGGACTTACATATATTTTTGAGGATATATTATGATCATTGACCTAGGTTGCGTTATTTATGTGATTTCTGTGCGTAGATGTTTTTCTATTCACGAGTTGGCAACTCACCCCCGTTGTGCCCCAGTTTCTTGCAGGTTTGCCGTACAGGTTTCATTACGGCGTTGCGGGCTCAGTTTCATTCGGGTGACTTGCTAGTAGGTGGGTTTTTCTTGTATCGTACCCATCATATTACCTTGTATAATATTATTCAGTTGTATCTAGTAAATTCCATCAACCAAACATGTATTTTTTGAGATAGAGACCAGTGTTGTTTATTCTTTCGACCTTAGAGTCGCTCATTATATTTTTGGTGATTTTGAGTTTCCTTTTGAGTTTTAATCCTCGCCGTTGGCGTTGTATATTATATTGTTTATGTGGTTGTGACCGTCGATTGACGAAGAGCTAGCTCCCGCTTGGGGATGCCTTTTTATTGATTTCGTATACTATTCATGTTGTATCCTGTTTGGGGGCCAGTATTTACAAAGGAGATTCTGCCGAAATTTTCAGTAAATTTTTGATGTTTTTTTAAACCGCATAATTCGGCTTATGCTATTGAAACTACTTGCTTTAAGTTGGTTTTTCCTGCACTCTACTACTTTTCTTGGTTTGGATTTCTGGGTTTTCGGTTTACTTGGATTACGTACGCCTCGAGACGTTCGTAGTTTAAGTGCCGGTCATGTTCCGTACTTTCGGGTCGTGACAAAGTTGGTATCAGAGCGTTAGGTTTTACTTTCGGAGCGTAGGATGACCCTTGGTTGATGGAATAGGTGACTAAAGTAGAGTGACGTACCGTGGGTATGTTCCGCGGCATATTTACGATACGCTACTCCACTTAAGAAGCCTTAGGATGTACATTTCTTTGCTCAGTATTATATTCATTCTGTTCTAGCCTCATCGGTACCAGTTTGGTTTTGCTGCTACGGTTACGGGCAGGGAGAGCTACGGCTAGAGTTGCGGTCAGCACAAGCTCGTCACGAACGAGGACTGACCAGGGCGAAATTCCGGCGACACACGATTACAGAGATGTATCTTTTTACTGTGTTTCCGTGCCACGAGTGTTTGGCGGATCGCCTTTATGAGGTTACTCGGAGGTGCTGATCGACACTAGAGAATTGAGCCAATGATGGAGGCCAGCCAGATTTTGATGACCGTTGGTGTGTTGCTTATTCATGACGATCGAGGCACTGTTCAGCGTGCAGAAGAGCGAGCCAGTTATTGCTGCGAGCGACGAGATATTGCCCCAGATGCTGGAAATCGTGCAGGACGAGTTGTACTAAGAGATGACAGGAGGTCGCTAGTCATCTAGGATGAATGACTAGGACATGTGGATCGTTCGCTTACCCCGATGCGAGATCATCAGATAGATTGCTTTCAGCTAGAGACGACTTCACGCAGAGACGTGAGGGTCGACAGAGACGATCGAATGTCGGAAACCTATTATTCCAAGTCTAAAGTAGTCGGAAAGACATGCAGGCAATTCTATGGTCCCTCTAGAAGAATGAAACCCTAACTCGACTTAATGACCGTGTGAAAGCCTTTGGACCTTAGGGTTTGCGGCAGTTCTGCGGCGCCATTAGTGAGGCTTGGGTTTGCCTTTCTACGGCTGGACCACCGATGCTGTGGTATATATATTCGATACTATTAAACGGTACCAAGATGTTGAGCTCTTGGGGGATTATGAGTTTTCGACGAATCGATCGAATGGTTCGACTTCAATCGGATGCTAGGTGGTGAGATGCATTCTTGGGAGACTCCAGATACGAGGATAGCCGTTGGAGCTCAGTCCATGCAGCCGCGACGAGACGAGTCCAAAGCAGACGACATTAGAGAAAAGTGGAGTAAGAGGTTCGCACCATATCTAGATGAGATGACGTTCCACTCCGCCGACATCAGAGAGGCGATGCGCATGCCGAGGCATGGTACTTGGACTTACCTTCCAGAAAGAGCTGCGATGAGTATGCAGTCGTTCCAGAGCAAGATGCAGATATAGGAAAGGACGATGACTTCCGGACAGTTGGCAGAGACGAGACATAGAAGAGACCGTGAGCAGGATTCCTTCCAGGACACTACTGCAATGATACTTGCACCCAGGATCAGAGGTGTCACGTACATTCAGAGAGCCAGAGGCCGACGCCAGTGATATGCTGTCTTACGAGTGGTCGTGATGATTGACCGGGAGATGACAAGAGACGTGCCAGAACTGGATCATCCCCGTTAGCACACCTGACAGGGCCGATGAGCTGATGGACCGAAAGATTGGTAATTCATAGTGAAGACCTTGACCCAGGAGTGGTCATGGTTACGCACACCAGCAGGACAGAGTTCATGATCATCGACGAGACGTCCCACTAGTGACCGTGACAGTTGGCCGAGATTCTTAGAGGATGCACTTGAGCAGTACTATTCCGCCATTATTGATTTCGATGTTTCGGGTGATTTATTCGTATGATTTGATTTTGATGATTGAGGATTTACGATCTTTGCACAGTGTTGCACTTGATATCGTTTTCGTGCTTTAGTTTCACATGTTTGTGATTTTACGGTTTTAAACAGTTGAGTTGATTTTGTGCGTATGCACGCACGCGATTTGGTTCCTGCACTCTGTATAGTTTATATATGCTGGAAGTGCAGTGACATATATTTTGTGCACTTGGATACACTGGATTTCGATTTCGAGGGTGATGCTCGACATTTGTTTTGTGCATTTTATGCACCGGATTGGATTTTTAGCGCCTGTTGGGCGCCTGTTACGAGATGCGATTTGGTGCACACCAGATGCACTAATTCGAGATTTTTCGTGCATGTCAGATACACCTGATTTTGCTGTCAGGCACACACGTTGCCTACGACAGATGTTTCGTGCACACCCGATGCACTTAGATGTTGTTTCTGTGCGCATGTATGGCACATTCATGGATTTTGATTTCCGTGCGCACCAGACGCACGTAGTATTCATGTGCATATTTTGGGATTGATTTCTTATAGAGTAGTACGTTTTTATGATATTGCTATGTGTTTTCGTACTGAGCAGGACTAGTCAGAGGACAGTACCTGAATATATTTTGCGTGCATTGATAGTTATTGAAGGGATTTCCAAAAAGCGAGCTATAGCCTCAGTATTTACCTACATGTCTGATATGACACGAAATGTTTAAAACAAGGAGACCCTTCTAAATTGTTTCCAAAACGGCGGAACGTACATTTCAAACAAAGGTATATATGTATATAGTTATTTTCTTATGATAGACGTCCGCCACTGTGCAGTGTTATACGCGTTGCACAGCGACTTAAGGAGATTTGGCATGCATTTCCTTCGGATACTTACAGATATAGATTCGATATTTACATGTATAGTTTCGAGTTATATCATATTGGTTTTGATTTGGATTTGGCATTGATGTCTTCTCCATGACTCCGATAATTGCGGGATGCTTGACGGAGTTTTGATTTGAGTTATATACTCATTTTTCAAGCGCATGCGCTGCGCTACGATTTGTTTTATGTATTTACAATTTCGGAGCCCTGACGACTTGATGGTTTTCTTAGATGTTTTAATACTTGGGGGAGTTTGAATTTAAATTCGGGGACCGAATTTCTTTAAGGGGGGAAGATTGTAACGTTTTGAAAATCGTTTCGGTGAAAATTCAAAAAAATCGGTAAAATAAGGGGGTTTTCTGTAAAAAGTCAAAATACAAATATCTTATTATAAAAATTAAATATACATATTCTAGCTATGTAATTGCTATTATTTGGTGTTTATTGAGCCGTTGGTGAAATTTCAAATTTTCTAAAAAAATATTATTTTATTATTATTTTAAGCCGTCACTAATACATTTAATTAGGGAAAATTACAAATTGGAATGAGTTGAAACAAATTTTGTGCATCATAAAACATTAAATAAAATTTTATCATGTGGTTTTTAGAACGAAATCATTTGCCAAAACGGTTTAGAAATTATTGAAGAAAAAAAGGCTTTTTTTTAGCGTAAATGGATGCTTGGGGTATTGTATTTATCATTTTTCATCACCCCACACCCGTATCCACACCCACACACCCCCACTTACTCCTCCCCATGGCTGAATTCAGCAGCCACCATATTTTTCCCCACTTGATTTTCAAAGGAAAAGATATGAAAGAAAAGAAAAGAAAATGGGTGAATTAGGTGGACTTTTGACCTTACCTTGACCTTGACTTTCCTCCCTTGTATTTTCTCTACCTCCCTCTCTCTCGCCACACCCCCAATCAGGCCGAGCCCCCTCCCAACAGCAGCAGCCCCCCCCCAAATCCCACTCTTTTCTTCATCAAAAAAATCCACAAATCACTTAAAAATCCATGCAAAATTCAAATCTAAATCCAAATCCGACTCCTACCCATTTTAGCTTAGCCCGTTTAGCATGGATCCTTGTGAAAAGAGGGCATTTTGGGAGGCCATGGATGCTTGTGGATCTTCATATGTTTTGGGTATAATTCTAAACATTTTTGTTGCTTAATTTGTTACTAATTTCTTAAGCTAATTTAATTAAGTGTTAATTTGGATATGTGAGTTTAATTGAAGTTTGAAATTTCAAGTGTATGGTTTTGAATGAAGATTAGGGTTTGAGCATTTGATTAGGATTGTGATGGGTAGATTAACATATAATTGCTTGCAAAAATCAAATCTAGTTGCTAGTTGCATTTTTGTTAATTTAAATTTGTGATAAGTATATATATTGCAAACTAGTTTTTGTAAATATTGTGTTAAATTGAGAATTAAAATATGGTTAGGGTTTTTATCATATTATTAACTTTATTAAGTGTGGTTTAATGCTTTAGATCATGCAAATCTAAGCTAGATTGTAGTTTGTGCATTTTTGTTTTGAAATTGTTAAAAAGGGTATTTTTGTAAACTAGACTATTAGGGTTTTTGGAATTTAATGAGATTAAATTCCGGTAATTATTTATATGACTTATTTAAGATATTTAATAAATATATTGGCCGCTACATTCATTTAAACATCCTGTTTTGAACAAAAAACGGCAAATTGTGCTTGCTAGATTTTCGGAAAAGTGACTTTTTAAGTAAAGTTGGGGTTTTTGTGAGTTTTAACCTAGTTTATATTAAAATTAGTGTTCATGAATGTGCAAATGAGTGTGATTGGATTTTTCTCGATGGTTTGACGTTTGTACATCGACATCGAGGGTTGGTTTGACTATTCTTGCGTGCGTAGGCGATAGGTTTGGACTTATGCGTGATACGCGTGCCGATTTGATTTTCGTATGCCGTTTCGACGTCGAATTTAGTTTTAATGCGATACGGTGCGTTATGATATGTAGGTACCCTATGTGGACTTCGAGACGACAAGCAAGCGCATGGCGACGTCGGCACCGGCGAGCGAGAACCAGATGAGTAGATTTATATCTACGGGGAGAAGTCGGGTGGATGGCGTATAGCACCCCCGCAGTCCGTGGTGGTGTATACGGATGCGTATACACACCAACAATTATTATATGTTATTTGGGAATAATAACGATACTTAGGATGGATATTGGTGTGTTGGATTATTTTAGCGTTGCGAACCCTAGGGTAGTGTTGCACTACACATACACACACACATACACACATACATACTTGCATACATTCCTATTGATATGTGCTCATGGGATTCTTTATAGTTATGTGTTCACATGGGTATGGGACTATGTGTTCACATACGGATTGAGGATGATACTTGGGATTGAGCTGAGTCGATGAGATTCGATTTGAGGCCGTGAGATCGGTGATATAGCAGGGTTCGTATCTTAGATACGACATGACGTTGTAGCGGGTCCTTGACGTAGTGTTTCACACACGTCCATGCATACTTAGGCGGTATCAGTATGGTACTAGACGTAGATCAGTACCCCGATCATGATAATTTATAAAGAGGATACCAGGTGAATAGTATGATGAATGTGATATTGACCCGTACCCAGATTGGGATGCCGTACGACGGATTTACGTACGAGCTATATTGATGATTGATCCGCACTCTTGACTTGGGATGCCTGATTATAGATATGGTATCGGCTATGATATTATTGAGGCGGGATCACCGACTATACATATACAGGTATGTATATGTATCGACTCAGATGATAGGCGGTTTCCTTACCTGTAGTTCAGCTCGTTAGCTTAGCCCTTTAGTTTAGTTTAGTTATTAGATTAGATTCGATTCTTACCTATTTCAAAAAAACTAACGAATCGTGGGTATTTTAAAAGACAGCCCAAGGGATCCTACGGATATCTCAAAAGACGTATCTTTTCATAAAAACACCGTAGCCCCTATTTTCAAAACCCCATGATTCGTGTTATTTCAAAAGGCACCATTTGTAGGACTTATATTAGTTTAATACTGATTAGTTATCGTTGTGTCTAGTATTCTGCTTCCGCACATTATTGCTGTTCGCTCTGCCCCGCATACTTATTTTGCTGCATACTCCATTATTGATATCATGCTGTTAGGACATCAGCACCATTACCGATGATGCGTATGTACCACATACACTTACTTGCCGGCTCACACACATCTTCATCGGTAATTGCCATGTCATGTACACTTAGAAAATACTATTGCTTGGCTTAGCTTGTTAGTTAGTAGTTGATACGATATTAGTGTACCTGGGTTATATGCCAGTTTAGACATTGTAGTTATTACTTGTCACTTCATGCATACTGTTATTCCATTGTTCATGCCTAGTTATTAATCATACATTGCAACTTGGTTATTGATACCATATACATTCATTATCATTGACATATGCACTTGTGATGACTTCTTGAGATTTATGATATTTCTGGATTTCGGGGGAAAGCCGCAAAATTTCTAAACTTATTAACCTTTTAAAATATGTAAATTGCGGTTTTCTAGTGATGTAAGTGTCGTCCACCATGAGTTTGCTGTGGTTTTCGAGATCCGTGTCGAGGAGTGGAGGAACCGTCACAGGTACATGGTAGGCCCGGTATGGTACCCCGGGGCAAGATGAATGTGGTGTTGACGTTGAGCCTGGCAGGGGACAGATTACCTACCGGTGATATTACCCGACGCGTCGGATATCCGGAGGATACCGTCGTGGTCTTGAGATGGATGGTAGGGGCCGGTCTGGACTAACGGCGCCCTAGATATTGAGATTGAGACATTGATATTTCGAGACAGTGAGATTTATGTTTTGTGTCGATGCTAGACACTGTTGATACTGATTTCATTATGATACCTCAGTTTAAAAATACGAAGGAAATCTCACTAATTTATGAAAACAGTTTCTTCATTTATATGTATTCTGTTTTCATGCATTCATACCTCATTCATATGATATATTGCTACCTGAGGAACTGACACGGGCACATGAGATTTCACTCGGTTAGATATTACCCTAGCCATTGTTGTAGGCTGCTTGTTATGTATATTTTTGAGTATATATTATGATCATTGACCTAGGTTGCGTTATTTATGCGATTTCTGTGCGTAGATGTTTTTCTATTCACGAGTTGGCAACTCACCCCCGTTGTGCCCCAGTTTCTTGCAGGTTTGCCGTACAGGTTTCATTACGGCGTTGCGGGCTCAGTTTCATTCGGGTGACTTGCTAGTAGGTGGGTTTTTCTTGTATCGTACCCATCATATTACCTTGTATAATATTATTCAGTTGTATCTAGTAAATTCCATCAACCAAACATGTATTTTTTGAGATAGAGACCAGTGTTGTTTATTCTTTCGACCTTAGAGTCGCTCGTTATATTTCTGGTGGTTTTGAGTTTCCTTTTGAGTTTTAATCCTCGCCGTTGGCGTTGTATATTATATTGGTTATGTGGTTGTGACCGTCGATTGACGAAGAGCTAGCTCCCGCTTGGGGATGCCTTTTTATTGATTTCGTATACTATTCATGTTGTATCCCGTTTGGGGGCCAGTATTTACAAAGGAGACTCTGCCGAAATTTTCAGTAAATTTTTGATGTTTTTTTAAACCGCATAATTCGGCTTATGCTATTGAAACTACTTGCTTTAAGTTGGTTTTTCCAGCACTTTACTACTTTTCTTGGTTTGGATTTCTGGGTTTTCGGTTTACTTGGATTACGTACGCCTCGAGACGTTCGTAGTTTATGTGCCGGTCATGTTCCGTACTTTCGGGTCGTGACATAGGGCCCTACTCATTAAGAATATAGGGTCACGTCTGGTTTCCTAATGACAATAAATACTATTCCTATTCTACGTTTCGGGGGTGCTAAACGCCATCCACCCGACTTCCCCACCGTAGATATACATCTACTCACCTGGTCCATGTCTACCGAAGACGGTATCGCCATCCTCCTCTTCATCGCCCGCAGTCCACGTGAGGGGTACCTAAACGCAAACATATAAATAGCATCGTAAACTGAATCACATACAGAAGTCAAACGATACAAGGAACAAGCATAGATTAAAACCTATGTCCCGTCCACGCAAAAGAACCAAATATCGCTCGATATCGGCGTACAAACTCCGATGGATCGAGATAAACATCAACAATTAACTCATAGTTTTAAAACATATTACTTATATTAGAAAACATGATTAAATCCATCGAAACCCTAAAATTCATCAAACCGTCTAATTTCGTAAAACCCGAAAATGCCAATTTACCGTTTTTCATCAAAACTTGACATTTAAATGAAACCAATGGTCATAAAACTTATTAAATAGTATAACTAGACTATACAAACCATTACTATATTTTTATTACATAAATTTGTATTAATTTGAAATTTCTAGTTTGCAACCTTTAACAATTTTCAACATTTTTCAAGCAAAATACCACAATTCCACCACAAAACGTGATTTTGAATGAATTAATGTATTAAACCACAATTCATGATGATAATGATTTAATGAAACCATAAATTATATTTTTAATCTCATTTATTTAGGAATTTCTAAAATCTAGTTTACAAAATAGCAATTTTTATCACAATTTATCAATTATCAATAGAAACTAGCAATCAATTTAAGTTTCCATTCCACCAACAAGTTAATACCCTTATTAAGACCACAATCTAGTGTTACAAATATTAATTAAAATTTTATTTCACCAAGAATTGTGTTTTATAGAAACCTAGTTAGCAAAATTCCTAATTTAAACAATTTTAAATGAAAAATTTACAATTCAACAACCATGCAAGATTTTCCAATTCTAAAAGTGTTAAACTAACTATTATAACCCTAATTAATTAATAAAAATCATAACTTGAATTTACAAACCCTAACTTGAATTTTAAAAATTGAACATAGAATTAATTCACTAATTCTAAACATGCTTAAAAGAAACATCTAATAACAAATAAACAAAAGAAGGAAATTTATACCTCCAAAATATGAAATCCAAACAAGAAAATGAGCCTCCAAAATGAATGCTTTCCATCTCCAAATTCCATATAAAAATGAGCAAGGAATAAAGGGTATGAAATAAATAGGATTTTGTGGATTTTTATTGAATTTTTAAAGGATTTTTGATGAATTTTGGAGCAAAATAAAATGAGGAAAATGGGGGCTACCATGGGGGGTGAGGCCGGCCATTTTTTTGGAGGTGAGGGAGAGAAAGAAGAGCGTGAGAAAATGTGTAGAAGTCTCCACCAAAATATCACTTCATTATGTCTTTTCATGCATTTATTTATTTTTCTTTTATTTCTTTACTATAGCAACTCAAGAAAACTCTAGAAAATAGGAAAAATTTGCAAATAAATTTTGCATGATACACACTAAATTCTAACATGCCATGCTTCATTTTTACAAATTAAAACCATTCAAATTTGTAATTTACACTAATTTAGTGTAAAAATAAAGCTTATGTTAATATTTAAAATAATTAATTTAGGAAAAATATTTAATTAAACTAAAAATTTATAAGTGGCTAAATAAAAACCATTTACTAGTAATTACATAATTAAAATAGGTATTTTTGAAATTATAATGAAAAAAAATCACGGTTTAGTTTTTTGAAAAATACATTTTACTTTACCGAAAATCATAAAATTCACTTAAACAATTTTATTCATTTAATTATTTATTTAATTATTTTTAAAACGTTACATTAAACTACGCAACGTCTAAAGGCGTAACGCAATTTAAGTAAGCCGAAAACCCAGCAATCTAAACCATCAAAAGTTGTAAGTGATAGTAACATTTTTAAAACTTTTGAAATCTCAACCCAAATACTTTAAAATCCAACTTTATTTCCTTTAGAATTTTGGCAGCACCTCCTTTGTAAAAACCTGCCCAAAAAATGGGTACAACAAAAATATAAGTAAAGCATCCCCAAATGGGAGCAAATACACGCCCAAAGGCGGAAAACAACCACCACAACAGATATACGACGCCGTAGCGAAGAAATAAAAGACGATATAAATAAAACTGCATAAAAGACCTCCAAGTCACAAAATAATATACAATATCGTCCTCATATCAAGTGCCGTAGTATCTTTCTAATTTCTCTAAAGAGGTCACTCCCGGTGAAGGGATCTTGGCTCTTTCCTCATCGAATGAGGTGCTGGATATTTATGAATACCACGATGCAAAGCAAAAGTTAGATCAACTATAAAAACAATCGAGTGCTTTGTAACATTTGCTAGTTTCGTTAAAAGGGTCACTCCCGTTGAAGGGATCTCGGCCCTTTCCTTATCGAATGATGTGCTGGATATTCATCAAGGAATACCACTATGCAAAGCAAAAACTAGAGTTATCCATTTTAAAAATTTTGATTCTACAATATCTTTAGGTGTCACGACCCGAAATGGCACGTGACTATTTGAATCATATGAAGTCTATAGGACCTCATCTAATTCAAGTAAGCCAAAAATCCCAGAAATCTAAACCATTTTAAGAAAGAAGTGAAGAAAACATGTTTGAAAGCAAGTGGTTTTAAATAACATAAGCCGAATATGCACTTTTAAAATCTCAAGTCTTTTCTGAAAATTTCGGCAGAGTTTCCTTTGTAAATACTGGCCCCAAAAGGGTACAACAAGCATAATATGAGTAAAGGCATCCCCAAGCGGGAGCTAGCTCTTTGTCAATTGACGGTCACAACCACGCAAGCAATATAATATACAACGCTGAAGGACGAGGATCAAAAACTCAAAAGGAAACTCCAAACATCAAGAAAACCCATAATAATACAACGCGCGACTCTAAGATCGAAATAATATACAACTAGTCTCTAAGTCTGAATAAATGTACAAGATTGGTTGATGGAATTTTTCTAGATACAACTGAAAATCAATAAGTACAATGGTGGTCACGATGTGAGTGAACCCACCTACCAAAGCAATCACCCGGAATGGGAGCAGTGTGCCAGAAAGCCTCAATGAAACCTGTACGGCAAATCCTGCAAGAAATTGTGGCACAACGGGGGTGTGTTGCCAACTCGTGAGTAGAAAATATCACAGAGTAGAAATCATATGTATGACTAAATCCTAAGTCAAACGATCAGTAATATATATATATATATATATATATATATATATATATATATATATATATATCCTCAATATGCTAAAGTCTGAAGCATAAAAAAAAGGCAAGGATAAACATGTAAACATAAGTGTAATCCCATGTGCTCGTGTCAGTGCCTCAGGTAGCAAAATATCGTAAATATGAGATATGAATGTGGAAAAATGAAAACAGAAGACATCATGAATGAGAAAACTGTTTTCTTAATATAGTGAATTTTTTTAATAAACATTCAAGTATCATCAATGAAATCATCAGAAAATCAGTGTCAAGTATCGACACAAAATATATATCTCAATATCAAATAAATCTCATATATCCAATATCCAATATCGAGCACATATGTAACATTTTAAAAATAATTAAATAAATAAAATTTGTTTAAGTGAATTCTAGGATTTTCGGTAAAGTAAAACGTATTTTTCGTAAAAAAAAACCGTAATTATTTTTCACTATAAATTTAGAAATACCAATTTTAATTATGTTATTACTAGTAAATGGTGTTTATTTAGTCACTTATAAATTTTTAGTTTAGTTAAATATTTTTCCTAAATTAATTGTTTTAAATATTAACATAAGCTTTATTTTTACACTAAATTGGTGTAAACTACAAATTGAATGGTTTTAATTTGTAAAAATGAACCATGGCATATTAGAATTTAGTGTGTTTCATGAAAAATTTATTTGCAATTTTTTCCAAAATTCTAGTGTTTTCTTGAGTTGTTTTAGAAAAGAAATAAAAAGAAATTAAGTAAAGTAATGAAAAGACATAATGAAGTGATATTTTGGGGGAAACTTCTACACAACTCCTCACTCATTTCTTTCTCTCCCTCACCTCCCAAACTTGGCCGGCCTCACCCCCATGGCAGCCCCCCCATTTTCCAATTTTATTTTAACTCCAAAAATTCTCCAAAATTCAATAAAAAATGCACAAAATCCTAATAAATTCCTACCCTTTATTCTTTGCTCTTTTTTACATGGATTTTGGAGTGGGAAAGCATGCATTTTGGAGGCTCATTTTCATGTTTGGACTTTATGTTGTGGAGGTATAAATCTTTCTCTTTTGATTTATTTCTATTAGATGTTCTTTTTAAAGCATAATTAGATTTATTAAATTAATTCTAGTTGCAAATTTTAAAATTCAAGTTAGGGTTTGTAAATTCAAGTGGTGGTTTTTATTAATTAAATAAGGTTATAATAGCTAGTTTAACATTTTTTTGAGTGGAAAAATCTTGCATGGTTGTTGTATAATAATTTGTTTATTCAAATTGTTTTAATTATGCTATTTAGCTAACTAGTTTTTTTATAAAATGCATATGTGGGTAATATAAAATTCTAATTAAGGTTGCTATCATTAGATTGTAATCTTAGTGAGAATATTAGCATGTTAATGGAATGAAAAACTTAGTTTGATCACTAGTTTCTTTTGATAATTGGAAAATACTATTAAAATGCTATTTTTGTAAACTAGATTTTGGAAATTCCTAAATAAATGAGATTAAAAATATAAATTATGGTTTCATTATATCATTATCATAATGAATTGTATTTTAATACATTAACTCATGCAAAATCAAGTTTGTTGTGAAATTGTGGAATTTGGCTTGTAAGATGTTGAAAATTGATAAAGGTTGGAAACTAGAAATTCCAAATCCATACATATTTGTGTAATAAAAATATAGTAATGGTTTCTATAATCAAGTTAGGCTATTTAATGAGTTTTATGACCATTGGTTTCATCTAAATGTCAAGTTTTGAAGAAAAACTGTAAATTGACATTTTCGGGTTTTACGAAATCGGGCGATTTGATGGATTTTAGTGTTTCAATGAATTAAATCATGTTTTATAATATAAGTATTGAGTTTTAAAACTATGAGTTATTTTTTCATGTTATCTCGATCCATCGGAGTTTGTACGCCGATATCGAGCGATATTTGGTTCTTTTGCGTGGACGGGACATGGGTTTTAACCTATGCTTGTTCCTTGCGTCGTTTTGACTTTTGTATGTGATTCAGTTTACGATACTATTTATATGTTTGCGTTTAGGTACCCCTCACGTGGACTGCGGGCGATGAAGAGGAGGATGGCGACCCCGTCTTCGGCAGACATGGACCAGGTGAGTAGATGTATATCTACGGGGGGAAGTCGGGTGGATGGCGTTTAGCACCCCCGCAACGTAGAATAGGAATAGTACTTATTGTCATTAGGAAACAAGATGTTACCCTAGATTCTTAATGAGTAGGACCCTAGTAATGACCCTAGGCTGGACTAGACTGATTTAGGAAGACCATACCAGAGGATGAATACCTTGGAAGAGATTCGTAGGTTTCAGGTAGAAACACACACACGCACACACTGAAACACGACATGGTGTATACGTGTATGTGTATATATATATATAGGACTAGGTATAGGGGTATATATATATATATATATATATATATATATATATATATATATATATATATATACACACACAACACGTATATGGGATACATTGATGTGATAAGATACACGGGAATGAAACAGTATAACAGGGCTTGATGCCGTGATTCTTGGCTATACAGTTGTATTAAAGTGTTGGCGGATCATTAGAGAATGAGATAATGAACATGTATACATAAATTATAATGAGTAGTGATGACATTGAGGTACATGGGACTCTAAAATAGAACCCGAACTGTAACTTGTGACTGATCACGATATGATATATGTATGACATGATTACGACGTCATATAGGTGTGACCTGATGTCGATATCATATAGGTGTGACTTGATGACGATATGATATCAGTATAACTTAATCACAATATGATACATATGACATGATATTTCTGAGGATAAATTAATGAGGTATATTTATGATGGCAATATTATATAATTGATGTATGCGATTACAGCATAGCACCTTGATCATGACATGTGTTGATGATGATATTATACGAATAATGAGACACGTATGTGATATTTGACCCGTACCCCGATATTGGGATGTCGTACGATGGATTTTACCGTACGAGGCATAGATGTGATGATTGATCCGCACTCTTGATTTGAGGAGGTCGTACTATGTACGTGACGCTATTGAGGCTGGATCGCCGACTATTAGAGATATGGACTCAGACTTTAGGTGTACTCCTACTTCTTATCGACTGGTTCTTAGGTTTAGTTTTCCTTAGGGGGTTAGATAGACACTAGTTTAGGTTCGAGTCTTACAGTGGTAGTTATATTTGTATATCAAATGGGTGGGTAACACACATCTGTCTTTACTTTCATACCGTAATCATAATGTGCATGTTCATATATATGTTTCTATAATCAGCATAAAACTTTGCCTGTTAGGACACCAGCACCATTACCGATGATGCGCATATTCCACGCACACTTATTTGCCGGCTCACACATATCATCATCGGTAATTGCTATGTCACGTACACTTTAGATCATATTATCTTTATTGATAGAATCAGTTAACAACTAGACCGATATAATATTGTGATTACTCTCTGATGTTAGTATAGACATGGTATTTATTACTTAGACATTCATGCATTCATATTTTCATGTTATCATGCAGTATTATGGGCATATGCCGACACTTATCATATACTTACTCATGATTTTGAGATTTGGGGTTTCTATGAGATTTCTGGATTTTTGGGGAAAACCGCAAGAATATATAAAAGTTTCTCTCTCTCTCTCCTCTCTTTTTAAAATATAAGATGCGGTTTTCTCGTGATGTATGTGTCGTCCACCATGAGATTTCATGTTTTCTGTTGGATTTCGAGACCCGATTCGAGGAGTGGATGAACCGTCTCGGGTACATGGTGGGCCCGGTATGGTACCCCGGGACAAGAAGATCGAGTTGTAGACGATGAGCCTGGCAGGGGAAGGACTACCTACCGGTGATGTCTGGCGCGGCGGATATCCGGAGGATACCGACCGTTGTCGTGAGATTTGATGATATGGGCCAATCCGGACTGACGGACCCCGAGATATTGAGACTATGAGACATTGAGATTATGAGGTATTGAGATTTGAGATTTACGTGTTTTGTGTCGATGCTTGACATGGATTTCCATGGATTTCATCGTTGATGTTTCATATTTCTATACACTCTTTACCATGATAAAAGCTAAAGATCTTCTTTATACAGATACATCTAGATTTCGGGATTGATTGTTTTACAGTCATATTGCATGCATATTCATTCACATGACATACTATTACTCGAGGTACTGACATGAGCATGGAGTATCTGCATTTACACGTAGCTTCCCGTCTTACTTGATGACTAGTAGTAGATTAGTATATTATTATGACCTAGGATAACGTCGTGCATTCGATTTCTTTTCGTAGATGTCTTCTACTCACGAGTTGGCAACTCACCCCCGTTGTGCCAAATTTTATTATAGGTTGATGTACAGGGTCCCTTGGCAGTTGCTGGCACATCATTTTCATTCCGGGTGATTTGCACGGTAGGTTGGTTCATTTGTATCTGAACCGCCGTTGTATTTTTATTATTTCATTTGTATCTAGAAAGCTCCATCAACCAAACTTGTATTATTTGATAGATTACTGGACCATTTATTTATTTCGACCTTAGAGTCGCGCACGTATTATTCTGATTTGGTGGATTGTTTTCTTTTGAGTTTTGAGCCTCGCCCTTTGGCGTTGTATACTATTGTGCTTATTGTGGTTGTTTCCGCCTGTTGGCGTTGAGCTAGCACCCATGTGGGGATGCTTTTTATTGTTTATGTATATTATACTTGTTGTACCCGTTTGGGGCTAGTTTTTACAGAGGAGACTCTGCCGAAATTTTTGGGAAAATTTGCTGATGCTTTTAAACTTGTTTTCTTTTTCTTCTTCTTTTTTATGGTTTAGATTTCTGGGCTTCGGCTTATTTAGGTTACGTGGCGCCTCTAGACGCTTCGTAATCTAAGTGCCGGTCACGTTCCGTACTTTCGGGTCGTGACAAAGTTGGTATCAGAGCGCTAGGTTTAACCTTGTATAAGTCTAGGTGACCCTTGGTTGATGGAGTAGGTGACTTAGGTAGAGTGACGTACCGTTGGTATGATCCGCGGCATACTTACGATACGCTACTCTGCTTAAGGAACCTTAGGATGTACATTTGTTTGCACCGTATTTAATTCGTTCCTTTGATCTATGTTCGTCGATGTCGGAGGGTGGTTTCTGTTACTACGGGCGCACGGGCAGAGGGAGTTGCGGCTCGAATGTGATAACCATTAGAGTATTGGTTATTCTTGAGGATTGAAGCATTGTTTAGCGTGTGGATGAAGGGTATTCACATGTCGTCCAGACGAAGTTAAAGGGTTCGAACGATTATCAGAAAACCATTTTTCCAAGTTTAAGGTATTCGGAAGAACATGCAGGTATTTCGATGGACCCTCTAGAAGAATGAAACCTTAACTCGACATAATGACCACGAGAACGCCCTTGAACCTTAGGGTTTACGGCAGTTCCGCGGTGCCATTAGTAATACTTGGGTTTGCCCTTCTACGGCTAGACCATCGATGCTGGGTTATGTACCGGATATTTTTAAACTGTACTTGAGTGTTGAGCTCTCGGGGAATTATGGGATTTTGATGGATCGATCGAAAAGTTTAATGTAGTCCGGATATCAAGTGAAGGGATCGACTACGTGGGAGACTCTAGATATGAGTATTGCCGTTAGTAGCGCAGTCAGCACAGCTACGAAGAGGCGAGTTCGAAGCAATCGACATCAGAGGAAAGAGGCGCACATTGACGATAGTGTTTACGATTGTGATTTAGTGATTTGAATTTCATATTTTCGTTGATTGGATTTTGGTATTTTGAGGACTTTGTTCTACGATTGGTATTTCATGTGTGTACCTTCATTACATTCTATTTGTGTTTCATATATCAGTTGTATTGATGTTGTTTAGTACACACCCAGTACACTTGATTTGGTTTTATATATTTTGAGATTTTTGATTTGATTTCGTGCATAGGGGTTACACATGATTTTGACATATGTTTCGACCTAGTTTTCATGCATTTTTGTACTGTGATTTCGATTTTGATATTCGATGTATGTTTTCGTGCACCATGTGCACCTGATTAGGATTCTTGCGCATACTTGGCGCACTTGATGCGATTTTGTGTATACCAGATGCACTAAATCGGGGTTTTGTGCAGATTAGATGCACCTGATATTGAGTCGTGCACGCCCGTTGCACTTGACGGATGTTTTTGGTGCACACCTGTTGCACTTAGTTTTGTTTTTGCGTGTATTCGTGGTATCTGTATTTGGTTTCGATTTCAGTGCGCACCGGACGCACATGATATTTTTATGATGTGATTGGGATTGATTTCAGTTTGAGCAGTATGTTTTCATAATCATTATTATTTAATTTAGTAACCAGGCGGGACGTGTATGTTAAATAAAAGATATATATATATATATATATATATTTTTTTTTTAAATAAACGTCCGCTACTTATGCCGTGACACGTGCATCACACGGTGATTTTCAAAAGGGGTTTTTGCATATTTCTTTATCCAGATATTTGGACGGTTTTACTATGATGCGCACTATATATAAGTTATAGATTGATGTATATTATGTTGGTTTTCATATTGGGTTTTGATATTTTATTCTCGTCATAACTCCGATGATTGCGTTATGCTTGACGGAGTTGATTTTAGTTATGTATTGAGGATTTCGGAGCCCCGACGATTTGAGTGCTTTGCTAAATATTTTAGCATTTGGAGGGGGAGTTTTAATTTAAATTCGGGGACCGAATTTCTTAAATAGGGGAAGATTGTAACATTTTAAAAATAATTAAATAAATAAAATTTGTTTAAGTGAATTCTAGGATTTTCGATAAAGTAAAACGTATTTTTCGTAAAACAAAACCGTAATTATTTTTCACTATAAATTTAGAAATACCTATTTTAATTATGTTATTACTAGTAAATGGTGTTTATTTAGTCACTTATAAATTTTTAGTTTAGTTAAATATTTTTCCTAAATTAATTGTTTTAAATATTAACATAAGCTTTATTTTTACACTAAATTGGTGTAAACTACAAATTGAATGATTTTAATTTGTAAAAATGAACCATGGCATATTAGAATTTAGTGTGTTTCATGCAAAATTTATTTGCAAATTTTTCCAAAATTCTAGAGTTTTCTTGAGTTGTTTTAGAAAAGAAATAAAAAGAAATTAAGTAAAGTAATGAAAAGAAATAATAAAGTGATATTTTGGGGGAAACTTCTACACAACTCCTCACTCATTTCTTTCTCTCCCTCACCTCCCAAACTTGGCCGGCCTCACCCCCATGGAAGCCCCCCATTTTCCAATTTTATTTTAACTCCAAAAATCATCAAAAATTCTCCAAAATTCAATAAAAAATGCACAAAATCCTAATAAATTCCTACCCTTTATTCTTTGCTCTTCTTTACATGGATTTTGGAGTGGGAAAGCATGCATTTTGGAGGCTCATTTTCATGTTTGGACTTTATGTTGTGGAGGTATAAATCTTTCTCTTTTGATTTATTTCTATTAGATGTTTCTTTTAAAGCATAATTAGATTTATTAAATTAATTCTAGTTGCAAATTTTAAAATTCAAGTTAGGGTTTGTAAATTCAAGTGGTGGTTTTTATTAATTAAATAAGGTTATAATAGCTAGTTTAACATTTTTTTGAGTGGAAAAATCTTGCATGGTTGTTGTACAATAATTTGTTTATTCAAATTGTTTTAATTATGCTATTTAGCTAACTAGTTTTTTTATAAAATGTATATGTGGGTAATATAAAATTCTAATTAAGGTTGCTATCATTAGATTGTAATCTTAGTGAGAATATTAGCATGTTAATGGAAAGAAAAACTTAGTTTGATCACTAGTTTCTTTTGATAATTGGAAAATACTAATAAAATGCTATTTTTGTAAACTAGATTTTGGAAATTCCTAAATAAATGAGATTAAAAATATAAATTATGGTTTCATTATATCATTATCATAATGAATTGTAGTTTAATACATTAACTCATGCAAAATCAAGTTTGTTGTGAAATTGTGGAATTTGGCTTGTAAGATGTTGAAAATTGATAAAGGTTGCAAACTAGAAATTCCAAATCCAAACATATTTGTGTAATAAAAATATAGTAATGGTTTCTATAATCTAGTTAGGCTATTTAATGAGTTTTATTACCATTGGTTTCATCTAAATGTCAAGTTTTGAAGAAAAACTGTAAATTGGCATTTTCGGGTTTTACGAAATCGGGCGATTTGATGGATTTTAGTGTTTCGATGAATTAAATCATGTTTTATAATATAAGTAATGAGTTTTAGAACTATGAGTTATTTGTTCATGTTATCTCGATCCATCGGAATTTGTACGCCGATATCGAGCGATATTTGGTTCTTTTGCGTGGACGGGACATGGGTTTTAACCTATACTTGTTCCTTGCGTCGTTTTGACTTTTGTATGTGATTCAGTTTACGATACTATTTATATGTTTGAGTTTAGGTACCCCTCACGTGGACTGCGGGCGATGAAGAGGAGGATGACGACACCGTCTTCGGCAGACATGGACCAGGTGAGTAGATGTATATCTACGGGGGGAAGTCGGGTGTATGGCGTTTAGCACCCCCGCAACGTAGAATATGAATAGTACTTATTGTCATTAGGAAACCAGATGTGACCCTATATTCTTTATGAATAGGACCCTAGTAATGACCCTAGGCTGGACAAGACTGATTTAGGAAGACCATACCAGAGGATGAATACCTTGGAAGAGATTCGTAGGTTTCAGGTAGAAACACACACACGCACACACTGAAACTCGACATGGTGTATACGTGTATGTGTATATATATATAGACTAGGTATAGGTGTATATATATATATACACACACACACACACAACACGTATATGGGATACATTGATGTGATAAGATACACGGGAATGAAACAGTATAACTGGGCTTGATGCCGTGATTCTTGGCTATACAGTTGTATTAAAGTGTTGGCGGATCATTATAGAATGAGATAATGAACATGTATACATAAATTATAATGAGTAGTGATGACATTGAGGTACATGGGACTCTAAAATAGAACCCGAACTGTAACTTATGACTGATCACGATATGATATATGTATGACTTGATTATGACGTCATATAGGTGTGAGCTGATGTCGATATCATATAGGTGTGACTTGATGACGATATGATATCAGTATGACTTAATCACAATATGATACATATGACATGATATTTCTGAGGATAAATTAATGAGGTATATTTATGATGGCAATGTTATATAATTGATGTATGCGATTACAGCATAGCACCTTGATCATGACATGTGTTGATGATGATATTATACGAATAATGAGACACGTATGTGATATTTGACCCGTACCCCGATATTGGGATGCTGTACGATGGATTTTACCGTACGAGGTATAGATGTGATGATTGATCCGCACTCTTGGTTTGAGGAGGTCGTACTATGTACGTGACGCTATTGAGGCTGGATCGCCGACTATTAGAGATATGGACTCAGACTTTAGGTGTACTCCTACTTCTTATCGACTAGTTCTTAGGTTTAGTTTTCCTTAGGGGGTTAGATGGACACTAGTTTAGGTTCGAGTCTTACAGTGGTAGTTATATTTGTATATCAAATGGGTGGGTAACACAAATCTGTCTTTACTTTCATACCGTAATCATAATGTGCATGTTCATATCTATGTTTCTATAATCAGCATAAAAGTTTGCCTGTTAGGACATCAGCACCATTACCGATGATGCGCATATTCCACGCACACTTATTTGCCGGCTCACACACATCATCATCGGTAATTGCTATGTCACGTACACTTTAGATCATATTATCTTTATTGATAGAATCAGTTAACAAGTAGACCGATATAATATTGTGATTACTCTCTGATGTTAGTATAGACATGGTATTTATTACTTAGACATTCATGCATTCATATTTTCATGTTATCATGCAGTATTATGGGCATATGCCGACACTTATCATATACTTACTCATGATTTTGAGATTTGGGGTTTCTATGAGATTTCTGGATTTTTGGGGAAAACCGCAAGAATATATAAAAGTTTCTCTCTCTCTCCTCCTCTCTTTTTAAAATATAAGATGCGGTTTTCTCGTGATGTATGTGTCGTCTACCATGAGATTTCATGTTTTCTGTTGGATTTCGAGACCCGATTCGAGGAGTGGATGAACCGTCTCGGGTACATGGTGGGCCCGGTATGGTACCCCGGGGCAAGAAGATCGAGTTGTAGACGATGAGCCTGGCAGGGGAAAGACTACCTACCGGTGATGTCTGGCGCGGCGGATATCCGGAGGATACCGACCGTTGTCGTGAGATTTGATGATATGGGCCGATCCGGACTGACGGAGCCCGAGATATTGAGACTATGAGACATTGAGATTATGAGGTATTGAGATTTGAGATTTACGTGTTTTGTGTCGATGCTTGACACCGATTTCCATGGATTTCATCCTTGATGTTTCAGATTTCTATACACTCTTTACCATGATAAAAGCTAAAGATCTTCTTTATACAGATACATCTAGATTTCGGGATTGATTGTTTTACAGTCATATTGCATGCATATTCATTCACATGACATACTATTACTCGAGGTACTGACATGAGCATGGAGTATCTGCATTTACACGTAGCTTATTATCCTGTCTTACTTGATGACTAGTAGTAGATTAGTATATTATTATGACCTAGGATAGCGTCGTGCATTCGATTTCTTTTCGTAGATGTCTTCTACTCACGAGTTGGCAACTCACCCCCGTTGTGCCAAATTTTATTACAGGTTGATGTACAGGGTCCCTTGGTAGTTGCTGGCACATCATTTTCATCCCGGGTGATTTGCGCTGTAGGTTGGTTCATTTGTATCTGAACGGCCGTTGTATTTTTATTATTTCATTTGTATCTAGAAAGCTCCATCAACCAAACTTGTATTATTTGATAGATTACTGGACCATTTATTTATTTCGACCTTAGAGTCGCGCACGTATTATTCTGATTTGGTGGATTGTTTTCTTTTGAGTTTTGAGCCTCGCCCTTTGGCGTTGTATACTATTGTGCTTATTGTGGTTGTTTCCGCCTGTTGGCGTTGAGCTAGCACCCATGTAGGGATGCTTTTTATTGTTTATGTATATTATACTTGTTGTACCCGTTTGGGGCTAGTTTTTACAGAGGAGACTCTGCCGAAATTTTTGGGAAAATTTGCTGATGCTTTTAAACTTGTTTTCTTTTTCTTCTTCTTCTTTTTTATGATTTAGATTTCTGGGCTTCGGCTTACTTAGGTTACGTGGCGCCTCTAGACGCTTTGTAATCTAAGTGCCGGTCACGTTTCGTACTTTCGGGTCGTGACAACATAGGCCCCGAGCACGTAGGCCCCTTTCATCGACCATATAGGCCCCTCACATCGAGCACATAGGCCTCGAGCACATAGGCCCCTCTCATCGACCATATAGGGCTCCTCACATCGAGCACATAGGCCCCGAGCACATAGGCCCCTCTCATCGACCATATATGCCCACATATATAATGAATAAGTATATTTGCATATATCATCATGATGATATATGATGCAGGTGTGTATATATATATATATCAGCGTCCCATACCACTGATATATATATATATATATACACACACACGATGGGTATACATATATGCATCAGCGTCCCATACCACTGATATATATACGCAGGAGTAAAACAATCCAGAAAATATCATATGAAAACCATATCTCAATGCGAAATCCATGAATATAATATATGTAACATGAAACAGTAATATGAGCATATAAGGAATAATCGCTATTTAACTGCAACAAGTTATAAAATATATCATGCGGTTCCTAAATTCTCCAAATTCATACCACATCATATAAAGGTGAACATGTAGCTATATCTCATATGCGTATATACCTATCACTAATGGTACAATACCACATAGGTATATGGGTAACTAGCATGTAAGTATGTCAAGGCATATGTGTAAGCATGTAGGTATACAGGTATGCTATATGTCATATGCACAATGGAATATGAATCAATAACATATAAGCATGTAATGCAATGCGAGCAGCAGAATATATAGTAAATGAATAATAATGCAGCAATAAAGAAATATACATTCTTATATATGAGTCATACAGTTTTTGGTATTTGAAAGTTGCACGAATCGTGGTGTTTAGAAAATAGGGCTACGGTGTTTTTATGAAAAAGTACTTCCTTTGAAAATATCCGTAGTATCTCTTAGCCTGTTTTTAAAATACTCATAATTCGTTAGTTTTTGAAATAGGTATGACTCGAGTCTAGTCTAACATCTACAAGTAAACTACATGACTAAACTAACAGGCTAATCGAAAAGATAAGGAAGCCACCTAAATCTGAGTCGATACATATAAATGTATTAGTCGGTGATCCCGCCTCAATAGTATCATATACGATACAATATACCACATGACATCCTCGAGTCAAGAGTCCGGATCTATCATCAATATATAGCTCGTACGTAAATCCGTCGTACGACATCCCAAATCTGGATACGGGTCAAATATCACATTCATCTCATTATTCATCTGGTATCCATTATCATCATATCTCATGAACTGGGGGTACTGATCTAAGTCTAGTACAACTGATACCATCTGCAATAAATATGTGTATGAAAACACACGCCTAAAGGCCCGCTAAAATCTCATGTCGTATCTCATAATACGAATCAAAACACATCACCGATCTCATGGCATCATGCCTAATCTCATCGACTCATCTTCCAATATCATAAACAATCCTCATCATCCACACACACACACACACACATCTCCCCATAACCACACAAGTAAAACAATGTAAACATGTGTGTGTGCATGTGGGTGTAAACCTTATTCTAAGGTCCGCGACTAAACTAACTAATGACTCTATCATCCAATTATACTAAAATTATCCATGACTCCCAAAGTCTATCTAGATAATCATAAAACTCACAATAAACATATAAATATATCCATCTAATATATACCATACACTACGCTACGAACTGCGGGGGTGCTATACGCCATCCACCCGACTTCCCCCGTAGATGTGTATCTACCCACCTTGCTCTACGCTTGCCGTTGCCGACATCGCCACGCGCTTTCTTGTCGTCTCGAAGTCCTCGTGGGGGTACCTACACATCATAACGTATCGTGCCGCATTAAAACCCAATTCAAAACCAAAACGACACGCTAAAAGCCTATAGGTTAGAACCTATGGACTACGCTTTCAAAACCACCAAATAACACTCGATTTCGATACAAACGTCAAGTGATCGAATACAATACAAATTACAAAAATCCAGAATTCAAAATACGTAAAACATAACCGAGTCAAACCAGAAACTCATGAAAATAGTCTCAGATTTTACCCTAAGTGAAATTAGCCAATTTTGTATATGTAAAGGGTCTAGTTTACTGGAGATGGAGCTATAGGACAAGCACGAACCAAAATGAACCAGGTCCTGCCGCAAATTGCGGCCAGAACGAATATATTTGCGGCCATGGAGAGGTTGTTGGGGCTAGGGTTTCATTGGTGGCTCTTCGGTTGCATGCATGTATCATCGCTAAATAATTTTCCAGGTCTCCGGGTGTTAGCAGATTTCATTTTCCCTACACAATTTCCACAAAATACGATATCGGGGATTTCTAAGTTCGCTAAATGGGGTTCTAGTCTCAGGTTTAGGTCTAAAATATAATCATTACAGGGGTTTAAGGTCACTATAAGTCTCAATTACACATCATGACTCAAGAATTCCTCAAACCCTAACTAGAAATTTCCAAACCTCACTAAACGACACTAAATCGGTTCTAATCAAACATGGATGTAAAAGTAATGGAAATACTATGCTAATGGTTGAGAGAATACCTCATTTGGCAACTCAAGAATTTTCTTGAGTTGCCCCAAGTGTCCAAAATCCTTGCATTCTTGGTCCAAAGTGTAGCTTGTGAACTTGTGCACATTTTTAATGAAAGTGAGATGAAGTTTTGAGTTGATTTTGGTGGTGTTTTGAGGTGTGAAGTGGAGGTGGAGGAGGGGTGCTGCCATGGGCTGAAGAGGGAGAAGAAAAAGATGAAGATGGTGAAAGAAACAAAAGGGCCATGACCAAGGTTGACCCTCACCTCTCTCTCTCTCTCTCGCCCATGCTTCTATATTCTATTCTTTTCTTTTGTTTTCTTTTCTTTTCTTTATCTTATCTTCTCATTTCACTTTTAAAACCAAACACATAAATCCCAAATGAAACCATGGTTATAAAATGTAACACAAGTGTAAAATACGACACGGTGCATGTCAAGTGCACAAAGCAAGCTTAATGCGCGATTAGCGATATTTAATCGCGATTAGCATTAAAATAGTGTATAATGAATCATAAAATTTCATAATTTGCATAAATCACATAAAACATCCTCTTTTTAGTAATTTCCACAATTTTCCAAATTTTTCCCAATTTATCGGTATTTAATTATACCGCAATATTAAAAATTCAATATATTTATTATTTAATTATAAAAATTCCCAAAAATAATATTTTATTTTTCTGAAATGTTACATTAGGTTTCTTTTTCTTACATTAATCATATTAATGTTGTCCCATCATTTATATTTCCTAAACATCACATAAAAGAAACAAAAATAGAATGTACGCTTATGCTATCCGCATTCGCCACGGGGCCCCGTCATGCACCGTTAGGTTACTTAACTAACGGCAGAGCGGGGGCTGGACTAGCGCCGATGCAAAACATAAGCAACGTTTATTATATATCTCATATATAAATAGCCATTACAGATCACAGATAAACACATTGGATATACTAGGAATTCCGTATTTCATTGGAGCCTTTAATGAAAGACGGGTTCCACGGTCGTGATGAATAGCCAAACCCTACCCTAGACCCCTATGGGTGCTGCAAAGTTCCCGCCAAATTCCCGAAGTGAAGCAACCTCCCTCAACAAAGTGAGTAGGCCACTCGGCACTTCGAGAACCCGGTAGTTTGTGCACCCCACCTTGGGTCTATCCTAGGAGCAAAAACAGTAAAAAGAAAATATACAATGGTGGCTACAACCTCAACCCGGACGTACCCCGCAAAATAATATTACATTTCTTTTTACAAATTACATGAATGAAAGAAAAACACTCTTCTTACATCCCCGGCCATTCATCACGACGATCCAACATATTCATATACACATACTATCGCATGATACCAATACCGATGTGTGCAACCCCGACTAATCGACATATAGCAATTAGTCGACGTTTCCATAACACACATACACATCACTAAGTTTTCAAAGTAACCGCGACATTAGAATTCCGCACGAGATTAGCAAACTAAACCATTTTCCAACTCTTGAAAAAATCCAGTGAGATACCCTTTTAAAAACCAATCTTTTAAGCCATTCCGGGAGTCGAAATGAACTCGAAACCCGCCCGAACTTCGCGGAGGCGAAGAAAAATAAGTTAACGTTCGAATGGGGGGCTTTAGGGGGTGGTACATAGGCCTAAAGGGTGTGCAGACCCGAGAGCACTTTGTTGGGGTGCTCTCGGGTCACCCACCCCCAAGGCCACCTTGAGGTGGCCTTGGGGTATGGGTCCGGCCTTTGGCCCCCTCGAGGTGTCCCCGGGGTGCGTGCGCTCCACCCCGCGGCTTCTCCGTTCAAACCGTGAGCCTGCGGGTTGTGCAATCAATTCGATTTTCAAAACTGTATTTCGGCAGTTTTTGCACGAGAAAAAACAGCGGAATTCTAACGTTGCTACAAGCTATTTAAGGTTTAAGATAGGCTTTGATACCATGTTAGTGGATGTTGCACACCCTCACAACACTTGTGAGTAGGCGGAAGTGATCAGTCGAAAATATTGCATTTTTAACAGATCAATTTCCCTACTATTTGCAATCATCTAAAGGTGTTCGGTATGAATATAGCACATATTAGCAAATTGACTGTAAAATACCAAATAACATGTGTTATATATTATAACCGGCATTTTGAGGGAAATTGAGTGTTTATCATTGCACGCATGATCTTTTGTGTATCGCAACACTTGTCTCGAGAATCTGTGCAGGAAATTCCAGGAAAAGAGCTGAAACCGTTAAAAGTGCTGATAAAAATACGCTAAGTCCAAGACTTATGATCTGGCAGTGAACAAGAAAGATTTATGAGATTCCACACATCAGAAAAGTGCCACAAAGCCAATAGAGGAAATACCTGGAATTTCGAAGCATTAAGGCTTCCAAAGGGCCGCGGATCCACGGCCGTAGGGCCCCATTGGCGGCGGATCCGCGGCCACGTTATCATGTCATTGGCAGATTGTTGCTTCAGGCTTCTCCATTCACTAGCTAAACTACTTCAAGCCACTTTAAATTCCAAAGATCTTTAGAAGCTTCTGTCCGAACAGCCAAGCTTCTTGTACAAGCTAAACACCTCCAAGCTTCTCAAGCAAGCCACATAACTAACTCAACCTAGAAGCTTCTACCTAACTACCAAGCTTGCAAGAGAAGCTAAACTAAACCTAGCTTCTAAAGGAAGCTAATCCTAATCAAGCTTCTAGGGGAAGCTAAAGGTGAAGGCTATAAAAGGAGACCCAAAGCTTCTTCTCAAAGGTTGTTGATCATTCCACATCAATTCACCCACAAGTTGAGTGACATGACTTGTGCATCCAAACCCTAATCCAATCACCAAAAGCCAAATTCAAGATCTCCGAGTACAAATCAAGCAAGAAGTCTTCAAGCCTTTTTGAAGCGACACCGATCTTCAACCGAGCAAGTGATCCAAGAAGATCCGCGACTCACGGAGACGATGCGAAGGTAATTCGACGATCGAGTTCTTTCCTCAATTCTTGTAGTTCTTGAGCAAATTATAACGGAATTGTTGAATAATAAAAGGTGAAATTTCTTTATCTTTCTTATCTTTACATTTTAGCATTATGATGAGTTTTCGATTCTTGATCGATTTCTTTGTCATGATGTTTGAGTGAAAACTCCGCTCGTGGAGGAATCGAGAAAATTGATAGATGACGATGATTAAATTCTTGTACGATTCTTAAGTCTTATGAGTTTTGTAAACTCTAGTAAATTGAATCATTGACAACCTAGTTTCGAGCGAAATGCTTTCTTGAATGTTTACGCTCTTAATTAGTGATCAACGATCGATGCTTGAATTTCCTAGAGGCTAGAATTGAATGAAAATCAACGAAATGACAAGGGATAGATGATGAAATCCTAGTTTCCGCAAGAGATCCCTAATTCTCGTTGATCGTCATCGATCTAGCAACAAATCATCAATGGATAAGAATACGTAATCACAAGTCTTCATCCTCATTATAGATTCGATCGATTCCTATGAGCCTCATTACAAATCTTGATAACTAATTCAAATTGGACGATTCTTGATTCTTGATTTTTAGTATTCTTGATATTAGATCTAGATTTTGATAATTCTTGAAATTCACTTTTAAATTTTGAATCGAATTCTCTTTTCTTTTATCCTTTAATTTTCGACTCAACTAAAACAAATACGAACAAATCACACTTTCCCTATGGACGATCCGCACTCGCTAACGAACCTACATCGACACCGTTATTGATTGCGGTTTACAAATTTCTTTAGTTGTGATTTCAATACATTTTCTACCTACATACCGAGAATCATTCAATCAAATGGCGCCGTTGCCGGGAATAGTGTGCTAATTTGTTCGTTTCTGAAATTTGAGTTGAAAAATTTATTCCATCAGAATTTTTAGATCAAAATTCGCGCAAACACTAAACGATTCGTTGTGATTTGTTGCAAGGAAATATGGAATCGGTGGAGCAAGTGGAAAAATTTTCTGAATGTTCCAGGGAGTTCAGTGAGTGAACAGAAGTATTTGTACCAATTTTCGTGCAGGAATCTCATCATTGGACCGCGTTTCCGCGGCATTAGAGGCTCATTGCGGCGGTTCCGCGGTGGGAACAAGGGTTCACTGTACCAAATTTTCTCAGGTCCTCTCTGACTTTCTTATCTCCTCCTCAATCTGCTCCATTAACCAATTTCTGCAGGTTTCTTTGCAAAAATTCGCAGCGCCGCAAAAAAATAAAAATTGTGCTTGTTTGATCTCGGTTGTTTGCATATTTTTAATACGGAAATTAAGGGGCAAAGACCAAATTCAGATTAGGTGGGGAGTTCATTACCCTTCCTAAGCCCTAAAAATCACAAAACTGCATCCGCATCACCCTCATTAACTAAAAAATATCTAGAAAAGACTCTAAGGACCGTCGCGCTCACTTAGGACAGGAGAAGGTCATGGGTAAACTATTGCTTATCCGCGTTTCTTTTGTGGTGTCTAAGGCAAGTGTGTCTAAGGCAAGTGGTTACTTAATTAGGCCCACTACTTACGTAGTGGAGAACCTCCCACTTACCTGGCCACAGGAGGGACAAAGAGGAAGTAAAGGATTGATCTTGCGACTTGTCTTCTGGCAGTTAGGAGCGGTCTAGAGACCTGACCTAGGTGACCACTAGATCTAGGGTTGCTTGTGCATTGTTGTGATTTGCATTTTTCAAAAATTCGTATCTTTTTCAAAACAAACACCAATCCACATTTTCCTTAATTATCTTAATGCTGCCACTTATGCTAAACCCTTCAGTGCATGCTCGGCTGGACACGGGATTCTAGTGCCCGTCTTGTCCGCGTTTCCCCGATCGACTCCGAAGTCGGTAATTCTACGTCTACTTCTTCTTTACCCACCACCACACCCATATCGATAGACGGTTCTCCATCGAACTTCTTAAACACTACGCTGCCGCCGTCCGCAGGTGCGCAGAATCCACCCCGCATCTCTCTCCAAGAGAGATGTTACCCTATGCGAGGTCCTCTTTCGACCTGTCTCACCATTCCACCAGCCAACGGGGACAATTTTAAAATAAAACCCCAATACATCAACCTTCTACCCAAATATCACGGTCTCGAGTCTGAAGACGCATATGTCTTTATTACCAAATTTGAAAATGTATGCGCAATGATGGGTACCTCACAACTTTATATGGATGCTATGCCTCTCCGTCTTCTTCCATTTACCTTGTGCGATATAGCCGAGAAGTGGCTTTATAACACAACCGCACATTCCATTTCGAATTGGGAAGAATTCGTTGCAGCATTCTTAAAGAAATTCTACCCCAATCATAAAACAGCTCGAGTCCGTAGCGAAATAAATCAATTCACCCAGCTTCCAAATGAAACATTCTCGAAGTGTTTTGAACGCTTCAAGGATTTGTTAGTTCAATGTCCACATTGTAGGGTGTTTTTCGTCACCCCATTGAGATGGGAATATGCGCGCGCTTGTCAGGCATACTACAGATTCCCCCTGCCTGGGGTAGGCCGGGGTTTATTGATTGTGGGGATTCGAATCTCCGGCAGCCGCGGACTAAGCTGCCGTTAATTACCCCTCGCCTTTGGGGCGAGGGAACCTCCGATTAACGGGTTAAACTGGTCATGCGAACTCAATGTGCGGTGTGCGTGTGTTGTGTTTTAAAAAGGGGTTTTGGATATATCGGGAGCCACGCAGAGTTTTTACGGGGTCCCGCTACTTGGATAGCGGGCTGGGGGTCAAGGGGGCTAGCAGTCCCCTTGCGGGGTGCGGGGCAGCGCCCCGTTAGAAAATTTTTTCTAACAGGGACAGTGTCGTGGAGCACGTGTGTGTGCAAATATGTATACATATGTATATGTATATGTATGTACATAAAAAGAGGGGGAAAAGACATCCAAGGGATGCATGGGGCCAGCGCCTTGAGCGCTGTGCGCTTAGGTGCTGTACGCTCAGGCGCAAGCGCGCCACGTGTCGACATGTGGGCGCTTTGCGCATGAGCGCTGGGTGCTGGAGCGCAAGCGCGCCACGTGTCGGCACGCGGGCGCCTTGCGCTCGGGCGCAGAGCGCCGGAGCACAAGCGCGCCACGTGTCGGCACGCGGACGCCTTGCGCTCGGGCACAGAGAGCCGGAGCGCAAGCGCGCCACGTGTCGGCACGCGGGCGCCTTGTGCTCCGGCACAGTGCGCCTGAGCGCAAGCGCGCCACGTGTCGGTACATGGGCGCTTTGCGCTGGAGCGCAAGGGCGCTGGAGCGCAAACGCGTCACGTGGGCGCTTTGCGCTCGAGTGCTAGCGCGCCATGTGTCAGCACGTGGACGCTCGGCGCTTGAGCGCTTGGGCGCCGGCGAGGAAAAGAGGGCTTTTAGCCCCAGAAACTAGAAGCTATGCTTCAGAAAGGAAATATATAGGCGCTTGAGCGCTTGGGCGCCGGCGAGGAAAAGAGGGCTTTTAGCCTCAGAAACTAGAAGCTATGCTTCAGAAAGGAAATATTTATTATATATATATATATATATGTATGTATGTATGTATGTATGGAGTTAAACTCATAGGATGTGTTGAAGCTGATTAAGGGGGTTCTTCTTCCTCCTCCTGTGGTTTGGCCGGATCTTGAAGATCAAGAGATGTAAGATCTAAAAATCTCTTCTTTTGAGATCTAATGACAGATCCAAGCTCCCCTTGGTGGGTTTTATGGTGAAAAACTATTTAGTTTTGGAAAAGGAAGAGTAAAACTCTTGATTTAATTCAAAGAAAGAAAAATGTTTGAAACCTTCAGAAAAGGGAAAGATATACAAACCCTAGGTTTTTGAGAGAATGGAAAAAGTGTTTTTTTATTCTTCTTCATGTTGCCTTTTAGAGGCTTACATATTTACATATAGCCCCTTGGGCTTCACAAAATGGCATTTTAGCCATCCCATGGCTCATGTGTCATTTCTTTTTGCACATAAGCCATGGGCTTACAAAATATTGGCTTTATGCCCATTTTGCATGCATTCATGTATAAAAAATTACATAAAAATTATTTATTACATGATCTATATTTTGGCATGGAGGAGGCTGGCCGCGGGCTCGACTTGGGCATGGGCCCGCTTGACCTGGGCTTAGGCCCACCTAGCTTGGGGGTTGACCTTGACTTTGACTCGGTCAACCGGGGTGTAAATTTTTACCCTAACAAATTGCTCCCCATCAATGAATCCAGACCGCATATGTGGGTCGTGTGCATGAAATTGATGGATCTTCTTTTGCGTGGAGGCGACTTGCTTTGGTTCCCAATTTTTGGACGCACTGCCCTTTTTACGACATGGACGGTCGACGCTTGACGCGACTCCGAGACAGAGTGTCCGTGGTAGACATTTCCCTAGCCCGGAGTAATTTCGTTGACATGCCCCCGGCGTGGAGTGTCGCTGGTCGACGTTTCCCCGATGCGGAGTATCGGCCGGTTGATGTCCCCAAGACGGAGTGTCTGCTTGACGTTTTCCCGAGACGGAGCGTCGCTGGTCGACGTGTCCCCGGCGCGGAGTGTCTGCTGGTTGACGTATCCCCGAGACGGAGTGTCGTTGTTGGACGTTTCCCTGATGCGGAGTGACTGTATTGGACGTTTCCCCGATGCAGAGTGTCTGTGTTGGACGTTTCCCCGATGCAGAGTATCGCTGGTTGACGTGTCCCCGGCACGGAGTGTTTGCTTGACTTTTCCCCGGCGCGGAGTGTCGGGTTGACATTTCCCCGGCACGGAGTGTCGCTGATCGACTTTTCCCCTGTGCGGAGTGTCGGGTTGACTTTTCCCCGGCACGGAGTGTCGCTGATCGACTTTTTCCCGGCGCGGAGTGTCGTGTTGACTTTTTCCCGGCACGGAGTGTCGCTGATCGACTTTTCCCCTGCGCGGAGTGTGGGGTTGAGTTTTCCCCGGCACGGAGTGTCGCTGATCGACTTTTCCCCGGCGCGGAGTGTCGGGTTGACTTTTCCCCGGCACGGAGTGTCGCTGATCGACTTTTCCCCGGCGCGGAGTGTCGGGTTGACTTTTCCCCTGCACGGAGTGTCGCTGATCGACTTTTCCTCGGCGCGGAGTGTCGCGGGTTGACTTTTCCCCGGCACGGAGTGTCGCTGATCGACTTTTCCCCGGCACGGAGTGTCGGGTTGAATTTTCCCCGGCACGGAGTGTCGCTAATCGACTTTTCCCCGGCGCGGAGTGTCGCTTGTTGACGCAGAGGTCAATGTTAGAATTGGTTGGTTTGATTTGTTTGATTTGAGTCGACATCAGCATCGCTACACTGGAATATGGTACCAGGAGCGAATCATCATCCGTCTTTGAGAGGATTTGGGAATTAGGGTTTTTGTTTGGCATCTGAATTGCTGCACTGGAATAATGTCAGGTGCAACTCATCATTTTCCCCGGGAGGATTTGGGATTGGTTTTTTTTGTTTGGCATCTGCATTGCTGCACTGGAATAATGCCAGGAGCAACTTATCATTTGCCCCGAGAGGATTTAGGAATTGTTTTTTTTTTGTTTGGCATCAGCATCGCTACACTGGAATATGGTACCAGGAGCGAATCATCATTTGCATTTGCTTATTAGGGAACGATGGCTTAGGAAACAGGTTTTAGGTCCCTATCACCTAAGACTTTTCAATTTTATGGGCTGTAAGGGTCCCATAAAAGCATTTTCTCCCTACGAGTCGAAAGGATCTCATAGGTGTATTTTCTCCTTAGGAGTCGTGGGGACTCCTAAGGGTGTTGCTCCTTTGTGAGTCGTAAGGATCTCACGCGGGAATTTTCTCCTCACAAAGTCGAGAGGACTTTGCGAGTGCATTTCCTCTCTTTTTTACGAGTGTGCGCCCTTTCGGGTTTTCACAAACTCGCCTGCAGTCCTGCTGTTTTTACTTACGGAGCCCTTTCGGGTTTTCATCCGTGCCCATTTTGCTTGTGGACATGCCTTTTTTATTTCTATTATTTTTTTTTATTTTTGGTGGGACTTTGAATGTGGTCTCACCGGTAGGACTTAGGAGGGACTGGGATTGTTTTACGCCCGTGGATTGTATACGGTTTTGCTGGATGTATGATCCAGACCGTAGAGCCAAAAGCATTTTGGGTCTTTGTTGGCGTCTGCATCGCTGCACTGGAATATGGTACCAGGAGCGACTCATCATTCGCCGTTGGGATTTAGAATTTGGCCAGCGTCTGCATCGCTGCACTGGGATATGGTACCAGGAGCGACTCATCATTTGCCACTTGGGTATTGGGGAGCGATAGCTTAGGAGACAGGTTCTGATCCCTATCGCCTAAGGCTTTCCAATTTTATGGGCCGTGAGGGTCCCATAAAAGCATTTTCTCCCTGCGAGTTGTAAGGATCCCGTAGGTGTATTTTCTCCTTAGGAGTCGTGAGGACTCCTAACTGTGTTTTTCCTTTGTGAGTCGTAAGGATCCCACAAAGGTTTGTTGTCCTCATGTATCGTGAGGACACATGAGTGGATTTCCCTCGTCCCCAGTTTAATGACTTAGAGATCGACTGTTTCCAGTTTAACGACTTAGCGGTCATCTGTTTCCAGTTTAAAGACTTAAGGGTCTGTGGTGCTCAATTTAACGACTTAGCGGTCATCTGTTTTTAGTTTAACGACGTGGTGGTCATCTGTTTCCAGTTTAACGACGTGGTGGTCATCTGTTTCCAGTTTAACGACTTGGTGGTCATCTGTTTCCAGTTTAACGACTTGGTGGTCATCTGTTTCCAGTTTAGAGACTTAGAGGTCTACTGTTTCCAGTTTAACGACTTAGAGGTCATTTGTTTCCAGTTTAAAGACTTAGAGGTCATCTGTTTCCAGTTTAACGACTTGTTGGTCATCTGTTTCCAGTTTAACGACTTGTTGGTCATCTGTTTCCAGTTTAGAGACTTAGAGGTCTACTGTTTCCAGTTTAACGACTTAGAGGTCATATGTTTCCAGTTTAATGACTTGTTGGTCATCTGTTTCCAGTTTAGAGACTCAGAGGTCTACTGTTTCCAGTTTAATGACTTAGAGGTCATTTGTTTCCAGTTTGAAGACTTAGGGGTCTATTGTGCTCAGTTTAACGACTTAGCGGTCATCTGTTTCCAGTTTAAAGACTTAGAGGTCTTCTATTTCCAGTTTAAAGACTTAGAGGTCTAATGTTTCCAGTTTAACGACTTAGAGGTCATCTGTTTCCAGTTTAACGACTTGGAGGTCATCTGTTTCCAGTTTAGAGACTTAGAGGTCTATTGTTTCCAGTTTAACGACTTAGAGGTCATCTGTTTCCAGTTTAACGACTTGTTGGTCATCTGTTTCCAGTTTAGAGACTTAGAGGTCTACTGTTTCCAGTTTAACGACTTAGAGGTCATTTGTTTCCAGTTTAAAGACTTAGGGGTCTATTGTGCCCAGTTTAACTACTTAGCGGTCATCTGTTTCCAGTTTAAAGATTTAGAGGTCTTCTATTTCCAGTTTAAAGACTTAGAGGTCTAATGTTTCCAGTTTAACGACTTAGAAGTCATCTGTTTCCAGTTTAACGACTTGGTGGTCATCTGTTTCCAGTTTAACGACTTGGAGGTCATCTGTTTCCAGTTTAAAGACTTAGGGGTCTATTGATGGCGAGCTTGGAATTTTGGGGTAGGGGCCGGCATGAGCGTTGCTAACACTGAAGCAAAGGTGCCAGGAGCAATTCATCATTTGCCTACTCTTGTTGGTGGAGCGATGGCTTAGGAGACGGGTTTAGGTCCCTATCGCCTAAGGCTTTTCAATTTTATGGGCCGTGAGGGTCCCATAAAAGCATTTTCTCCCTGCGAGTCGTGAGGATCCCGCAGGTGTATTTTCTCCTTAGGAGTCGTGAGGACTCCTAAGTGTGTTTTTCCTTTGTAAGTCGTAAGGATCCCACAAAGGTTTGTTCTCCTCATGTATCGTGAAGACACATGAGTGAGTCTTCTCAATGGAGCATAACTCCAAAGGCGGAGACCAACCGCGTAACTGGTGCTTACGGTGGGGCATGGGTATGATGAGAATTATTTGAGCCCGTGGATTGTATACGGCAGTCAATTTGGGGACTGGCCGTAGGGCCGGAAGAATTTTGAAAA
The DNA here is from genome assembly GCA_030015575.1 of Agapanthus africanus. NCBI lineage: Eukaryota > Viridiplantae > Streptophyta > Magnoliopsida > Asparagales > Amaryllidaceae > Agapanthus > Agapanthus africanus. Next base: position 73,159,187 of record JASDDO010000029.1, on the reverse strand, counting down.
AAATGGATTTTTGTTGGCGTCTGCATCGCTGCACTGGAATATGGTACCAGGAGCAACTCATCATTCGCCAGTTGTTTTGTTTTTTTTTTGTTTTTTTTTGTTTTACCGCGATTGCTCAATCATTTCAGCTTTTCTTATCGCGAAGGTCGCGATTGCCCTATCATTTCGGCTATTTATTCGCGGTTGCCCCATCATTTCGGCTTTATTTTCATGTTTATCTTTACCCGCTGATTTTTTTTGCGAGTTGCCCCATCATTTCGGCTTTTCTTTATTTTTCCTTTATTTACCCATTTTTTGTTTATTTACATATGTATATTTTTATTTACATTCCCAGTTTAACGACTTAGAGGTCGACGGTTCCCAGTTTAACGGCGTGGAGGTCATCTTTGCTTATCCCAGCTCCTTGAACTTTGATCTTGGCGGAGCTGTGTTGATGACCTAGCTCCGTGGCTTGCCGATACATCCGAGGATTGTGAGGTTTTTCCAAGCTTATATTGGTCCTCTGCCCAATCTTTGAAAATATAGCAGTCTTCGATGGTATGACCCACCACTCTATGATATGGGCAGTATACGGGATTGCCGGTCATGTTCATTTCCTGTGGCCTCTTTGGAACAGGCTGTTAGTTATATGTATGCCCTAGAGGCCATTACTATACATAGGATGTATATTGTAGTGGATGCCGGGACATATATAGGGAGGACTTTCTTGCTCGACATGATAGTATGCTATCTGGTTGCTCTTTACCTTAACGTGTATACTGATTGTCTCTCTGTTACATGTTGGTAAAGCCCTTAGGATCTGTACTTGACTACCTGGACTATGATGCGGATCATACTAGTGGGGACATGGTAGTCCATAAGTACATCCTTCAAAGTCCCTAGTCGTGGGTGTATCGAGACGGGGCATCGATATACCAGAGTAGACTAGCGTGTACCTTCTCGACCCATACAGATGGGCGATGGATGATCCCATATCCATCGGTGTTTGACATCAGAGATGATATACGGGTGCTCAATAGAGACTGGGTACACTGGACGGACTCGCCGAGAACTCCCAGATGGTATTATACCTCACGTCAGATGGCAGTTCTCTGGTGACACTGGTACAGAGTAGTCTGTTGACCCGAGATCGTCATAGAGTCTTGTGTGGTTCCCACTGTGCTTTGATTTCCATCTTACCACGTCCAAGAGGGCGTGCAAAACGGTGGTTTTTGGGTACAGTCCCGAGTCACATGGAGGCAATGAGCGATAGGAGGGGATTCGTCTCTCCCGGTATAGGGGGTTGATGTTGCGCTGTGTTCGATTGGCTATAACAGGAAATCCCTGGCCAGGGTTGCTGAGATTTACTGGTAAGTGTTACCAGTAGTTTCTCGAACAGTTATAGACCTCATATCGACACGACTTATCGAGCTATTGGGGTCTGACGTTTACCACCCCTAGGCGAGATATGCGACATATCAGACGATCAGACCGGACTGTACGGTAGTGTTACTGGTTGGATTCACTGGAGTGTGAGCGGGCTTGCTCGTCGATCTTCAGATCGCTCAATACCCGGGTGGCCGTTACGTTTAGCAGACCGCTTGCGGCTTGTGGATGTTTGATATGATCATCATCTGCTGCCGGCGTATTGACGAGTCTTTAGAGTCCTACACAGAGGTTTCCTGGCTCAAGCGAAACGAAATAGGAGTGCATATGAGATATGTGCGGGACCGAGAATGATACCAGTATGTGATACTGTATTCGATTCTCGTGATGTAACATTGATCGGTTATATGCGATATAGCCGGGTTATCGGATCAAGTGTTGATTCGATAAGTTGTTACTGAAGATACCAGTCGGTTATGTGCGACATGACCGGATCATTGAATCAAGTGTTGATTTAGTGATTTAATGCATAATTATATATTTGATATATTACTTTGCATTAACTAGTATCGGTTCACTTTGAATGGATTTTCTCACTCGGGTGTGCGCATTGCATATGCGATATGATTTTTGTGCACTTGATTGTATCATGTTTGATGATACATGTTTACTTGTGTTTTGTGTAAAGTTTAAACCATGGTTATGTAATGGTTAGGGTTTACATTTTCATATCTATTTATTTATTCATTTATTCATTTTGGAAAATGAAAAGCAAATGAGAAAATGGTGGCTTCTTTTGTTTTGTTCATGAAGCTTCATGAAGACTTTGACTAAGTGACCATTTTGTCTCATGCTTAACCCTAACCATCCCACTAACCATGATTTATTCTCTACACTTGACCATGGTTCAATTATGATAAGTATTCTTTTTACTTTTCATTTTTAATTAACTTATCATATCATTTCTTCTTCTTCTTCCTTGAACTCAAGAAGAAGCTTGAGGTCATCAATGGTGGATTGATGATTTGAGTGAGAAATCCAATTCTAAAGTCTACCCACTTCCTATTTCTTCATCCTCTACCTCTTGCCAAGTAGTAGAGTGTGTTTTCTTCACAAGTTTCTTGACTTGGTGAAGTGAGAGCTTGATCTTGCGATGCTTCGACGTAGATCATCTTCGGCATGGACATCGACGACCTAGCTCGCTTATTCTCCGATGAAGTCGACGCTAGAGCCCGGATTCTTTTTGGACAGCGGAGAGGACTTCGTTGCGGAGATATGGAGGTGGAGCACCGGATCTACAAAGGTTGTATTTCCGATTCTCATAGTTAAGTGTTAACTAGTTAGCTTTTTCGCCTAGTTTTCTAGCAAACGATCCGTAGTCGGGTCTCTCGGCACCTAGATTTTTTGAATTTGGCATGTTCGATGCCTTGTGAGACCTCACTAGTGTGCCTAGGAACCCTACACAGGCAGTTGCAGACCGTTGTTCAAGGCGTCCATGAATATTTTGCGGACTTCATCCCTCCTGAAGGAGTATACCTTCTTCTTTTTCTCCATTGGAGTAGGTGCCTTTACTGATGCTGGTCCTCGAGACCGATCGGTCTTTGGTTCGCCCTTTTTAGATATTGGCACATGTCTGGGAGGATTAGGTTCCAGAAAGGCTCCGGTCTCCATTTGCATGAAATCGGCGGTCGTAGCTTGACTGTTTGCTAACGCGCCTTTAGACAGTTCTATCTCTCCCGTCTTGTATTGCCTTTCGACTCAATATTTGAAGACGAAGCAGTCCTCAATGGCATGACCTATCACCCTGTGATAGGGGCAATATTCTGGGTCGTCGGTCATATTCGCTTCTTGCGGTCTCTTTGATTCCGGCAGTTGTAGACCATTTCTTAGGGCGTCCCTGAATATCTTGTGGACTTTTTCCCTTTTGAAGGAATAGACTTTCTCCAGTTTCTCTTTCAGAGGCGATTCCCCCCCGGCGTATGTGTCGGAGGGACTGGAGGCTGATTGTGGCCGTTTTTCGCGAAGGCGCTCCGCCCTTAGGTTGAAGGGGGCATCAGTTGGCTGCCTCCGGGTATCAATCCCTGGCTCATGAACCAAAATTTGATTCTGCTGTAATTGCAATCGGACGACTTGGGTCGCGAGATCTGCCACGACGTTTGCCAGCTCGTCGACTTTGGAATAGACCTCGACCATCTTCTTATCCCTGTCCTGAAATTGCCTTTGAAGCCATTGGAATAATACTTGTTCTGTAGTTCCGGCTATGGCAACCGGGTAATCTTTATTGCCTGAGCTCAATTCCGCAGGAACCACGGGCTCCTCTGGCTTATCGGCCTGAGCGGGTTCTTCATCATTTAGATCGAGCCGATGCTGGGTAGCGTCAACCATATCATCACCATGGCTGTGAAGAAGAGGAGGGTTCGTTTCTTCATATCCGGCCATGTAGACAGTGTGGATAACACATTCAGCCATTCTTTCATCATTGGCAGCTGGTTTGCGAAGCGGTCCGGGCTTTGGAAATTCATAAATTTTAACATGGCCAGAGCCCTAGCCCTTTTTTTGGCTCTATATCTGAGCCGCTTCTGCCTCAGCTTCTCTGCCTTAAGCGCTTGGCAGGCTTCTGCTCTTCGGGGAGCCGCCATAGGCTGAGTGATGGGGAGGCTTGAGAAGACACCCAATCGAGCAGTTGTCGGAGGCGCCGCTGGAGATTGCTCAAGACGCGTTGTAGCTTTGTTGGTGTTGATGGTCTTGCCCCCAGTTGGGGCCAAGGAAAGTCGTTCAGACACCGACTTGCGTTTGGGTTGGGGCGCCCTCGAGATCACCACATTTGGTCTCTTTCCTTTCGAGACCGGTCTGTCTGTTGCTTGAGTTTGAGGAGCGGGAATGGCGTTAGCGGGCACGAACAGAATAGAGCCGAACGGTAGTAGCGGCTCCTCCTACTGTCGCCCAAGACTGGCTGGGAGGACCGTCCTGGAGTCCATCTTGATCGTGTAAGAGATAGGAGCTGAGTTCATCATTGGAGACATTGTTGAAAGGCGATTGCTTGAAAACCTGCATGAAAGAGCATTATTTTAGTATAAATATAGACATGTAAATTGATTGAGTTTGCATGAACGTTTAACCCGAAATATGGGAGGAGAGATTGGTCCCACCGGGCATGCCAGAATCTGTTGGGTGTTTTTCGTCACCCCATTGAGATGGGAATATGCGCGCGCTTGTCAGGCGTACTACAGATTCCCCCTGCCTGGGGTAAGCCGGGGTTTATTGATTGTGGGGATCCGAATCTCCGGCAGCCGCGGACTAAGTTGCCGTTAATTACCCCTCGCCTTTGGGGCGAGCGAACCTCCGACTAACGGGTTAAACTGGTCATGCGAACTCAATGTGCGGTGTGCGTGTGTAGTGTTTTGAAAAGGGGTTTTGGATATATCGGGAGCCACGCAGAGTTTTTACGGGAGTCCCGCTACCCGGATAGAGGGTTAGCAGCCCCCTTGCGGGGTGCGGGGCAGCGCCCCGTTAGAAATTTTTTTCTAACAGGGACAGTGTCGTAGAGCACGTGTGTGTGCAAATATGTATACATATGTATATGTATATGTATGTACATAAAAAGAGGGGGAAAAGGCACCAAGGGATGCGTGGGGCCAGCGCCTTGAGCGCTGTGCGCTTAGGTGCTGTACGCTCAGGCGCAAGCACGCCACGTGTCGACACGTGGGCGCTTTGCGCATGAGCGCTGGGCGCTCGAGCGCAAGCGCGCCACGTGTCGGCACGTGGGCGCCTTGTGCTTGAGCGCAAGGCGGTGGAGCGCAAGGCGCTGGAGCGCAAGCACGCCACATGTCGGCACGCGGGCGCCTTGCGCCCGCACGCAGAGTGCTGGAGCGCAAGCGCGCCACGTGTCGGCACGCGGGCGCCTTGCGCGCGCGTGCAGTGCGCTTGAGCGCAAGCGCGCCACGTGTCGGCACGCGGGCGCCTTGCGCTCGAGCGCAGTGCGCTGGAGCGCAAGCACGCCACGTGTCGGTACATGGGCGCTTTGCGCTCGAGCGCAAGGGCGCTGGAGCGCAAACACGCCACGTGTCGGCACATGGGCGCTTTGCGCTCGAGTGCTAGCACGCCACGTGTCAGCACGTGGACGCTCGGCCCTTGAGCGCTTGGGCGCCGGCGAGAAAAAGAGGGATTTTAGCCCTAGAAACCGGAAGCTTTGCTTCAGAAAGAAAATATTTATTATATATATATATGTATGGAGTTAAATTCCTAGGATGTGTTGAAGCTGATTAAGAGGGTTCTTCTTCTTCCTCCTGTGGTTTGGCCGGATCTTGAAGATCAAGAGATGTAAGATCTAAAAATCTCTTCTTTTGAGATCTAATGACAGATCCAAGCTCCCCTTCGTGGGTTTTATGGTGAAAAACTATTTAGTTTTGGAAAAGGAAGAGTAAAACTCTTGATTTAATTCAAAGAAAGAAAAAGGTTTGAAACCTTCAGAAAAGGGAAAGATATACAAACCCTAGGTTTTTGAGAGAATGGAAAAAGTGTTTTTTTATTCTTCATCATGTTGCCTTTTATAGGCTTACATATTTACATATAGCCCCTTGGGCTTCAGAAAATGGCATTTTAGCCATCCCATGGCTCATGTGTCGTTTCTTTTTGCACATAAGCCATGGGCTTACAAAATATTGGCTTTATGCCCATTTTGCATGCATTCATGTATAAAAAATTACATAAAAATTATTTATTACATGATCTATATTTTGGCATGGAGGAGGCTGGCCGCGGGCTCGACTTGGGCATGGGCCCGCTTGACCTGGGCTTGGGCCCACCTAGCTTGGGGGTTGACCTTGACTTTGACTCGGTCAACCGGGGTGTAAATTTTTACCCCAACACACATCACGGAATTCCTAGATGGGATCTGTGCAGAATCATATATGAGGGCATTAATCCTACCACGAAACAGAACCTTGAATCTATGTGTCAGGGCACTTTTATGACCAAAGATGATCGTGATGTAAGTCCATGCTACCTCTCCCGGTACTTTCGGGCATGCGGAATTTGGTGAAAAACAATTTTCTTAGAGGTGGTAACATGGACTCAAAACCGGATCTTTGTTAAACATCTAACTAACAACCTAACTACGAGTTGCTAACTACTCGGTTAGGGGGTTAAACCTTTCTTTTTCTCGAACTCCTTCGTCTTCAAGCTTCGATGGTCGTCCGAATCGGCTTCTCCCCATAGTCTCCTTACGCCGAAGATAGATCCACCTGAAAGCTTCAACCTTTGGCTCCTTCTTCGAACTTTGAAGAAACTAGTTCACTCGGTTTGCTAAACCTTGTGAACTAGAGTGAGTAGAGAAGAGTTTGTAAGGGATTTTATCTATGGTTCTTGGTTCTCAACTCATGAGACAAGTGAACCATAGAGTCAAGTGAGGGAGAGCAAGAGGAGGAAGATGAGAGCTCAAGAACAAGAGAGAGAATGAGCATGAAAGAATGAGAGAAGACTTTTCTCATTTTGCTCTCATAATCCAAAACAATCATAACACCTCATATCAATCAAGTATTATGTGATGGTTTAAGCAACCATAGCCATATCATTTCATGCACTCATTTTGCACAAAAGAGCAAGCAAGCAAAACTCTTTGCCATGAAATGATAGCTATAGTTATCATGATGGTCAACTAGTCAAGCCTAGTCAACCGGTCAACAAAGTCAACAAGTCAACAAAGTCAATCCCTCAACAACCATGTCACCATAATACTTAATTAATATAATTGTTAATCACATATCATATTCTCATTAGGGTTGAACAAAAAGTCAATAGTCAACTGTCAACGGTCAACAACCCTAATGAGAATCCTCTGCCTCTGTCTCTCCGTCAACTGTGCATACACACCCGCATCCGCGTTCCGAGGAACACGAATGCACACTGGATAAATCCAATCCCAAAAGGTACACTACGATCTGGCTTAAACCAAAGCCCGCTAGTGTAAACTGTCCGGACACTGTACGTGCACAAGTGCACGGATGTGACCGAACCCTGTCGCAAAACCATGCGACCTGTCGCAAAACCATGCGACCTCTACTCTTTTGCCTAAAGGCGAATAGCTTTCTGTGTGGGACTCTAAAGACTCGACACTACGCTGGCAGTGGGTTTAACCACAGACCGCAAGCGGCACTAGCTGTGCGTAACGGTCCCCAGGTAGATGCCGACAAGAAGACTGACGAGGCGAAACCCATCTGAACTCCTACTGAGCCTGAATGTGACATTCTCCGTACAGTCCGGTCTGTTCGTCTGATACATCGCATGGCGGGCCTAGGGGGCGGTAAACGTCAGTCCCCCAATAGTGGTACAAGTCGTGTCGGAGTGAAGCCCAAAACACCCTGAGATAACACTGGAAGCCTACCAGTATATCTCGTTTGCCCTGGCCAGGGACTACTCGTGTAATGGCTCTCCTAGACACAGCGCGATGTCAACCCCCAATACCGGGAGAGACGAATCCTGTCTAACCGTCACTGCCTCCAAGTGCTTCGGGACTGCACCCAACTACCACCTGTTTGCACGACTCCTTTGAGCCGTGGTAGGGTAGTAATCAAAGTACAGTGGGAACACACTCGAGGCGAAATGACAGTGTCAAGTCAGCGGACTAAGCTGTACTCATGTCACCTGGGAACTGATAACTGACGATAGGCATAATACCAACTAGTCAGTTCCCGACGAGTCCTGTCCAGTGTACTCGTAACCCAACGAGCACCCGCATACTCTCTCAAGTACGACGTACCGACGGCTGTGGGACAGACCGTCTCCCACACTGTGATGAGAAGCGCATGCGCTAGTCTACTCCGGAGTATCGATACCCTGTTTCGATAGTCCTGCGACCAGGGACCTGCATAAGGATGTGCTTATAGATTACCCAGCCCACTAGTGTGACTGCCATCACAACGCTGGTAATCAAGCAAAGATCCTAAGGGCTCCACTAATGTGTATAGGCGATATACTAAAATAAACACATGTACACATTGAAGTAGAAACAAACCAAGTAGCATACTACTATTTTGAGTAAGATTGTATATACAAGGTGAATATCCCAAGCTTCCATTAAGTAATATACAAACTAGTATGATATAGTAATGGCCTCTAGGGCATATACACTAACAATCTCCCACTTGCACTAAGGCCATATACTGGCGTATCGAAGACCTATCATCTCGATCAGCCGCTCGAACTGAGTCTGGGGAAAGGCCTTGGTGAATAGATCTGCAGTGTTATCTTCTGAAGCGACTCTCCAAACCTCGATCTCCTGGCGATCCACGATCTCCCTGATCAGGTAATACCGCCTCAAGATGTGTCTGGATCTCTGATTGGACCTGGGTTCCTTCGCTAAAGCTATAGCCCCGTTGTTGTCGCAATACAGAGGTATTGGATCAACAATGGACGGAACCACCTGAAGCTCTTTCAAGAACTTCCTCATCCAGACAGCTTCTTTTGCGGCATCAGATGCAGCGATGTACTCCGCTTCCATCGTCGAGTCTGCAACGGTTTCCTGTTTGGAACTCTTCCAACACACCGCCCCTCCATTGAGGGTAAAGACAAAACCCGACATGGACTTAGAATCATCCTTGTCACTCTAGAAGCTGGAGTCAGCAAAGGCCTCGATCTGGAGGTCTTTTCCGCCATACACCAAGAACATCTCCTTTGTCCTTCTTAGGTGCTTGAGAATGTTCTTTACTGCTATCCAGTGTTTCTCCCCAGGGTTTGACTGATACCGGCTTACCACACGCAGTGCATAAGCTACATCCGGTCTGGTACACAACATCGCATACATTATAGAGCCTACCGCAGAAGCGTAGGGTATAATAGACATGAGATCCCTCTCCAAATCAGTCTTGAGAGACATCTCTTTAGAGAGGGTGATCCCGTGACAAGCCGGTAGGTTACCGCGCTTGGAATCTTCCATACTGAATCTCTTCAGTATGGTGTCGATGTACCTGGACTGTGAAAGTCCTAATATCCTCTTGGATCTATCACGATGGATCCGGATCCTCAGGATGTATGAGGCATCACCCAGGTCTTTCATGGAGAACCTGTGTGACAAGAACCCCTTGACAGATTGTAGCATAGGAATGTCATTTCCTATTAAGAGAATGTCATCCACGTACAAAACGAGGAATACTACAGTTCTCGCTACAAATCTATTATAGATGCATGGTTCATCTGGATTTTTGATAAAGCCAAATTCCTTGACCGTCTCATCAAAACAGATGTTCCAACTCCGCGATGCCTGCTTTAGTCCATAGATGGACTTAAGCAACTTGCACACCTTTCCGCTGCTCCCACTCTAAATGAAACCCTCTGGTTGGTCCATATAGACACACTCCTCTAAATTTCCATTTAGAAAAGCGGTCTTTACGTCCATTTGCCAGATCTCATAATCGTGGAAGGAAGCAATGGCAAGAAGGATCCGAATGGATTTCAGCATAGCCACTGGAGAAAAGGTTTCGTCATAGTCCAAGCCAGGTCTTTGACGGAAACCCTTTGCAACAAGTCTATCTTTATAGGTCTCAACCTGTCCATCTACACCAATCTTCCTTTTGAAGATCCACTTGCATCCTACGGGTTTTACCCCGTCTGGAGCAATGTCCAACGTCCATACTTTGTTGGTGTACATGGACTCCATTTCGGTCTGCATTGCATCCAGCCATTTTACTGAGTCAACGCTCTGAACGGCCTGCTGGAAGCTAGTAGGCTCATCATAATCTATGATGCAATTCTCTCTATCCCCGTCTATGAGAAAACCGTAATATCTCTCGGGCGGATGAGACTGCCTACTACTCCTGCGGAGCGGCGTAGGAATGTCCTGTTCTTTTGAACCCTCTGGTTCCACTAAGCTTTCAGTAATAGCTCGTGGTTATGGAATTTCTTCCAGTTCTACTGCGCTCCCACTTATCTGGGTTTCTAAAAACTCAGTTTCCAAGAAGTAGGCATGACGAGAAACAAGAACTTTTTGTTCCTCTTCGCAGTAGAAGAAATATCCCTTGGAGTTCTTTGGATATCCCACGAACTTACACTGTACTGAGCGTGCCTCGAGCTTGTCCGCATGCTGCTTTTTAACAAAAGCTGGACATCCCCATGTCTTAATGTGCTTAAGATAGGGTCTCTTCCCACACCACATCTCATATGGTGTAGTAGGCACAGTCTTAGTTGGAACTCGGTTCAAAAGGTATGCAGCTGATTCTAGCGCATACCCCCAGAATGATCGCGGTAACTCAGCATTACTCATCATGGACCGTACCATATCCAATAGGGTTCGGTTCCGTCTCTCCGATACACCGTTATGTTGCGGAGTGTATGGAGGAGTAAGCTGAGAGAGAATTCCGTTCTCTTTTAAATAGTCCAGGAACTCGGCACTTAAGTATTCACTACCTCGATCCGATCTTAGAATCTTGATACTTTTGCCGGTCTGTTTTTCTACTTCATTCTTATATTCCTGGAACTTTCCAAAGGCTTCGGATTTATGTTTCATTAAGAAGACATAACCGTACCTTGAAAAGTCATCCGTGAAAGTAATGAAGTAAGAAAAACCGCTTCGCGCATGTGTAGACATTGGACCGCACACGTCGCTGTGTACGAGTCCCAAGAGCTCGCTCGCTCTTACTCCGTGTCCAGTGAACGGAGTCTTTGTCATCTTTCCTTTGAGACAGGATTGACAAGTGGCATACGATTGATATTCGAACGGATTCAAATATCCTTCTGTATGTAACTTCGTCAACCTTCTCTCATTGATGTGACCCAGTCTACAATGCCACAAGAAAGTCTGATTTATTTCCGGAGACTTTCTTTTGTGTGTATTCTGGACATTGAAAATCTGTGGTTGGTTTAAAACGTATATACCATTGCTCAATGTACCTGACCCAATCAGAACTTGATTAAGGTGAATGTTTACAACATTGCTTACAAACGCAAATTCATAACCTTCTTTAGAAACCAAAGATACAGAAATGATATTACAAGTTGCGTTGGGTACAAAAAAGCAATTACGCAAAACCAAAACATGTCCATCTGACATTCCCAGGTGATAGTCCCCCACGGCTTTAGCATCCATGCTAGCTCCGTTCGTAACTCTGAGGGTCATGTCACCTGCTTTCAAAACACTACGGTTTCTCAACGCCAGCAAAGAATTACAGATATGAGATCCTGATCCGGTATCCAATACCCAGGAAGTAGAGTTTATTGAAAGACAGTTTTCAATAACATACACACCTGAAGCTAAAGCTGCAACCTGCTTCAATTCCTGTGTTCTGGCCTTCCAGGCCCTGCAATCATTCTTCCAGTGTCCTTTTTTATGACAATAGAAGCATTCTTCCTTATCCACAAGCTTCCCCGCTTTCTTTGTTGCTTTAGCTTTTCCCTTCGTATCCACATTACTAACATCGCCTCTTGGTTTGGCGGGGGCTTTCTTCTTCTTTCCCTTGGCTTTCGCCTTAGACCTAGAAGAAGATGATCCTCCTACAAACAAATTGGATGTTTCCCTACCTTTCTGTAGGGTGCCCTCTGCGCTCCTCAGCATGTTGAGGAGCTATGAAAGTTCAACTTCTTTTTCTTGTAAGTTGAAGTTCAGTATAAACTGGGCGTAAGTGGAAGGAAGGGACTGGAGAACTAAGTCCGTATAGAGCTCACTCTCCAATGTGGTCCCTAGGTCCGCGAGCTCCTCAATGTAGCCGATCATCTTAACCACGTGTTCTGCTACTGATGATCCGACGGCCATCCTTGCCGAAAATAACTTTTTCGACGCTTCGTATCTTGCGATACGAGATTGCTCTCCATACAGTTCTTTTGTATGAAGAAATATGGATTCCAAGTCCATATTCTCGTGCCTCCTCTGATGTTCATTGTCCATAGAGGTAAGTACGAGGCACTTGGCCTTCGCGCTATCAATCTCCCAAGTCTTACGGATTTCCTTATCCGCGACGCTGGAAGGGGGACCAGGGACAGGGGGAGCTTTGGTGGTAAGAAGATACCCCAGCTTGTCGTAAGTGATTGCCATCTTGACATTCCTGAGCCAATCTTTGTAGTTTGGCCCTGTCAGTATGTTTTTATCTAGAAGTAACTTAAGTCCAGTCATGTCGATTGGTTGCTGCAATTAGGAGAGAGAAGAAACACTCAGCTTGATGCTCTTGCAAGTTTAGAATGGTTTTTAGTTTGTCTAAACAGGATGGCTCCCACTGTTTCTCGAATCCCTCCTCAAACCAAAAAGGAAGAATTAGTCAGGATCAATCTCACCGTACAATACTTGCTTAATCGTTCAGCCAGGCCAGTGTTGGTACTTCGAGGGAGGTTTTCCAACGCTTTCGCGAAGTTCCTTAATTAAATAACCTCTTTTTCCTGGGGGCGTAGCCCTGCTAACACCTTTCTAGACACCTACTTGGTTTATAGCATTGATCGTTAAGTGAGAAATTTCCCGAGGAGTAGCATATACTCACAGTAGGATCGGGATCCAAATATCATCGCGTGACGAAACTGAAGGAATCCTACCAGAATCATCACACTCCAAATGGTATGCAGCGCTAGCAAGTTTCAGTACTTATGAAACTCCCGATGTGGATTTTTGCCCCATGCTCTTATGACCTTGACTTTGGCCAACAAATCATAAGTCACATGTCAAGTTCTACCCGTCGTTCTCCAGGTTAATTTGAATCCACCCGTACCTACCCTTGACTTTGGCCAACAAGGCAGTACGACTGTTCCAAACCAACGCATCTATCTATGCTGCACATGAATACCCAATAGCTACCAATCACTATGCCTTGACTTTGGCCAACAAACACAGCTTGAATACTATTGACTATTCATGTGAAACGACGGAGGGCTACGAATGGTTTTGGCTAAACCGTGAACGTAGTGAACTTGATATAGTCGATGGAACGAGATAGCTTTTAAAAGGAGTGGCTCAAACTCCGCATTTTAAAAGTTGATTTTGAAAAGAACCGAGTGGTTTTTCGAAAGTGTTCCAACGACTTTAACTTGGTTTATTTTCTTGCATTAGTTCTTTTAATGCGTGATATTCTTGCATTAGTTCTTTTAATGCGTCCCATCATTTAATCTTACCATTGCAGAAAACAACCAAAATATGACGTACGCTTATGCCATTCGCATTCTCCACGGGGCCCCGTCATTACCCGTTAGGTTACTTAACTAACGACAGAGCGGGGGCTGGGCTAGCGCGGCTGTAAAACATAAGCAACGCCTAAGTAATATCATATATAGATATACTACAATGATAGCCATTTCAGATCACAGATGAACACATTGGATATACTAGGAATCCGCAATTCGTACGAGCCTGTAACGAAAAGCAGATTACACGGTCGCGGTGATAGCCAATACCGCACCCAAGACCCTTACGGGTGCGGCAAACTACCCGCCAAGTACCCGAAGTGAAGCAACCTCCCTCAACTCCGTGAGTAGGCCACTCGGCACTTCGGCATACCCGGTAGTTTGTGCACCCCCTCCATGGGTCTATCCTAGGAGCAAAAACAGTAAAAAGAAATTATACAATGACGGCTACAACCCCGACCCGGTTGTGCGGCCATACAAATAATTATTACATCAATTTACAAATTTACATGAATTGAAAGAAAAGAAAACTCTCGTCTCACAACCCCCGGCTATTCACCCGCGACAATCCAATGAATTCATATACACATTCCAGCAACATTACAGATCACAGATTTGTATAACCCCCACTAATCGACATATAGCGATTAGCAGACGTTCAATACAAATATCACATTACAGAAAAAACCCGTCAGCTAAAGTCTTTTAGAAGTTCGATAAAAAATACGGATTTTCAGGACCCCAAAAATAAAATTTTCGTTCTGGAAAATCTGGGCAGAAAATATATATACCAAAAATCCCAAAACAACCCCAGAAAAACACTGCACCAAACTTGGACCTCGGCCGAGTCAACTTGGCCGCGGATCCGCGGCGCTTTGACTCGATCGTTGGACCAAATTTGGTGGGTGATCACACAAAAGCCTGAGCCGATTTTTAAGATAAAATTTATCAATTTTTGAACAGAAAAAAAATCGGTAGAAACTTATCATATCGGGTTCGTTTTGCGACTTTTTCTTTGATCGATCTTCTAGCTACTTTGCTAACATGTTAGATAGAGTTTAACCTGGCTCTGATACCACTGTAAGTCCATGCTACCTCTCCCGGTACTTTTGGGCATGCAGAATTTGGTGAAAAACAATTTTCTTAGAGGTGGTAACATGGACTCAAAACCGGATCTTTGTTAAACATCTAACTAATAACCTAACTACGAGTTGCTAACTACTCGGTTAGGGGGTTATACCTTTCTTTTACTCGAACTCCTTCGTCTTCAAGCTTCGATGGTCGTCCGAATCGGCTTCTCCCCATAGTCTCCTTACGCCGAAGATAGATCCACCTGAAAGCTTCAACCTTTGGCTCCTTCTTCGAACTTTGAAGAAACTAGTTCACTCGGTTTGCTAAACCTTGTGAACTAGAGTGAGTAGAGAAGAGTTTGTATGGGATTTTATCTATGGTTCTTGGTTCTCAACTCATGAGACAAGTGAACCATAGAGTCAAGTGAGGGAGAGCAAGAGGAGGAAGATGAGAGCTCAAGAACAAGAGAGAGAATGAGCATGAAAGAATGAGAGAAGACTTTTCTCATTTTGCTCTCATAATCCAAAACAATCATAACACCTCATATCAATCAAGTATTATGTGATGGTTTAAGCAACCATAGCCATATCATTTCATGCACTCATTTTGCACAAAAGAGCAAGCAAGCAAAACTCTTTGCCATGAAATGATAGCTATAGTTATCATGATGGTCAACTAGTCAAGCCTAGTCAACCGGTCAACAAAGTCAACAAGTCAACAAAGTCAATCCCTCAACAACCATGTCACCATAATACTTAATTAATATAATTGTTAATCACATATCATATTCTCATTAGGGTTGAACAAAAAGTCAATAGTCAACTGTCAACGGTCAACAACCCTAATGAGAATCCTCTGCCTCTGTCTCTCCGTCAACT